>CAMQGK010000567.1:10572500-11150000 GCA_947000775.1 Pterois miles
AAGTAAGCGTGGCCTTTCTCCTCTCCGAAGCACCCTCTGTTTTTCTCTGACAATTTTTAATATTTAAGCTCAGTAAACTGTGGAGTCAGAGGAAATCCAGCTGCATCAGTTTTTGATACCAAATCACAGCATGGCTTTTTCTATGGTGCTCAACAAGGTCTTGGTCTCTTAATGTGGTATTTTGGAGGGATCATTCATCATCTGTATCAATTCTCCAGCGATACAAAAAATTGTTAAATTTAGCACCAAATCTGTGTGGTATCAACCCAAAAATTACTGCAACGCCTTATGAGACATAATAGAGCGTGGGAATGACAATCTTCTATTATAATTATATTTTTTTCCACCAATAAAAGGAAAGTAGGCCTTTCTCTCATCTACAGTGCTATCAGGGATTGCTCCTATAATATAAAACAATGGTCTAGTGATAAATCAGTGTTCAAAATGTATTTCTGTATGAATCCCTTCTAAAAGACTGCTTGTTAACCAGTGAGTTCCCCTCATTTGTCCTCTATGGAGTTTCATGTGTTCAGCTGCATGTGACTAGAAAATGTCCCTTTCACAATACAGTACCTGGACTTTGTATACTTGTTTAACAAATATAGCAAATATAACCCTAATAATGTCCTGGGGTCAGATTGATCAATCTTGTCCAAACAGTCGCAATCTCCTCATCTGAGTCCATTACATTACATAACAATGGCAGTATAAAAGCCCCTGTGCTCACATTGTCTGCAGCAGGACCTTCACAGCTGCACAGTATGTATACGGCTTCATTGTACTTTTATATATTTATATGACCTTGTCAGCACATATAAAAACTACTGGCTCTGCATTTAACTTCAATTTGCATGATGTGTGAAATGAGTTAAAGAGTAAATTGTCTCATTTTCAGCAGGTTTGCTCAGTCAGAATGAAACTGACAGCCGCCCTAATCCTCGTCTCTGTGGTGTTTGCCGGTAATAAACCTTTCCTTTGTGTCTTTATTTGCATATCTGTGCATGTATAAAAGTATGATTTAATATTTTGTTCATGCAAATCTAACTAGAAACAATTACTTTATTAACTAATCGATGAGCAGATGGCAGAAAATACCTAGTTTTTATAGCTGATTAATGTTTAAGTCATTAAAAAATAAAAGTTCTCTGTTATAAATATCATATATCATACAAATATCATATAATCAGACAGCAGCTGGTGGTACCACTGTTTTACACTCTGCGGCTCACATTACTGCAGTTTGACAAGAGTGTCGATGAACTACGGTGGCTTTCAGGTAATGTAAAAATCTGACTACCTACTGTAGAAACATGGCGGACTCTTGAAGAGGACCTGCTCACTATGTGAACGAAGGGCTCATTCTAAACTAACAAGAACACAACGATTATTAATTTCAGGTGATAATACACTCATTAAACATAGTTATGAATATTATATTTCATTACTGCTAACATATCCCAAGAAATGTTACACACTGTTCCTTTAATTGATTAAAATGCAATGAATGCAGTGCAGTACCAGTACTGACACTCACTTTGTTAAATATGTGAAACAGACATGAATGCAAAGAAAACACATTTACTGTAAATATAATGTAGACAGTGTAGGGAAATAAACCTGCTGATGCAATGAACATGCAAAAATAACAAAAAACTACTACATTCATATTGTATAAATATACAAATGGGGATGCATAAATAGCAAATTAGCTGAAATGAAAATAAAAAGAAATCTAAACTGTGGGAAGAAACAAACTCTGCTACTGGTAGACGAGGTTCACTGGAGAAATTGTGTAATAAGGAGAATTTAGTAACACTGACAAGAGCAGACAAAGACGATACGTAGAAAGTGAGCTTTAATAAAGGAATATCTTATCTTATCTTATCTTATCTTATCTTATCTAATTGTGTTTGTACCCCAAGGAATACAAAACATGAGAAAAACATCCTAACAAGTCAAATAGTAGACTAAAATTATACATATTATATTACACATACAGTACTCCAAAGCGTATCTTGTTGTCTGTTGTCTCTCAGGGGGGTGACGATTAAGACCCTGGTGTTCCCCTCTGAGACGGCTACCAGCTATGTGGAGATGGTCCCTCAGAAGCCCCTCAGCATGGGGGCCTTCACTCTGTGCATGCGCGTGGCCACGGAGCTCAGCGGAGAGCGCGAGGTCATCCTGTTTGCATACCGGACCGGAGACTTTGACGAGCTGAATGTGTGGCGAGAGCTGGACGGCAGGTAGGCTCGGCTCATTACTCATTACTGCTACAATACTACTACCACTGCTAATAGTACTCATTCGGCTCGCACCAACAATTCTACCATTACTGTTACAATACTACTACCACTACCACTACTAATAATAGTACTCATTCTACTCTCACCAACAATACTACCATTACTGTTACAATACTACTACCACTACCACTACTAATAGTACTCATTCTGCTCGCACCAACAATACTACCATTACTGCTACAATACTACTACCACTACTACTACTAATAGTACTCATTCTACTCTCACCAACAATACTACCATTACTGCTACAATACTACTACCTCTACTAATAGTACTCATTCTGCTCGCACCAACAATACTACCATTACTGTAACAATACTACTACCACTACCACTACTAATAGTACTCATTCTGCTCGCACCAACAATACTACCATTACTGCTACAATACTACTACCACTACTACTACTAATAGTACTCATTCTACTCTCACCAACAATACTACCATTACTGCTACAATACTACTACCACTACTACTACTACTAATAGTACTCCTTTTGCTGCACCAACAATACTACATTACTGCTACAATACTACCACTACTACTGCTAATAATACTCATTCTACTCTCACCAACAATACTACCATTATTGCTACAATACTACTACCACTACTACTAGTAATAGTAATCATTCTACTTTCACTAACAATACTATCATTACTGCTACAATAGTACTATGACTGCTACTATTACTACAAGCACCATTACTTCTACTTTTACTAACAATACTACCACTACTACAACAAACTACTCCTTCTACTCTCACTAACAACTATTACTACTACAATACTTCTACAACTGTTACTAATACTGCTAACAGTACTTATTCTAATACCAATACTCCTATGAATACTACTATTACTGCTAAGTATGCTTTTACTACTAACAATACAACTACTACTACTTTTAACTACTACTACTACTATTACAAACAAGTAACTACTAACAACTACTATCACAACTAACAATACTACAACCACTAGTACAAATGATTCTATAAACTATGGGCTACTACAACCAATAATACTACTACCACTAATAACAATTTGACTAATACTACTAGAAATACCACTACTACACACAGGCTACAACAACTAACAGTACTTCTACTACTACAACACTACACTACACTTAAATCACTACTCCTTCTACTACTACTACTACTACTACTACTAATTGTATACTCCTTCGACTCTCACCAGCAGTACTATGACAAGCACTATATATATATATATATGTGTGTGTGTGTGTGTGTGTGTGTGTGTGTGTGTGTGTGTGTGTGTGTGTAGATTGTCTTTCTACCTGTCGGGAGAAGGTGTTATATTCCAGGTCCCTCAGCTCGGCGCCCTGCAGACCCACCTGTGTGTCACCTGGGATTCCAGTTCAGGGGCGGCCGCCCTCTTCATGGATGGGAGGAAAAGCTTGACCAAAATCTACAAGAAGGGTCACAGGGTTCGCCCTGGAGGCAAGGTCATCATCGGACAGGATCCGGATGTTTACCTGGGGGATTTTGAGGCCAAACAGAGTTTTGTTGGAGAGATCAGTGACATTAATCTGTGGGACTTTGTCCTCTCAGACAGCACGATCCAAGACATGTTCTCCGGGAAGAGAGTACCAAGAGCAAACATCTTGGACTGGGAAAGCACAGATCTTAATATTAAAGGGCAGGTGGAGGTTATTCATAATGAGCTGTAACACTCACACAACATGCTGGAATAATAAAGGTGTAAACAATATAAAGCTCCATCCACAATTGTCCTCAGTCCAATAAAACCATATGACAATGTTTGTTGTGGTGCAATATATTACTTTATTACTCACTCAACATATACAAAACTGTAGTAGGGTTTTTATTTCCATGCGTCCAGGTGTTGCAGTATATCATTTTAACCTCTGATTTTGTATTAATAATGTGACATTAATGATATGTGCATTGCACAGATTTTCAACATTAGCCTTGAAAACTAGAGGGAAAAAAAAATCACCATAACTGTACAACTAGGCAAAGTGCAGTCCAGTCTCAATAAATATGAACTATTTTGTACTTCAATTGACAATTTGTTTGTGAATATACACTATACCATCCCTAAAAGAAATATTAAAACACTAATGCTTAGAATAACTAGTTTAATTCATGATACTTCAAAATAACTTATTTGATCTGGAATCACTGATTTGGCAACCTGAAATGTGAAATAACAGAATTACAATTATAGGCCATAAAAACATAGTGGGCTAATTATTTTTGCAGTTTTATATCGCAAGTTGGATGTTGTGACAAATAATAAATAACACTGCACAGCACACACTATGCTAAACTGAAGGGCACTATAAAATTATTGAGTATATGTGTTGTTTTAGCACTCTCCTGTGACTTTTAGGATATTTTCTTCACTAGAGGAGCAATTAATTACCATATTACAAATTGTTTCGTTGCGTATGGAGTTATGACACTTGCATTTTTGGTAAGAGGTGCATGACATTAGTATTTTATTGTATATGTAATTTACAAGGTAAATGTTTCAACGAAAAAAGAGTAGAGTTTATTTCATGGTTGACAGGCACGGACGGGGTTCGAACCCGCGATCTTCGGTTTACGAGACCGACGCCTTACCACTTGGCCACCGCGCCTGGCAGTGTAACCGGGTCACAGCATGCCTACTTAAAGGAAGAGCATCTACCGGCTAAGCTATTCTTGGATAATGTCGCATATTCCATACACGTTAACATTTTTTCTAATCTTTCCAAAAGTACACTTCTGATAATCGGCAAAACACAATACACCAAAAACCATGATTCAGTAAACGTTTGGGTTAACTTGGGTTAACCATGTGGGAGCTGATGGGATGTGAGCTATTAAAATAAAACCCCACCTGGATAGATTTCTTCGATGCCGCCGATTGTCCCAGCAGATGGCCTTTGTGATTACAAAATGTCGAAATGTTTTATTCAGCATATTTTACATGAAATCAGCTCCATTTCTAAATTAAGTGCGACGTACCTTTCTGGCCATACACATGAGACGGGAGTCTCGATCAGGAACACACCCGGAAGTACCTAAAGTGGCTCTCGGCAGACAGGACTTCAGTGCTTCCTTGAAACATGACAACAGATGTACTACGATGATGTGAAAGTCGCATGTTCATTCCTCGGATGGTGCCAAGATTGTGCACGTTTTACAAGTAGCTCATGCTGTAAGTAACATGATGAAAAACCAGTGCTAGTGTGGTAAGAACAAAACGGTATATTAGCTAAACCGTTAGCTTGCTAGCAGCAGATTACTTCAGAAACGTTACTTCCTTATTTATTGTGTGACATACGTTATTTACCTGCATACGAAACTCGTCATGGTGTTGCAAGTGTGCGCTGTTATACTAATGTTGTATCTGTATGTTAGTTTTACCTATTTATCAGCATTCCCACAAGCCGACATGCCAAATTGTATTTAAAAAACGCAGACTTTAAAAAAACCCTGGCTGACAGACAATTTTTCGTATTAGTTAAAGCATGAATTAAGACTCCTTATACATCACTGTGATCCGTTCTTCAATTCGGCATATCAAATAATATCTATATATAAAATTTAAACTTTACATGGATGATAAAGAACTTCTTCGGCCTATTGACGTGTTCTTTAACAAAACGTGGTAGTACAAAGTAGTGATTCCAATCAGATTATAAATACAAGTAACAGTATGACTAAGTGAATGTCTTGTTTTACATATTTTTATGTGATTTATGCTCTTTGCATGTTTTTGCAAACTAGTTTTTCAAATCTGAAAAATGTATTATCATCTTTTTAGATTTGAACCATGTCTCTAAGCCCACTGCTGTATAATAGTAATAAATAATACAGCAGGTATAAATAAAACAGGTAAACAAAGCATTACAACGACAACACCATATAATGGCAGCAGTGCCATATGATTCTTTCAGTAAACTCTAAAGGACTAAATTGGTGTCACTTTTGAAATATTCCTGTGTTAAAACATTACTAAATAACATTTTTACACGTCACTCAGTGTTTAAGCTTTTGTCAATACAATATAAGAGTAGATTTTTTTTTAACTTGAATCACATGCCAACAAAACTAATCTGACAAAAAAATGTAATTCTGTGGAGTTCAAAGTTTCATTCTACAGTAGAGGTTTCAGTATTGACCTGTATTGAGTCTATTCTGAAGAACCCCTCCCACCCCCTTTATAACAAATGGGTCAGAAGGGGGGATTCATTCAGAGAGGGATTCCCCCCCCCCCACAAAAAAAAAAATGGGGGGGGTCTTTTTTTTTTTTTGGTGGCCGTCCGGCTCCATAAGCCTGGCCCCCCCCCCATCAGATCTATCTAGCATTGCTCCATGGACCAAATGTATATAATGAGGTCTCGTTATGTCATTGCATTCATTGTATATCTCCCCCTGCTGCATTTATTTATTATTATGTTCTGTTTTTTTTTTGTCATTTTCTTCATTGCTTATTTCATTCACTGCACCTTCTCTTTACTTTTTACTTGTTCGGATTTAGCGGTGGAAGAACGAACGGGGAAAAAAAGTTTAAAAATTCCAGTCTTTGACAGAGCCTGTGCAATCTGCTGCAGCTGAGCCTCCCTGTCTGCTTCGCCATGCCGCTGGTGTTGGACGCAGTGTGGGCGCTGTGGAGCATTGGAGCTGGCATCTATGACTACTTCCACACTAGTGCCATGGAGGAGAGGATCCACACGCTGGAAAACGTCCTCTCTATCCACCAGTTTGTGATTGCAGGCCTGTCAGCAGGCCTCATCCTGCTCATGACTTACATACTCTGGAGAAAACACTGAAACCCCACTGACCAAGGTCAGTCACCCACAAGAAGTTGTTTTGTTGCAGGACATCATACCAGGGTAGTTTCCATCCTGATGCTGTCCTGACAGTTTGGATTAGACCAAGCATGTTCAGTATCGATCAGTTCAGATGACGTCAGGAGCACTGATGGGGAAACTGAACCGAGCAACAAAGCTCCATAAAGGCACTAAAAACTGGTCTGGTACCCTTCCGGTTGTGGATGCTTGGTCTGTTTTTCCATCTGTCTGTGTGTCCCTGTGTTTTGAATGTTAAACTGGCCTGAGTAGAACTAATACAAAATCATTACAGCTTCTAAAGGCAACTTTGCACTTTTTGCATCAAGCTTGAAGGACTTCACTGTCTAGAAAAACCCTCTGAAATAATGCCATGCATTTAAACACCTTCTCAGTATGTGATGATGGGAAAATGTTCGGTCAGCGGAGACGCTTTAGAATTTAAAACTTTGGATTTGTTACAGAACTCAACGTGACCGTGGTTGTAAGTGTTTTTAACCTGTTATCACAAGATCACAACATAATTACCTCAAGATCAGCTTTTTTCCTCATGTTTACAAATTAGTCATGTTATTTTATTTCTCATCTGTTTTTTTGTAGTGCTTATTAACTCATTGGCTTGATATAACTTATATCACAACTTAATTATCTTGAGATAATGGTGGTCCTAAGATACATATGACTTTGTAAATAAGCCTGTTATCAGGAGGTACTTAGATTTTTAATTCCACTGCACAGTGTCTAAAAAATGGTTAAATCTATATCTTCAGATATTTGGCAAAACAAAATTAAGTTGTGATCTTGATACAGCAGGCTTAAAACATGTTATCGCTGATGGTGGATGATCTCTTTTTTCTTGATATACCACTTTCTTTGGAGGGGATCATTCCCCACTAAAGATTTTCAAAGGTAAATGGGGTAAAATTGTATCATCTCTGACAGGTTTTATTGGGATTGGGATGCCGATATTTGACTCCTAAATAAATGGTGTGTTTCTCTTTTTTTAGAGTTGCCAGGTCATGATGTTATATGAGAGTGTGTGGCTGTGGTCAGTAGAACTGGGTTATGCACATCATGGTACATTGTTCTCCTGGTTCCAGGTGGAAGCCCCACAATAACAGGATAAGAGCAAAAACACACCATTAATAAGTTAAAACACTGGAAAATCCATTTATCCTTTGTGTGAGTTATTGTTTATTTAGAGTAGAAGGGATTGGTGATGTAGGATTGAGGTCTGATGTGTTTAAAAAATGGTCTGATGATTTAATCCGGTATCATTAACTTTCACTGTTGTACATGTTTATGTTCTGGGGTTAATAGCCAGTGTATTGTATGCACTATTCTGCACCATTACCATGAATACTGTAAAAGGGAATATGTTTGAATAATAAATCATAATGTAAGTCCAAGCTGTGTGTACTTTGATTATCCTTTTTGTAGTATACATACACTGGAGTTTGGGAATCATGAATGGGACATGAAACACAAGATTTTCACCCAGGAGACTGGAGTTTGCATCTTGTGTAAAACCAGAATATGTAGTTGTATTTGTATTTGTAGTTATTTTAACCCCAACACAATATTTTCCTATACTTAACATAATGCCTAAACCTAAAGAAATTAAGTTTAATTGCCTAAACCTAGGTGTTTTTTTCTAAACCTAAAGAAGTTGTTTTAAGTTTAACTTTCACTTTTACAATGTAGTAGATGTAGTAGGCACCTATTGACCTACATCTATGGTGCATATTGCGACTGATAATGCCTATTTAATGGCCTGATAACAGTTGAATTGGGTGCACACAAAGTAGAAACAGCAGAAGGTCAAAGCACGAAAAGGAGAACTTAGCCTTGAAAAATACAAGAGCAATACTACAGTTATGAAATTACATTCATAATTACCTTCATAAATACTCTTATTCTAGTGCAAAATTACATTGTATTTATTTCATTTTTACTTATTTAGAATTTGTGCTGTCAGTTGGGGATGTTTGTTTGCTGAAGTTATTTTATGTCTTGATTGCACTGATCAGGAATTGATTTTATTTTTTTTTTCTGTACAATGACAATAAAGGCTTTCTATTCTCGAGGATTATCATGATGGTATAAAAAGTAACAATACAGTGTAAAATCTGACAAGTCGATCTTAAGAAATATAGGAAATAGATCGCTTTAGTTTTAAGTTATGTTTATTTTATATCTACTTGTTCACATTATGTATTTGCTTAATTTTGTGAAGTTGCTCCAACTAAAAATGGTCCCAGTCATTGACTCTGACTGGTTAGTTATTGTTGTAGCTCATAACACAGTGGAAATACAGTATATCACCAGTGTGCAAGTTCCAGTACTGTGTGTGCTCATGAGCTATTTTAGTCCTCATTATGTTTTGGGGTCAGTGGTTTAGTCATGTGCAGGCAGCTCAGTGCTCAGCCTGAGGAGAGATTATTACTATGTAATATCATTGCAGGTAGTCTCCATTGATTGAATGTTTTATGAATTTATATAAGAAATAATCTTCATACATTTATATAGGGAAAATAAACAAAGGATGGTTGATGTGCTGCAGTAGAGGTGATAAATCAGTAAGGAAAATTCATGAAATGATGTACATATTAATTTACTCTTGGGGTCATTTGTAATTGTGCTGATTAATTGCTGCATGCTAGCATGAAATCCACTCCATAGAACTGATACTTATAAATTTTCAAGACTTCAATTGCATTTTGCATGTTAACTAGTGGCTATAGACACTTTCAAATGGCATTCATTTTAACTGGCGAACATCTCGAAATTAAAATATTTTAAATGATTTGTCATCATAGAAAAACAAAAATCTGAGGAAAATCACAAATACAATTAACTTCTCTAATTTTAAAGTTTTCTTCATAAACTGTATTATGACTTTACTTGAGTCGGGAAGGTATATTTGTTTAATTTTAATAAAGTTTTGTGTCTGGCCTTATTTAGACCTGGCTCGCCATGCTGCAGGCGGCAAATGTGCCTCTCTCTAGACCGGCCAATACTTTCACCAATGAGAGCTCAGGATTTCACAAACAAGCACGGTGATTGGACAGAGCTGTTAGAAGGCGGGATCTTTCAACACATAAGAAGCTTCAACGGACATTTACGTTTTACGAGTCGGCGAAGTTAGAGCAAACAAAACGGAACTCGTATGTATTTTGCCTTCAAAATAAAAGCATGTAATGAATCACGAATACCATATCATACCACAGGTGTTTAATGTAATGAGTGTTTCCATTGGAATGCATTTGTTATTTCGATATTGTATCTGTGTTACACAAACACTGACCAAAACATGTGTTTAACTATTTTAAATTTTAATTCGAATTTATTTAGAAAATACCGGCCGGATAACCCCTATGTCATTTTGTGGCGCTTTCCAGTACCGCTAACCCAACTTGCCACCGGGCGCTAGGCGAGATAAAATGCGGATTTTGGTGAAATTTTGGCATCGAAGAAACCCCTGAAAACGTGTCCCCTCTGTGTTTAATCAGCTGTAGTTTGGCAGCAGTTTCCAAGTTCTCGATCAGTGGAGTCAAGGGTGGACAATGCTATCCAGTTAGCCCGGGGTTGTTGCTAACTGGCTAAGGAAGTTAGCCGGTTATTTAGCAAGCCGCGTCAGCTTGCCGTAGGCTGATTTCTTGTTTCGCGCATTTCAAGCCTGTTCGCCGACCTCTGTAACTGTTTAACCGGCAGGTAAACGAAAACATTAGATTGGAGCTTCACCGATGTCAAATACAACAGAGTGAAAGTTCCGTAATCCGCTTTTAAAATGGAGAGTCAACAGTGTTTCGCCTAAGCGGTTGGTTTTCTCCAAACGCTGCTCTTTTGTTTTGACAAAGGAAGAGGATCAGAGTTTCTTTCTTTTTTTTTTTTTTACACCCGTTCACATCTGGTGGTGGGACAGTTTCTTTGGCCACTTTTTTGTTTTGCCAATGGCTCCACAGAAGCAGAGCTCCTCAGGTGGGAGCCACCCGGCGGGTTTTGGCTCTGGAGGAAAAGCCAACGGGTTGTACCAGTCGTCGTCCTCCTCCTCCTCCTCCGCGATGGCTGTAGCCAAGAAGCCCAACATGCAACTCATTCAAGCCGACCACGAGTTGTTCCTGCAGGCCTTCGAGAGTGAGTCGCTGCTGCCATCAAAATGCATATTTAAAGATAGCAGTGTTCATTTAAGGTCACAGGAAGACGTCTGTGAATGGTGAGATGAGAGGCTGCACAGATGGAGGAACAGGTCATTTTACAGCTGTGGAGCTGACCCACTCCATACTTCAGCAATCATGGACGAGTCATGTCCTTATTAATACTGTACATTTTAATTTTAGCCATGGCAACTGTCCGTTTACTACTACTGATAGGTGGACGAAGTATTCACACCCTTCACATCATTAAAGTACTAATACCACAGCGTGAAAATACTCCGATACAAATCTGGAGGTGCGTGGTTTTCACTGGACAGGAAGGGGATGAAAAACTATAATCTGTACTAGTACAATACAACAATACCCCTTATATGTAGTGGAGTATACAGTACATTCACCTCTGAGATGTAGTGGAGTATGAAGTACAACAATACCTCTGAGATGTAGTGGAGTAGAAATATAAAGTTGCACAAAATGGAAATATTCAAGCAATGTACAGGTATGAATTTGTTGTTCTAGCAATTCATTGTTAATTATATAGTATACAAAATGTCTAAATTACATAAACAGACTAATTTTGCTTGACTTGCAGAGAAAAACAGGCAGATCCTCTTTAAAGGCCAAATGTTTGGTGTTTTTACTTAATAAATAACTTGTGTAATTAGTTTATTTCAGTTTTTATTCATTAGATGAATAACTTTCAGCACCAAGTGCACTAATCTTATGCTTTTTGTTCACTTGGTAAAGATAAAATAAAAACATGAAAAATATTCATATAAGAGGCTGAATGACATATAAAGTAATAATGATGAAACTATATTTATTTGCAGAACCAACCCAAATCTACAGATTTCTTCGCACCAGGAACTTGATTGCTGTGAGTGTTGCCTTTCCTTGAAAATAGTCACATGATGAACTTGACCATTTGAGATAAGAGGAAACGTTTCTGTACCTCTTGGCTTGTTGAAGTACAACTGTAACTCTTCATGTTTTTTTTTTATATTTCTCTCTGTTATATTTCAGCCTATATTCTTGCACAGGACACTCACCTACATGTCCCACAGAAACTCAAGGAATAATGTCAAAAGGTAAAAATCCAGTACTTGCAGAATATCACATTTTCCAAAGGAGTGTTCAGATAAAGTTTTGGCTCAACAGATCATTTGTGCTTTTGTTTGTCTTGCTTCTTGTTTCTTTCTGTTTTAGGTTTCATAACTTCATGTTAAACCTGAAACTTTGTGTTAAATAGTTTGCCTCTTTAAAAGCAGGTCAACCATTATCTTGAGGGAAAGTTAACCAGCATGTTGGCTGCTGTGTGTGGAGGCAGATGGGATCAGTCTCTCCTGAGATAGGAGAGACGTTTTCAGTTAAGCTGCTTTGCATACAGACACTGCTGCACTAAAAAAAAAAAAAAAAAAGATCCCTCTGATACACATGGGGCTGCTTGTGGTTCAAGGGAGCGTTAAAATACGGCCTTGTCTGGTGTTGTTATCACATGGATGTTGTGTTGAGGGACTGCAGGTTATATATTTTATTCTCTGTTAAAAATCTTGGGCTGCATATTTGTGATAAAAACGGTGACAACTAACTGATTTTTATCAGCTGTGATTCCATTAACACCAAGAAGGTGCAAGTAGAAAACTGGATGGTAATTAGTGTCTGTGTCTAGTCATGTTAGTTCATATTTGTGTCAGGTTTATGCAGTTTTCTTGTACAACTGTTTGTGTTATGACTAGAAATATGTATTAAGTATTGAAATAATATATTGACACAGTGATATTGAAAGATTTCCAGTGACACCCTGTTGTGCTGCCAATAAATAGTTGACAGCGGATAACACAAGAAGCTGGCAGATATTTGTTTTATTGTTTATGTTGCTCAGAAACATTTTTGTGCACAAGAAAAATAGAGATTCTTACAGTATTAAACAATTTAAGACAATTTCAGTTTAAACTGAACTGAAACTTTAAGATTAGAGCAACAAGTCATATGAAACAAATTCTCTTTGATCCTTCATTTTTAGTTGAATAATTTCTCTATTATTGAAGTTTTCATATCAGTTAAGTTTTTTTAAAAAATATAGAAAAAGATATAAGACACAGCATTTTAATAAACTGAATTCTTGATAATTGTTACATCTGAAACGTCATCAGCTTCTCTGAAGTCTATATCAAGTTTGGACATGCACTCATCAGACTGGAGCTTTTCTTTGAGGAACAATAATTTCTGTTCAGTGCTTGGGGACTAAACATGGCAACCGTTAGAAGAACATGTGTTATTGCTGATTTGAAATAGAGTTGGTGAAGCAGGCGACGTGTCTGCTGCAGCTCGGCTCAGTTTCACTTTCCACTGCACTGCTGCTGCATGCTTTGGTCACATGAAACGCTGCTTGTGATTTGAGATGAATAAGCTCCACACAGGGACGCTCACTCCTTAGTTGTTGACTGGTCACAAAGCAGGAATAACTGCCTAAAGAAAGTGGATTTTATAAATTAAGTTAAATGCCGTTAATGCACTTATTTGATCGGAAACTACTAATCAAACTGGTTTGGTGTTTGGCATTTTATGCAACGCTGGTAAGGGAGTATCCAGACAAGTTTTCAGTCTCTTTTGTTTTTGTTGATTTAAATTGGCTCTGTGCAATCAAAATGTCTCTCTTGTGTTGCCTATTTGAAAGTGGCTTTTTTCGTAAATGGGTCCATAGTCTACCATACATATACTGGATCTCAAGGCTTGATGTTTCATGTAAGTGTGAACCATTTAAAGTAAAAGGCTCTCAGCCTGTAGCAATCGTTTTCTCCTGGAGAACAGTGAAATAATTCACGTTACAGATTAATGGGCCAGGTTTCGGTCGATGCAGCGCGTTACTGAATGTTAAAGTTGAGCCCAGTCAATCATATATTTTCCCTGCTCTTTTTGATTCTGTCTGAACGCAGCCGAAAGATGTAAGACTGGGTTCTTGTATTCTGCAGAACCCCTGCAAAGCCTCACAGGTGTTTTCAGTTACTTTGGCTCATTAGACTGCTGCTCAGGTTTAAGCTGGACGGAAGTGGGAATTATGTGAGGCCAACAAACTGTTTGTACTAATGGGTGCACCCCCCCAAAAAAAAACAACCCACAGATACATTGCAGATTTGAGCCAGGTGGGCGCATGCTTTGCTCTCCATTTCAGGTCAGCGTACAAAATGGCGAGGGCTGCCCCCTCTAAATCGACTAATCAGTGGTTTTGGCCTTAGTCATTTTTTATGCTTTTTTCATGCTGAATGACTTATTTCCAAAACACTTATGAGCACATCTCTAGTAAATGCAAGATTTAAAGTGCTGCTTTTTCATGATTGTTTGTGGAGAAACTCAGTTTTACAGATCTCTCCACTAATTCAACTAATCAATTAATCGACAATATTGTATTGTGTTAGTCGACTAAGAATTTTTTTGGTGAGCTCTGCACATCTAGCGACAGCATCTTAAACAATACAGACTGACAAACACAGACCTCACATGGTGTGTCATGGTTGAATCCAAGTGGAAAATCTTCTGTACGGTCTCTGACAACACTTGAAAGCTGTGGAGAGAAAAAAATAAATTAATTGAAGGTTGCCACAGCATCTCCACAACCTGCTGCTGTTTCACTCGCTCTGATATTGATTTAACATCATACCTGCTTCCTGCACAACGTGGAAGCAGCTTCATGGTCGTTTCCACTTTGTATCAAACAACTTGACGTGGTACTTGCTTCAGTCTCTCCAGTCCAGAGCATCAAACATGCAAATGTTCAGCCCCTGCCAATAAATATAACCAATATCCAGTCCAGCTATTTCATTCAGTATCTGCCCGATATCTGATCCGGTATTTGTGCATCCCAAGCAAGAATCTGGCGATATGATATACATCATGATATAGGATAACAGTTTAATATATTGCAATACTTTAAGCAAGGCAAAGTATTAAGATTAAGATTTAATTTTAGGAAAACCGTCAGAGTATATGACGAGGAGAAGGATAGTTGACTTGTTTGGAGAGAATCTGCCCCCAGAAGAGGTGAATTTGAAATCTTTGCATAGAAATCCTTCCCTTGTGTAGTGATCTGTTATTCTGCCTGTTGGTCAGTGTTGGATGATGATGACAACGATGGTGGTGGTGGTGTTGTTGCTAACCCCTGCTGTTTGTCTGCATGTCCAGGAAAAGCTCCAAGGTCGACAATCTGTTGTTCAAAGTGGAAAAGATGAGAGGCGAACAAGAGACTCACAGGTAATCTATAGTAAACTGAGATTTAATATTTGTCTGTTGATATTTATTTTGAAAAGCTTTCTACCTAGCCAGGAAGAAACCCAGTATATGTGCTATGTTACATTATATTTCAGGTATTGAATATCAACACTTAATTTTGGTGACTTAATTTCTAAAAGATATAGAAGCTAAATCATACATGGATAAGATCACATGATAAGCAGCAGTACATTTTCTGGAAATTTATTTGAGAACTAGTTCACCACACTGATGCAGACATCCTGAAATTTAGGCCACGTAACAGTTAAACAGAGTCTTTTGTATTTGTTTTCATTGTCACTGTTATCCACAATTTATTTAAAAAAAATTCCAGCTCCTCTATATTTTTGCTATTTATTAGGGATGCACCGATTTAATGGCTTAAAATCAGTTTTGAATGATTTTCGTCTTGTTCCCTGCAATCAGCAAATAAGATGACATTCACCGATGTTTGTGTTATGTTGCAGCATTTTGTGCCAGCTAAATGTTGTGTTAGTTGCTGATTTAATTATATTTAATTTATGTTTCACAAATTGATTTTGTTGGGCTTGGTAAGTGTTGAAAATTAAGTTCCTCCCACTGAAGGGTAGATGTATACAGGCGTAAAGGACTTTTGAAGCAGTGATTTTTCATATGAAAGAAGGTTATATTAAAGCTTGTTTCATAAATTTGTTCGATTTAATTTGAGCTTATTCAAGATATGAATGAAGGGCTGAATGACTTTAAGAATGAAGACTATTAAAATAATATTTTTATAATGAAGAGCTCTTAATAAATATCAACAGAATAAACAACAAAAAAAACAAAAGTAATGGCTGTCAGTCAAATTGTCTGTCTGTACATAATTTTAATGTTGGTGCATCCATACTATTTTTGTTTGAACTTCTGTATTTACCTGAATGAAAACAGTAAACAGGCGTAAATCAGTAGTTTCATCACGATATGATATTATATTGATTCTCTGGACAACGACATCATATTTGCTGATATCACAAAATATGCCACAGTAGAATTTTGATTTGATTCAACTGTCTGCCATCAATATGAGATGATATGATTTTGCTCATTTAACACAATCAGTTACATTTGTATAAACTTACAAAAAGCAACTAAAATATGATTTGGAAATGTTATTACTGCTTGGTCGGAAATGGTGACACAGACGTGTCGTGATAATGACAATGTACTGTACAAGATATTGTTTTCACTTTTCATTGATGATACTGGATCACTGAATTGATTTATCGATCCAGATCGATGTATCGTTACATCTCTAATTGTAGTGCTGGTAAACAGCAAGGGCACACACAGGTTCAGTGTAAAAATAATGACCTTACGAATGCAACATCCAGACTTGTATATTATTATTTATAATGTTATATGAACAGTCCTACTTTAAGACCTCCTGACCATCTGAACTTGACATCTAATGGACATTTGATCAAATAAAACATCTTGTTGTGTTTGTCTTTTCCACAGCTTGGACTGCAACCTGCAGCTCACCTTTACTGGCTTCTTTCATAAAGCTGGTAAGTTTGTCCTTCTCAGACGCTATCCCTTCCTTTAGATCTAGTATTTCCACTGACTCAGGGTGACTTACAGGAAGTCTTTTGTCCTGGTTTGTGTTCTCAGGAAAGCCATCTCAGGACAGTGAGAATGAGCAGAACTCTGTCTCTCTGGAGGTGCTGCTGGTCAAAGTCTGTCACAAGAAGAGGAAGGTGTGTGTGTGTGTGTGTGTGTGTGTGTGTGTGTGTGTGTGTGTGTGTGTGTGTGTCAGATCGCAGGGGCATATGCTTATTCCTCACTTTTATATCGTGTCAATGAAATACATCTGACATGTCCTTTTCCTGTCTCCTGTCCAGGATGTGAGCTGTCCGGTGAAGCAGGTCCCCACAGGGAAGAAGCAGGTTCCTCTAAACCCAGACGTGAGCTCTGGAGTCCAGGCCAAGCCGGGCTCCTTCCCCTCCCTGATGGTTCCCAGCAGTGAGTTTGAACCCAGCGACTCTCACATGGTCAAGTCCTACTCGCTGCTCTTCAGAGTATCGAGGCCCGGATGCCCCCGGCCTCAGATCAACGGCCTGGCCAACGGAGAGAATCACCACAGCAGAGGTGAGCAGAGACTAGTGATGTCTGGACATGCTTTTAAAGGATTGTTTGGATTATTTTAACATTTCTATCAGTAATAGCATCATGCTCACCAGGTTAGTAGCTTAACGTCTGGGAACACAGTGACAAAACAAACCTCCAGGTCAGACAAACTTAACTGGAAGAGAAAACAAAGGTGACGTTATTACCCAAACATCCATCACAGACGCATTCAGCATATCAGTATTCAAGACACGTCCCTATCTACCTTCCTAAAATGAAACTTTTGGCTCTTAATGCCTCTCTGAAGCTTGGTGTCTGTACTCGCCGAAGATTGTTTGTGAGGAACAGGAACCACCACTCTACCACCCTGAGTGGACTGTTTTTATTGTCCAAAAAAAACAGCAGAGGGGCAGTGACTATAGAGAAATTAAATAGCTGATCACATCATTGTCATGAGATTCTCCAAGTTAAACTTTCATTAATATTATCATTGTTAAAGCTTTAAGCACAGCAATTAACTTGGTGAGTACATTCTTATTATAAAAGATAGAAGCGGTTGTTGTAATAAATCACATTCTTTCTTTAAACAGATCAGGTTTTTAAGATGAGTTTGAAGTTTGTGTATTGGAGGGGTTCATGTTGCCATGTGTCTGTCAGATTTTACAGAGGAAGTGGTAAACAGGAAGAGGAGGAGCTCCTCTCTCAGGGAGGAGGGAGAAACCACATTTGTGGCTCAGATGACGGTCTTTGATAAAAACAGGTGAAACACACAAACTGACAGCACAAAGTGTTTGCTGTAATGTCGTGTGCAGCAGAACGAAGTGTGAACATGTTGTGCTGCTTGTGTGTGCAGACGTCTGCAGTTGTTGGATGGGGAGTACGAGGTGTCTATGCAAGAGATGGAGGAGTGTCCGGTCAATAAGAAGAGGGCGACCTGGGAAACCATCCTGGATGGAAAGGTGTGTGGTGTGTTTGTATGTGTGTGAGAGAGAAGAGAGGTATTTCCACACAAAGTGTACATGTAATTTACATTTACATGTACAATATAAAAGCAGGTAGTTAAAGGTAGTTTCCGACACACTAGTGTGCATGAAACTCCCTCGGGATGAACAATCGACATATCAGACCAGTTGACTTAATAAGCGCAGCATCTACACACTTTTTCTGACTTTACAGATTATAGGTCAAAGCATGTAATTTTCATTCTTGGGTAAAATGCTCTATAGAAGTCAAAGTATATTTGTGAAGTATTTTTATGTACTTGAAAAAAATAAATGAACTTGTCTTTGTTTTTGTTGTGTTAACAATAGTCATGTCAGAGCTATGGATATTAAATCATCCATCTTTGCTCACTACATGAAATTATCAGTTATCGTATCTGTATCAGCCACAAGAAGCAGCTAATTATTGGTTATTGTATTGGCTGAAAAAAAAAATCCATATTGACCATCCCTAATAGTTTCAAAATACAATCTTAACCTGCCCAGTTGACTTCTTATTTAGTGAATGATCGGTGTCATCTGCCGTAGTTTGAGGTCACCCATAACAACAAAAGCTGTCAGATACACTGAGCAAAAATACAAACAATGCTTTTGTTTTCACGCCCATTTTTCACAAGTTGAAGTAAAAGATCTAAGACCTTTTTTTATGCACACAAAAGATTTTTCTCTCAGTTTGGTCACAAATTTATTAAAATCTGTGTTAGTGAGGACTTCTCCTTTGCCATGATAAACATACACATTTTAGAGTGGCTTTGTATTGTGAGACACACTTGTGTAATAATCTGCCTCTTGATGTGACTTATCTACCCGTCAGGTGGATGGATGATCTTAGCAAAGAAGTCCTCACTAACGCAGAGTGAATCTCAAATTTGTAACCCCATTTTTTTGATAAATAATTATTTTGTGTGCACAGAAAAAGTCTTAGATCTTTTATTTCAACAGTGAAAACAAACGAGAGCAACAGGAAGGAGTCGTCGTTTTTTTCGCTCAAGGAACAAGTTTGTTTCTCTAGTACTTTTCAAAATGCTTCACAAAAAGCTAGATTTATGATACAAATCAAAACATATCATAAAACTTATTAAATCATATGTAAAATAAGATTACGTAAATACAAACTTGGATGCACAATAATATATTATTATGGTCTGAGATGTAAAGAACATTACTCACCTGCATCCGTCAGCTCATGGTCAGGTGAAGGTGGTGGATTCATGAAATGAAAAAGAGAGAATTACATTAACCAGAAATGTAAAAATGAGTTTCATATTTTGTAATTATCTGCTTATTGTCCATGTTAGAAATACGTGAGCTTTAAGCTAGCGTTGTGAAATTATCCGCTCTCTTTTTTTGTAGCGTTTGCCTCCATTTGAGAGTTTCTCTCAGGGTCCCACCCTGCAGTTCACCCTGCGCTGGACCAGCGACTCCTCTGATCGCTCCACTGCACCTGTAGCTAAACCTCTGGCCACCCGCAACTCTGAGACCAACCATGACCCCAGACCCAGCACCCTGAGAGCCACAACCACTCTGGGTGAGCACCAACACAGAGGTTGTACAGAGAGCAATCTCTCAGTGGTGCAGCAACTCCTTTTTTTAAAAGTGACTGATTTTTCTTGTTGTACTGCAGCTGTTAAAGAGTCCGTTAATGCTGACGTGCAAACCAGACGCGAACTAATCTCAGCTGAGCCCCGACAGAAGCTACGCATCCTCTACCAGGTCAGCTGTACCTCATACTGTACGACGCACCATCACCTGCCAGAGTCTGTATCTTATTTAAAAAGTATGTTAAGAGTTTTATTGTTGAGATCAACTACAGTTCACCAGAAATATGCCTCAAACAAAGCAGGTCTTAACATTCAGGCTAAGTGCTTAACCACCATCGTCTTATCGACTTTGTGTTCAGAAATGATGCCATCAACATCAGGGATTCCCAAGATTTACGTCATGCTACAGCATCAAAGGGTCTGCCTGCAGCTCTGAAAGTTAAAGGGCTGGTTGTGCTCCAGACAAGGTTGTTTTAAATTGGATATTGTAGGTCTGTCCTCCACCAAAGAAATTCCTAGCCAACTAACTCTCAGGATTTTGTCGACTAATCGATTAGTTGATTCAATCAACAGATCCGTGAAACTGAGCTTCTCCATCAAGAATGACACACACTTTAAATCTTGTGGTCACCAGAGTTGCGCCTCACAAAAATCATTTAGCATGAAAAAACAACTAAAGAAATCTAAGTCGTCTAAGACAAAAAAGACAGATTAGTCGACTAATCGGCTGAGAGGGGGCAAAACTTCTACGTTGTGCTGAAGGAGGTGAAAATCTCACAGTAGGGCGAGATGCAATAAATGTTCAACTATAGGGTTAACAACGCACACTGTCTGAAATCTTTTTCCAAAGACATTCACAGTGTTGCTCTCTGTGGAACGTATCGTGTTTGTCAAATCTTCTCTCCTAACTGGACACGATGTGAATGTCAGATTGTTCTAGTTTTTCCACAGGGAAGATGATCTAATCTGCTCCATGAGTAACAAACATGACATGTTGCTTGTTTAAAAATCTGCTCGCCCTGGCTCTCCACCAACACCTCCAACTAGTTTTCATTGGTTAAAATCAATGCTGACGTCCTTTGCTTTCGTTTTCTCTCCAGTCAGCAGTCACCTTAGATGACGAGTCTCATTTACAAGGCTGAGAAGTGGCACATCAAATCACAAAAAGTTGGTTAGTTATGAATAAATAACTTGGACGCTTAAAAAATGTCCCTCCTCACGCTGCGACATCAGTCATAGTATATCTGGATAATTTTCATGCTCCATCAGCCAGAGTTCACTCGCTGTATGTTAGGAAGAGGTGTCATGCTGACAGTTCAATAATCACACCCACTTGACGTGGCGTTTGGCCATGTTTAACTTTCTCTTTTTCATTCTTTACACAACTACTTCTGTCACTTTTTGTTTGAACAACACCATGAACTCCTTTGAGGAAAGATTTGATTCGTTCTGTTGAGGCAACAAAGACGCACAAAAAGACAAGATCATTCATGGTTGGGCCTGTAGATTTAAGATTAAAGCCCCACAGATGATTTATGTTTGTGTCAGTTTCGTCTGTCTCACGCTCACTGTCTCTGTTTCTGTCCAGTTCCAGTACAACAGCAACACCCGGCAGCAGACGGAGGCCAGAGACGACCTCCACTGTCCCTGGTGCACCCTCAACTGCAGGAAGCTCTACAGTCTCATCAAACACCTCAAACTGTCTCACTCCCGCTTCATCTTCAACTACGTGGTGAGACGGACTCACAGAGCCCAGAGACCTCAAAATATCCTCATGAAGTAAAATGTCAGAGTACAACTACAGGTTTAAAAGAAAAAGAACATGAAAATGTAGCTATATACAGTATATCATAATATAATATAATATATAATAATATATCACAATATGTATTGTTTGTTCCTCTCATACACAGTATAAACGATCACTGAGGCCGTCACAGTTAATTGTGATTAAATATTTTAATCAATTGATATGATGCTGAAGCCATTGCATATTTAAACACAGAAGTGAAATTTGATTTGATTCACTTTTCTTTTGTTCCATGATTGGCATTAATCTCAAGTCTAATAATAATAATAACACTAATAATAATAATAATACACTTTATCTATACGCCACCTTTCCAAACCGGACATAAAACACTTTAGATGGATAAATCAAGATGAAAACTTAACCTTTTCAAGGAAAATTAAATTTAAATTACAAAAAAAATCCAGAAGGATAAAAGAACAGAATAAACAACAGACAGATAAAACATTATGAGAAGTGGCTAACACTGATTAAATAAGAAGTGATTTAAAAGATGTTAGCAGAACTCACAAGAGTCTTGAGTCCTCATGAAGTTGTTGCTGTCGGTTTTATTCTCACATCCCTCTGATCTCCTGATCACTGGCAGCCTCATCCTAAAGGAGCGAAGATTGAAGTCTCTATCAACGAGTGTTACGATGGTTCGTATGCAGGAAACCCTCAGGACATCCACAGCCAGCCGGGCTTTGCCTTCAGCAGGAACGGCCCCGTCAAGAGGACCGCCGTCACCCACATTGTCGTCTGCAGGTATTAAATGACCTCCACTATTAAAGGGATAGTTCATATATTTCTCAGTGAGGTTGTATGCGGTACTTGTAACAGACAAGAGTACCAGCACAGGAGCAAAGCAACGTACTGCTGTGGAGGGGGGCAGCAGCAAAACACATTTTAGACACCTGAAAAATCAGTTCAATGTAGACTATATTAAGAATATTTTCACCACTTCACCTTACTGTCGGATAGCCCTCTCTGACGAACTGAAGCCATTATCTATGCTCTCTTCAAAGCCACCAGACTCCTTTGACAAAAACAGTAATTTTACCTCTCAGGACAGGGGAGACGCTGGTCTACCGCTGCCTCGATCGGTATTGTCTGACTTTTAGATGTGGGAATCACCAGAAGCCCCACATTATATTATCACAATACTTGAATCACAATATGAACATATTGCGATTTTAAACATTTTACGATATGTTGTATTGACATAAGATCTGTTGCGATGTATTACCTTTTTGCAACTGCAAGTTATGCAGTTTATCAACATCTGTCTTATGTAATAAGATTCACTCAGTTTTCCTTCACATATCTTGATGTGAGAGGTCAGTAGACCTGCAGTCGAGTCTGCAACGCCCTGTGAAAGACAGAATAGCAGCTGGGATCGCTGTTGGATTGTTAAGAGAGTTTGTCTGTGTATTGATAAAATATTGCCACGTAAAAATATTTTGATGCTATGCTGCACCCCTAGTGACTGTGGTATTTTAAAGGGTTATTTTGTTTTTTTTAAAAAATGAGTTTGCTGCTGTCCCCGTCCACAGCAGTACATTGCTTTGCTCCCATGCTGGAACTCCTGTGTGGATCTTTAAAATTCAGCTACCGGTACTCTTGGTAATACACTGACTATGGAGAAGTACCTCATACAACCATACTTACTTTTTCTGTCCAGACCCAAGAGGTCGAAGACGAGTCTGTCTGAATTCCTGGAGCCAGAGGAAGGAGATCAGGAGCAGCCAGTCATCAGCGGACACAACCGCCTCTACTTCCACAGCGACAGCTGCGTGCCGCTCCGACCTCAGGAGATGGAAGTGGACAGCGAGGACGAGAGGGACCCCGACTGGCTCAAAGAGAAGACGGTCATGGTTAGTATGCAGCTGAATGAACACCGATTTTACACATGAAGTCTGGTTTACTTGTCGTTGGGAATATTCTACCTTTGTCTGGCTTTGGAGGAGCTTTGTCAAGATAAAATAAGTGTATCTGTAGCTAATGCTGCTCTGTCCCGTCAGGTACGTTACTTTAACCTGAGAGTTATGTCCTGTCTAAAGTCTGACTGCTTTGCTCTCACTGCAGCAAATTGAGGAATTCACGGACGTCAACGAGGGGGAGAAGGAGATCATGAAGCTGTGGAACCTCCACGTCATGAAGCATGGGTGTGTTGATGAAGCAGGGACGGGGTTCAGTAGGATTTTGCACATTTAGTAAACAGCTGTAGTCTGCTACTAGCTCTTAAAGGGACTTTATGTAAGAATCAGAAATTGCTTGTTAACAGTGACACCTGTGGCCGTTGAGTCAACGACAGTCAACGTCATGTTGGCACTTGTGCTCGCACTACAGACAGAAACATTACTGAACATTTCACATGCTTGGCAGTAACGTTATGCTACCAAACGAAGGTCCTTCCTTGAATCAAAGGCCTAGCAGATGATCCTAGTTTTCGCCCGACTTCGGTCACACTCCTGTTTTGTAAGACGGGCTTCACTAGATATAACTTTGGGGTTTTTTGTGCTTTTGGAGTTTGTGTTGGAGTCTGAGTTGTGGCGGAGGCTCACAGGAGCGCACATGTTGTCACATTCGTTGGTTCTTCATATTAAAAACAGTCTACATGCTGAGAGTAAATCCAGGAAGTTGTGTAAAGTCTCATTTTTTAGGTTAGGTTACAACCTGTTCACACATTGGCAATAAAAAATTATTAAAACATGTTTATACATGTAAAATGTTACTTACAGTCCCTTTAATATTGAAGGTCTTGATAGACAGCTATGAACCTGATCAGAAACTGGTCTAATCTAGACTCTGAGACTGTTATCTATAAAGTGAGGTTTTACAGAAATCAGACCTGACATGCTGCTGTGTTGTTAACCTGATTTCTCTCTGTGATCTAAACATACTAAATGATGCATTGGAAAGACAGTCTTTCACTCATCATATCAATTCTTCTGTCCTCCATCCAGCTTCATAGCGGACAACCAGATGAATGAGTCCTGCTTGTTGTTTGCAGACCACCACGGTGTCCACATCGTCAAAAACAACCTCTGTCGCAACTTCCTGCTGCACCTGATCAGCATGCACGACTTCAACCTGGTCACCACGCAGACCATTGACCAGGCCATGGCCCGCCTCCGCCTCCTGCAGAGCCGGGACGCTCACAGGGACAAAGACGAGGAGGAAGAAGAAGAGGACGAGGAGGACTGGGAGACGGCCGTGGAGTCCCAGCCCGAGCTGGATCCAGATCTTGAGTATACACCCTGCAACGACGAGACTAGCAACAGCTGCATAGAGAATGTAAACCAGCAGCAGCAGCAGCAGCAGGAGGAGAGTGGAGGAGCTGTGACAGAACGGCCGACCACCAAGCAGAAACTCTCTGGTTCAGTCTGAAACTGAACTCAATCAGAGCGAAGATCCCCAAACAGGAAAATAAAAGGCGACAGACAAACACAGGTTACTGCAGGGATAATGTTTTCAAGGGCAGGTTACATCAGAAACAAGGTGAACTTTTTACATGGAGGAGCTGTTTATCATTACATTACTGGGAAAGGTTAGAGGAGTTTTAGAGAAACTCAGAATCATCAGTTATCCTACATCGTGTCCTGACGGTGACCGCTCTCAGTCCGTTACCTGCCCTCACATCCTTTACTTTCATTTTCAACCCACTAAGTTTATTAACAACCAAACAGTGGAGCAAGCACAAAATAAGTTCAGCCTTCAATCTGTATTTGTTTTGCAGGCTCTCAGATCAGACTGATTTTGGGCTCACTCCATCGTTTAGTTAACAAACTTCAAATGGGATCATTTCCTTTCGTCTTCCTCGATTGTGAAGCACCAATCAGTGATGTTCCTGTTACACTCGCCTCCACCAAAGGTTTTCTTTACTACAGTGTGTTTACATGCATATTAGAGTCACAGTTATGGGTCAAAGATGTCCGATCAGGTCTCTGATAAAGTGTCTAAGTGTCTTATGTGGTCTGAAGGTGTCTGATCTGGTCTCTAGGTGCCTGACCAGGCTCTGAGGACACAGATTATGTCTCCATGTGTCTGGTGTGGTGTCTAATCGGGTCTCTGGGTGTCTAATTGGGTATTTATGTGTCTGATCAGACTTCTAGAAATCAGATTGTGTCTGGTGTGGTCTCCGGGTGTCTAATCTGGTTTGTAATTAGGTCTTCAGGTCTCTAATAAGGTCTCTGGGTCTCTGATATTCTCCATCTGATCATCATAGATTCACCATCAGTATATATTGTATATATTGATATTTATTATATTTTTCTTGTTTCTGAACTCTTGAGTGTAACTCAGACCCACTCAGCCAGCTGGGTTCAGAGTCCTGGATCAGATGTGGTTTCTACTACTGGTGCTAGATCCTTTTATTCCTCAGAAACACTCAGCTGTCATTTGGAAGCGTCTCGGCTGCTTTCTCACAGCAACCTCCACTGCCAGCACTCAAACACCACGATGCACTGCTCTGCATCTTTTCTTTCCTTTTTAACAAACTTGTTGTTTGTCCTCGTATCCACTTCACGGGCCACCTCCTTTGAAATCAACAATTCAAGGCCGAATTTGTTTTGACAAGTCTGCGATTAGGTGTGTTCGATCGAGTATCTATCGTCTTATATGGGGAGAAGACGCAGATTCAGTAGGTAGTCAAACGACAGGTCTCAACACTCACTTTTGAACCGTTAATCCAGGTGCTGCTTCCAGTTTCTTTAATGGGACAAATTGCTGCTTTTATTTCAGATGATAAAGAACCTCATCCTTTTGGGTTTTTGGATTGTTATTTACATACGAGGGCTCTGGGAACTAAATCTGTGTTTCTCTTTAATTTATCATCTAAAGGATTAATTGACTAAATAATAATGAAACAAATGAATAGTTGCGGGTTACTTTCAGAGGAGGCAGAGTCTGAATCAGCATCAACTGAAGGTGATCAAGTTGTCCCTCATCATTTTTTCTCAGCTGGTTCTTGGTTTATTTTGCCTCCTGCAGTTATGTACATAAGACTCTGTAAAACTGTAATAAATTAGCTTTAGAAAATGATTGTTTGGAATCTGAACACCACCCGGGAGGTTTTGTAGTTTTTTAGTTTATACACCAAAGGGGATAAATTTGCTGCAGATTTCTTTCTCGTCTCCTGTGAACATTTTCTTGCTTTTTGTGTAATGTCTTTAAAGCAGCTGACCTGATATCACTGCCTTGAAAGTTTCAGTGAGGCAGCACAATGTCCGGATGCTCCGCGGTGAACAGACTGTATGCAGCAATGAGGACGGGCATTGATGCTGAACCGTGTAGACGTTTGATGGGAACAGGTGGATTTATTTGTACCCTCTCATATTGTGACTCTGCTCTTTAAAAGCTTTAGAAGTCTGATGTGACAGATGCAGCAGAAGTTTGGTTTGCGGTGGGTGTTCAGAGCCATTTGGTTCACGTTTGACCATTCTGAGTGACATGCAGAGCACTTTTTTTTTTTTTTTTTTTTAATTCATTCACGAGACCAGCAGCATTTTGCACAAGACGAGAGGAGCCATGTCAAGAAAACAAGACTTTTCTTCAACAGTTGTGTAAAAACCAGCTCGATGTTGTGAACTGTTAAGATGAGTCAGAAAAGTTTTCTATTAAAAGAACAATTTTGTACGATTATCGACCACATGGTCCATTTCTTACACACACACACACAAATGTATTACTGGCTTAATCAATACAATCAAAGTCATAATCGCACAACTACGAGTACACTTCTTATTTTACATATCTAACCAGAAGTGTTTGAAATGTTTATTGCCCTCTAGTCAAAACATTTTCAACTTTCTCTAAACTTGCAGAGCAGCGACAACGAGGGTTTATCACCATGGGAGCAACGTGGCTGCAGGAGGGAAATTAAAGGACGTATATACTTCATGGGGGCTTTTTACTATGGATAGAATGATAGATTAATGTGCTTTATTGATCCCAAATTGGGAAATTATTGTGTTACAGCAGCAGACAATGCAGGCAATGCACAGGAACAGTAAATAAAATGTAAATAACACTAGAGAAATACAGTATATCAATAGAATACAGAATATAAGGAATATTAGAAAACTGGTACTCTCTATAACTATACCAGACTACTACAACTAACAAATGTAAAATATAAATGTAAATACCCTGTATACAGTATATTAACAAAATGTGCAAGTTACAATGTTTGTTTTAAATATGTTGTTAGAGTATATAGTTAATCAGAGTATGTGCAGCTGCATGTAAACAAATATATTATTCATTTTTCATTATCCATGTAAACAGCTTAGTAGGAATTATATTTTTCAGAATAAGGTGAAGTTAAACAATATTTGCAATATAAAGAATACATATATATAAAAATTTAAATGTTATGTTTTTTTTTTTTTTTTCTTGCTGTCTTGGTTTTCTTTTTCCTTCATCTGATAAAATATAACACCTTAAAAAAACAAATGATACACAAAATTTCTTAACTTCAGGAAACATTTATTGAACAACCCTTATGGTCTGTCTCCAATCTGCATTTTGTGTCGCACAGTTTCTCCCAGTCAGGATGTTGTTTGTTTCTTTCACTCCTGTAAAGCCCGCTGGGCGACATCTATTGACGGCAGTTTGATTGACACCGGAGCCGTTGTCACATGTGTTCTACAGCAACAACACTGGGCTGCCTGCAGATGTGTGCTGCTTGCTAATCAGCTGATTATGCTCAGGCATCGACCGATGCCGATTTTGAATAAATGTAAAAAAATTGGCCCGATTACGTAATTGGTTGACCTCTAGCTTTGACACAGGTGGAGTTGACCAGAGTTTCCACTGCCCTCTGGTGGTCACAGTGAAGAACTGCAGCACTTTAAATTCGTAAGACAAACGTTAATGCAGGTGAGACAACATACGAACACTTCCCGGGTTTAAAAATACAGCGACTGAAGTGAAGCTAAACAGAAATGGTTGTTCGTTCTCGTGGTCACAGTTCAGAGCTGTTTACATACCTTTAGTGTAGCTTAGCTTAGCAAGGCCTTCGGTGATCTCCGACCGTCGTATGGCACTCATCCTGGTTGTGGTAGGTCTCTCTGGATTTTCCCATCCATTCTACAATACAAAAGGATGGTAGAATGTTGTTTTATCTCTGTTTGGTCAATGTATTTTGAAAATATTCACCAGAAGTCTTAATGTAACATGTTGTAGTTCTTCACTGTAACCACTAGGGGGCAGCAGACTGATAGCGATCCTAAGCTAACTCCACTAGCATGAAAACAGATCATAACAAAGTTACGAAACAACACGAAACTTGTGATTCCGTCTTATGAGAATGAATACCATCAGCGTATACAAGTTTTTAAAAATAAAATCATAAACATGGTTTAACAGAACCTTACCATTGACCATGAAGTGTTTACTGCCCTCCAGTGGTTACAGAGAGGAACTGCAACACTATATTAAATGAATCAAACTAGTGTGAATAACAACATACGCTACATCAGCTTATACAGGTGTGAATATTTTCAAAATACAGTGGCCAAAATGATGCCAACAGAAACAAGCTTACGTAAAATGATCACATTTATTTATCTCTAATGTCACATATAAGGGATAATGTACAGCCAGCGGATCACGGTTGTGAAATAAACCCAGAAAGGGCGATGTGGAACCCCAGGGTGAAGCGAAGGGGTCTCGTCTGGGTGACCTGCTATCTGAAGATTATCTGTTTATTACACACATACTTATTTTAAAAATCAATAATTTGACACAATACGTGCGTCCAATACGGTCTGCTATAAAGAAATGACAAACCAAAGCAGTGTAATAATTACTTAATTTACTCCAGTACTGTACTTAATACAGATTCTAGGTACTTGTACTTTCCTGGAGTATTTCCATTCTATTGCTTTACAAATTATTCTTTTTGCATACAAAACATATGAAGAGCGTAGTCTTATAAATTAAAGTTTATACGACAGACTGTATGATTTCTACGAGTACCACTGAAATGATCCGTTGATTAATTGATTAGCAGAAAATTAATTATTGCCATTAAATTAACTGAGATAACACCAACTAACATGATATAAAGGAGTTAAAATGTAACATGCATTCATTATACACATCAGATATATTAGGAAAACACAGAAGGGAAACATTTTACTGCAGCATCAATACTTTTACTTAAAATACTTTGAGTATATTTAGCTGATAATTTTTAGATACTTTTACCTCTGTTAGGTTTTGAAGGCAAGACTTTTACTTGTATCAGAGTATTTTCACAGTGTGGTATTAGTACTTTTTACTGAAATAAAGGATCTAAATACCTTTTACAGTTCACAGATATTAACTAAGTAACTGCCAAATGAAAACGTGCTATGACATGTTTCTGCTAACTTTGTAAACAGAAAATTGTCATCAGCCTTCAGATTAAAGGTGAATTATAACTAAAATAAATTCAGTTTAAAGTGAGATAACCATGTAAATACATTGATATTCAAATGGTCGTATCTAGAAGGTAACCCGCCAACTGGGAGAACTTGAAAAACGGTTGCGAGACTCGCTGCCTGTCAGTCTGTCCTAGTCATAACTATTCAAGGTCAGTGCCTAACTTTAACAATCTCACGAGAGTTTTTTGATTTCCACATTACCTTGTAGACACAACCAGGTTCCTTACTTCACTTCCTGTCTAGCCTGTCACTTGACGACTGCGAACAAGGCCTCATAATGTCAGAAACTGCAGAAAAGTGTTCAGGTAACATAATTTGACTTTTATTGAACAAAATATCCAAGATGACAGCCGTGAGAATAAATGCAATGCAGCAGTTTGACCAGCAGATGTCACTGTTTTTACTGTCAAACGCTCCGTCACCAGTTTACTCTCCTTCAGCAGGAAGTTTCTGTTCACTGGTTCTCAAGACATCTGTACCATAAACTGGATCCACCCAGTGTCCTCCACAACGATGAAACACTGAACAACGAGGAAACATCTCAGCTGAACATCAGTTAGAGCTGAGGAATAGGGCAGTGTGTGCACAAACAAATATTTATTCTCATTTTATGTTTGCAAAAGGAAAATACGCAGTGGAAAGACAGAAGTCAAAAACACAAGACTTTTCTTCGGTGTCGTGTTCTTGATGATGCTGCTTTCATCCAGAGAGAAAAACTGAATTAGAAAAGCTGAAATTGTTGTAAAAACATGAATATTGTTAGAAACCGATTTATTAAATAACTGATAACGTTGCAGCATCATTGTTTAAAGGCCTTCACTCCACAACACAGACCAAATAATATAATAAAGAGTAAAACTGACAGCAGACAAATACATTCGTGAGAGTAACATAAATATGGTGGAACATCCTGATGTACCAGAGTTGAGACGCTCTTTAATTCTACATACAAGTATGTGTTGCCAAAAAATAACAATAACGTCGTCGCTGAAGAATAGTTTGACATTTTGGGAAAGAGGATTATCTGCTTTCTTGCTGAGAGCAAGACGAGACGATTGATAACCACTAATGTTTGTGATCAACTCATTCTCACTCCCTAATACCTCCTCTTGGTCAGCGGCCCTCGCCTTCAAATACCGAGGCACCCTTTAGCAACTGAGACACACCGGGCTTTCAGCTACAATGTAAACCCATCTGCATCCGTTTAGACGATTAACTGACATAGCAGCTGAGGTATCACGTAACTTATGTACTTAACTAACACCACATATGCTAGTTATGTTACAAAACAGTTATATTAACCCAAACCATGATATTTTCCTAAACCTAACCAAGTAGTTTTGCTGTCTAAACCTAACCAACTAAACACAAACTAATGCCTGATTTATACTCCTGTGTTCTGTCACCACTTGTGCACGCCAGGCATATATAGTACTGCGTTGGATTGCATGTAGCATGAACTGTAATTTCTTTTACGATCTGGACTTTGTCAGGCGGTCTTTGATTTATTTCATAGGTGTGATAACCCAATACAACTCCTTGGCTGGAAAAAAGATACAGAAGAGTTGGATGAGGAGGAGGAGCTCCTGTGCCTGGAATTAACAAAGTTGTTGATGCGAAGTACTTGTCTGGAAATCCCACCTCCAAGCTCTGATGTCCAATCAAACTTCTGTGGCGTCTGGCAAAAACTGACAGCAGACAAATACATGTGTAGTCACATTTTTCAGGACGTGCGCAGCCAAACCATCTCTGCGACTCTGCACAAGCTCTGCTCAAGCTTTGCCACATTAGTATGAATAAGGCGTAAGTAATCCTACAATGGGAATTTATTTTGAAATGACACTATACATGTAATGAGAAGAAAATGACACGCCCTCCCTGACACGTCCAAAACTGCCTCTAGAAGGCTACCTAGAGCGTCACAGTTTGTAGCATAACGCCATGAAATGGATGGACTGGAAGTGAATACGTGTTTGTATGTTAAGTTCAGAGCTGGAGCCCAGAGACGATTAGCGTAGCTTAGCATAAAGACTGGAAACAGGGAAACTGTTAGCCCGGCTCCATCCAAAGTTTAAAAAAACTAATTAAGATGTTGCATCTTGATTGTTTTATCAGTACAAAAACAAGAGTGAAATATTTGTGATTTTACATGGAGTTTACATGCTGGAGATATTTGTTGGCGTTCACCGGCCATCAGTGTCCAACTATTCCTTCAAAATAAAACGCCACTATCATGAGACTATAATTGTGAGCTGAATTGGGTCTTGAAAACAGAAGCTGCCGTCCTCTTGATGGAAACAAGACAAATAGATTTTTTAAACCCCGACTACAGCTGATATAATTAGTCAATTAATTTTGATGATGGATTCACAGTTAGTACATTTTCAAGCAATGCCAAATATTATGTGTGACAATTCTGTTTAATATCATTAAAAATCATTTTGGTGTTTTTGACTGCTGGATAGACAAAATGAATCTCCAACATTTTACAGTTGTAACTGGTAGATTCATCAATAATAATCATTAGTTGCTGCCCTAAAGCCAGAGCTGGATGGCAGATACTAAGAAATGATAAACTGAACTTCTCGTTTGTTTATAAACAAAATTACAAAATTAGTTTAAAGTCAATAAGAAGAACTTCCTGTCTGATCTGAAGCTCCACTTTATCCAAACCTTGTTATCTTAATATTTAGTATTGACACTGTGACAGAAGAGGTTAACGCAGGTCCTCACATTAATGAATTAACTCTTAAACAGCGGCCACATCCAGTAATGATGAGTCCCACCCCGTAAACTGGACTGAATGAAGCACATTAGCTCCTCACAGATTTATCAATAACCATCAAACATACATGAAGCTAACATGTTCAACTCTCATCCTCCTACTACGATGGCAGAGTTTTGTAAATACTGTTAGGATTGTCAATGCAAACAGCTAAAACAATTCATAGTAACTGCTTGATTGTTTTAAAGGAGACAGTTCAAACAAAAAATGTCTTCTGCCTGGAGCTAAAGACCATAAAACTCAACAGCAATGCCTCGTTCTGATGATAATAATTGTCACACATGTTCAACTATTGAGCTGTTTTCTCCTCATGGAGCTTTAATTATCTCATGTTTAGTTTGATGTGAAGGAAAATAAACTCTAGCTCCATTTAAAGGTATAATATCAAATCTTTCCATCTTTAAATGTCTAATGTTGCCTTCACAAGCAAATTTTCACCTCCCTTTACTCCTGCACGTTGGACTGCCAGGATCATTGGTGTTCATTTGCATTACTCACTTTAGACACGCTGCAGAGGAGAAGGAGCTTGTCTCCATCAACCGTGGAAGAAATAAATAATATGTAATAATTTCACGTTTGCATCGCCCAGCGTAAATTTGCATCTGTTCGCCTTTTTTGCATTAACTTTGGATGCAATTGCGCCGTGTTTGCTTCGCGCTTGGTGTGAATGCACCATAAATGCGGCTCGACCTATGTCATATATGTTGTTGTGTTGTGTTCTTATATCATCTCAGACGTTTCCAACAATTGTCAAACCAGAGCAATCCATAATTTTAATCAAGATAATGTTTCATTTGGTTGAATATCAGGAGCATCAAATGCACTTTGTGCATCAGCGTTGTGGTTGTCTGCCAGAAGCTGTCGCAAATTGACTTTTTATCCAGTTTTAAGCCACATTTTTACAACACACTTGGTGGTTTTTAACTCTATGTTTAACCAGATGAAGGATTTTAATCTTTAGATGTCTGGATCTGAAGTTAATAGAGAAACAATCTGAACAACTTCAGCAGCAGCTCGGCTCACAACCCCTCCGGCACATCCTGCATCCGACGAACAGCATCGTAGAAACACTGATTTTTAACGTGAAGCTGCTTTATTCAGTGTTTTTACTGGTTTTAATCAGTGGGTCCGTTTGTTTTGGAGAGGAGGAGACCTCTGTGATAAAAACCTCCTGAATGATGAACACTAATGAAATCCTAACCAGGAGAGGCTGACTGACATGAAGACAACAACTCCCATGATCCCACACTGCTTTACCACCTCAACCAACTCCATCTTTTGTCATTATTTTGAATCAGTGGCAGATAACACTCAGGCCAGATTGTGTTTTTGTCAAATTGACCCTTTAAAACATCAGATAAACACGTTTAGAACACAAAACAAAAATACGATGAGGCGAGGTGTGACTTTCACAGTGACGGGTTATTTTAAAGATAAATAAAAAAAGAGCAGCAGGTTTAGCAGGTTGTTACATGTCTGTCTTTGATTTCCTGCTGCTCCTAACTGAAGATAAAAATGTATCTATTATCTTATGGCCTCCTAAGGACATTGTGTGTGTCCTGACAGGCTGTCAAACTGTTACTAAATTAAGACGATGCATAGATAAACAGCCAACTAAAAGTCTTCCCCACAGTGAGGGAAGATGCCACATAAAAAAACAAAGCTGTAAACAATAGCCAAACTTGTCAGAAGGCTCGAGAATCAAACTAAAAGCCAGGAAGCTTTGACGAACACAAAGTGGCTTCCTGAAGACTGTTAAATCACTGTTAGGTGATGATCTGTTGGTTCACATGTAAAGTGGAGAAGATCGAAACACTGACAGGGTTTCACAGAGTCTGGATCAATCACATTTCCTCCCAGAGAGGCAGCAACGCTCCCAGACACAGTCAGTATGTGACGAATATCATGTGTAGCTGCTTATTTAGAAATATTTGTCTGGAAGCGTACGGTTATTGAAGAATTTCTGGGAAGAAAACACTGATTGTTTCCAGACTCAGAAGAAGAAAACTGGAGAAAACCAAGCCTGTGTGACGGCCTCCTGAATTCCAGCAGGTTAAAACACCAGCACTTTCCAGCCGGAGTGGACGAAGGAGCAGCCGAAGAAGAGGCAGTCCACCGCCTGGTCCACCAGCCAATCAAACACTACCTCCCGATTCCCTGAGCCGATGGTGACCCTCAGCTTGAAGTGTCCCCCCTCGCTCAGGTTGTTGTTGCTGACAGGAAACAGGTTCACCACCTCCATGTCAAAGGTCACAGCGGAGCCCACGGTGATGGCGGGCAGCTGGTTAGTCATCTCTTTACCATTGACGAATACAGCACCTGAGAGGATCCGGACACTGTTAACCGTTATATCACTTCATTTAATAGTCTTACAGGCCTAACGGCAGCAGTTTGTCAACTACCCAGATCATTTAACCCTCCAAGACCCACAACAGACCCCTTTTTTAGGGCGTACTGGTTTTTTTTTTTAGGGAGAGATAGCAGGTCAACAGTAGATGTCCCATAAAAGTTGTGTACATCATCTGAAAGCTGGAAAACTGAAGATTACTTTGAGGTGCTGCTCAGCACTGTGTGCTAAATTTAACCATTTCTACCTCTTGAGAATTGATAAAACTGCATTTTTCAGTGATTAGATGGTGAGCACTTCTGTTCTGAAAACTGCTCAGGAACCCTTTTATTGTCAATCTAGCTAAAAAAGACATCCATCCTCTGAATGCTCTAGGTTTCTAGTTTGTGGCTGTAAAGTTTCATGAGGCTGTGATTATCATAAAGGTCACCGTAGGTCATTTTTTACAGTGAGGTCATGTTTCAAAAAAATGGTCTCACTAAAATGAAATGGCTATTATGGAGACTAACATTGTCACAAATGACTACAATTTGACTTGTCTTAGCTTTACAGTGATTGATGACCAATTTATGTAATTCAAGACTGTTTCAGTATGCAGAAATATTCAAAAATTATTTTAGAATAGGAGAAAATGACACATTTATACTGCTTACAAAAACCTGCATTTGATTATCATACAATGGGCATGTCTGTAAAGGGGAGACTCGTGGGTATCCATAGAAACCATTTTCATTCACATATCTTGAGGTCAGAGGTGAAGGGACCCCTTTGAATGTTGAGTTGAGATTTTTTTCTCACCAAAATGTAGCCTCAACTTTGAAGCGTTTTCCTCCTTCCCGACAAGTTAGTATGACATAGTTGGTAACAATGGATTCATAAGTTTTTTTTAGTTTAGAGTAAAAAGTAAAAGATTTCTCTCTGAAATGTAGTGGAGCAAACAATAGAGCGTCTTGCAGCAGCTCTGTGTATTTAACTGTAATTTACTTTGAATACAGTGTGAGAGTTATGCTATAACAAGGTACAAGATAATAACAGAGTAGAGTTAAAGATGCTCTGCAGAGTCTTCTCGTAAACAAACCCATTGAGTGAATCCTTGAGGTCAAACGAGCTGAATGCATTTTCTTCCTCATAAAACATCTGCAAAGCCAAACACTTTTAAACCTGCATTGCTGGGTATCAGTTTAAAAATGATCAATACCAGTTCCCTTAGAGTGATACCGATACCCATAGTAGATTTCACTCCATGCCCATCATGTGAGTGGATGTAACAGTTACAGTTACATACTACGTGTGAAATCAAGCAGTTAGAAAGTAGCAGTTAGTGTTGACTTTACTCTCACTTAATATCAAACTTAGGTTTCGCTGGATTTTCAGCCATTTTATTCTTAAAAACACAGAATGACAGTCTGTGTGAGCGTACCGTTGGTGGAGATGCAGACGGCCTGGTCTCTCTGAAGTGACTCCGCCCCCCTCCCGCTGTCCACACACACACCCAGGCTGTCCCTCCGATCCATCTGACCGGCTGCAGACATCCTACACACAAACACACATAAAAAATGTATGACAAAATACACTAGATTACTGTAAATTTCCAAATCTTTGACATAAAAATCTAGGGCTAAAGAAAACAGTTATTTCATTCATAAAGCTGCTAGAAGTCACCAGACTGCGCACTGATAGAGATACATTTATCGTCTATAAAACTATTCAACATGACGTTTAATTTTCCAGTCGGACAGCATACACAAATGAGTAAGTATGTGAGTGGATTTGGGTCTTTGTGCATACTTGAAAGTGAGTGTCTGGCCACAGAAATAGGTGGGTGTGTTGGAGTAGAGGATGGGGCAGCGCAACTGGGAGGAGTCATTGCGTAGAGCGATGTTTCTCCTGCTGCTCAGGATGTAACCCTCCGTACCCGGACACCACTCTGGATCATGACAGAAGAGACAAACACACACAGAGAGCTTATCAACAAATGTAGTTGTAGCTTATATTTAGGGCTGCAACTAGAGATTATGTTCATTGTCGATTAATGTGTTGATCAGTTTCTTGATTAATTGATTAGTTGTTTGGTCTATAAAATGTCAGAAAATTGTGATTTTAAAATCAGTGTTTCCCAAAGCCCATGATGACATCCTCAAAGGTCTCGTTTTGTCCACGACTCAAAGATATTCGGTTTACTGTCATAGTGAAGAAATCAGAAAAAATTCACATTAAAGAAGCTGGAATCAGAAAATTTAGACTTTTCTTTCTTAAAATATTAATCAAACCAATCAGTCAGTTTTCAAAATAGTGGTGATTAATTCAATAGTTGACACCTAATCAGTGCAGCTCTAGTTATATTCAGGAGTTATATTGTTTTGATTGTTTGACCCCCGTCTGTCAATCAGTATGAACATTGATACTTAAACTTTGTAGTCTGGGTGGGTCTGAAGGATTCACACATCTGTAGACATGACAAGACAAGACAGACAGACAGAAGACATGGATGGAACAGGGGTTGGCAAGTACTGACATTGGGTCTGTATCTGTGTTGCTTATCTGCTGCAATTAAGGTTTTTAGATTCTATTCTGTAAAGATTTAAGACAGAGGTTTTGGCACATCTTGTATCTGTTTGTGATGATACCGTATGCAGGTATTTAACTATGTGTGAGTATATGTTCCTCGTAAGCGCTTTCAGACTCCTTTGTGTTATGTTTCTGTACCCCCACCAAACTAGATGGAAAAATTTAATTTAAAAATTGGTCACAAAAAAAGTTGTAATACTCGAGGTACAAGTATGATGTGTTGATGTGTATCAACCCGCTATGATACAAATGGTACAAATACACCTCCGATGTGTTTGAAGTTCAGAAAACTTACTTCTACAGTACTTCTAGTTTTTATTCTGAATACACTGAGTAGAACTCATAACACCCCACAATAAAAATACATTCCCATGTGCATGTCTAGAAATTCAATGATTTTTTCAGTGTAATTTTGCTCATCTTTTTTGTATTAAGCTGCATTTACATAAAAAAGTGGCAAAAATTTGAAACAGAATCAGCTTTGGGATAAACACAATCCAACGTCATGCTGCAATGGCTAATCACATAGCGTTACTGAAAAATTAATGACCAAAAGTATGATGTTGTGCACTAGTATAAGTTTAATTTTAGAGGAATAAATAGTGAAAAAAAGAGTGTGAAACCAGTGAAACAGGCTATTTTTTAAACACGTACCAACAACATCATCATCATCAGCAGTGGTATCACGTCATTTTCTCTGTGTTTTTGTGATAAAACTTGGTTGTTGACTTCATCGGCAAAACTTATGACCTCCTGTTGCCGGTCAGTCATGAGAAAACCACAACGACTTAAAGACTCCCATGACAGCACTGTGTGTAGTGTGAACAGTACAGTGATCTGACAACATTGAAAGTCATGTAGTGTGAACCTGACTTAAAGGTTTCCCACACTGAGCGCGTTGTTATTATGGTCACAGATCACGATAACATTTTGACCGTAAGTTCTGGTACAGCCGTCCCTAGGTCAGATCCTGCGGCTGTCTTCACCTACCGTGCGGTGCCAGCGTGGTGTAACCCGTCTGTGGGATGCTCCAGGGGCTCCACTCAGTACGACCCTCCCCGCGGGCGCACACCCTGAACAGATAATCAGTGTGAGGGTCGAGATGGAGAACCAAGAACTCGCAGTCCCGACCAATGTAGGCATCCTCGTACTGGCTCCCCCCACTGCCAGACCGCCGGTACTGCAGCCGATAATCTGCTGCTGCAAAGTCCTCGTCCACCTGATGCACACATAATAATAACAGTTATATCAACATGTATGTTAGTATGTTTTCTGTATTTATGTCACCCCAACCCATGACCGACCTTACACCAGCGGACCAGGATGCTTCCTGGTCTCTCCTGCAGCTCTTCTATCTGGACGGGGGGTGGGCGGAGACGGAGCCAAGGCGGGACACCCGGTCCCTCAGCAGACCCAGCAGGGAGTCGTCCAGCTGGGCCGAAACACATGGCACATCCACCAACGCTGGTACCTCCGGTAAGCTGGAAAACACACAGAACTCCAAATATAAATACTAGAATCACTGGACACAACAGATGCTTTTCTTGCAGGTGTTTTTTTTTTTTTTGAGTGTCTGTCCTACCTGTCCAGTTGGATGTGCATGGCCTTCTTGGTGAAACTGCCCAGTTTGTCCTCCTTCTCCCCGAGACCACAACGCAGAGCTGCTTCCCCTGGAGAGACAAAGACAGAGGCTATGTTTAAATATTTTATGAAAGGGATGCAACAAATGTGCATTTTCACTGTTATTAATTGTTTAGCCCGAAAAAATTGCCAAGGTAACATCTATAAATATCTTATTTTGCTTGACAAACTATCCAAACCCCAAAGATCATATTTTTTCAATCAGATAACAGCAAAACAAGTAGAAAACAAGCAATTGTTTGCAGATGGTGTTTCAGGGACTCACCTTCTCTCAGCAGCTCGTCGGCCTGATTCACTCCGTGTTCAATGAGGCTCTGGCAGTCATCTAGAGGTTTGACGCTGTCTGCCTCGATGGTGTCCACCTCAGCCAACAGGGTGGTCAACCGCTCTGTCAGCAGCCGACTCGCTGCCGCCTGCAGCTCTGTGAAGTGCCGCCGGAGGGCCTCGCGGGCCTGACCCGAGCTGCCCCGGACCTAAAGAGACCCAAACAGAGTGTTGGTGGTTATAAAACATGATCATTCTGCTTTTCAGTTATGCAATTTCAAACCTTCACAGCTAAGATTTGGCCGGAACCACCACAGTCTAGGTATGGACAGATAAATACTGCAGAAATCATTATGTCACTACTAAAATACTTTGTTGTTTGTTGTCACACTGTCATGACAGCTTGTATTTGGACATTTTCAGCTTTTGGAAATAATTCAACCTGCTGGAAAACAATAGAAATACTTTTTTAGAAGACATGTCCTCAGATATCCAAAAGCTTGTTTGTAAAAGCATCATGACAGATAATTAAAGGCTCTGACTAGTACGACGAATGGAGATCCAGTGTCCCCAGAGAGCTACCAATGCTTATGAACCACGGCAGTAACTGTAAAAAAATTATATATTTTATCACAATCAACAAATCCCACAAAAGGTTAATCTGCCTCTCAGTACTTTCTGACTTCCTGTTTGTGGCTCTCAGCTCCAAGCCCACTGCATCCTACTGAAGAAGTAAATCTGTAACAACACAAATATATTGAATAGTTTCATTTTTAAAAGAAGTCTCTGTGATTTCCTAAAACAGCTGCTGACTATTTTCAGTGGCAGATTTCTTTTCTATTTTAGCAAATAATTATTAACTAATGTTTATAATAAAGTACTTTTCCATCAATTCTGAGGTAAATATTGGAGTAATTTGGCAGAAATTACAAAGATATTTAAGAAATAGGTTACTTGCTAATTTCAGCTAATTACCATGAAATTAGTTGTAGAATGAAGTGTTACTGGTACTACAACTATTACTATTACTACTACTACTGTGCACAGTGTAAGCACAGACTACCTTCACTGACGAGTAGCTTGTCAGGAAGCTTGCAGGACTGTCATCAGCGGTAGCGCTCGTGTTTCAGTTCCTCTTTGCAGAACACACTTTCATAAACCAACATACACATGCACATTTACAGTACATGCAAGCACACAAGCGCACACACATACACACACACACAATCATTTCACAATGAGGAGTCTACAGAGGGAGCGATGGAAAGATAGCAGGAAACGGAAGGCTGATTGACAACTGCTGCACTGATAAAGCAGGACGTACGACTATGGGAATGTGAACAGACACAGACACACACAGACACACACAAACACACACGGTTTCTACCAGAAAACACACTGAACTTTGTGTGTGTCTATGTAAGTGTATTGAGCAGACAACAGGATTTTTCCACTGGAGACAAGACTTCACTTCCTGACGACTATCAGCGCGACACAGACGACCAAATGATCAATATTTTGGTAAAATAGGAGTCAAACTACAATCATGACCATACATGATTAAACATGGAGAGGACAATCTGACCTCAGGCCAGTGTTTGGAGGACTAGATGCTGCAGTGATAGTATTGTCAGTGATAGTATTGTCCGTGCTTTCCAACACACACTTTCTGGTATCTCCTTCTTATTGTTTGCATGTGCTTGTGTGTGTGTCGTGTTTCCTTTAATCTGCTGGTGAGCCATCACTGCTGTGGGAAAGAAGGGGTTATGGGGAAAAATCCCAAGATAACACATGATGGAGCCGCTGGGATTGGGTGGAGGGAGTCCGTTCTCAGCAAAAAAAAAAAAATGCTGTATGAAGTTACTGTTAATGTGAGCCAAACATTTCCTACTGCAGCAGCTTCATATTAAAATCACTGAACAGACTTATATGTTATGAATTAATCACAGGAAATGCAATGTGTTTGTCGGTGAGCTGGACACTGACTGCTAAAATAAGACAACGGTCATTTTTTGAACGCAAATCAGCTTGAAATAAGTCAAAGAATAATGAAGAGTAACAGTGAGCTGGTAGATGAAGAGCAAAATAAACTACTTTCACTTTTGCTGTTCATGTCATGTGAGGCATAAAATCAGATCACAGTTGCTCACAGAATGACAGAATAATGCCAATTATCACCTGACTTCTTTATTTATTTACTGTTTTGCTGCCCCCTGTATTCTGGGACCTGTAATGTTAAGGGCTAACTTAAGTATTTTTCAACCTGGACCCTATTTTCCCATGTTTTTGTGTTGAAAGTCATTAATAAGGGGGCTGCACGGTGGTGCAGAGGGTAGCACTGTTGGCTCACAGCAAGAGGGTTGCATGCTCAAACCCGGCTTAGGGCCCTTCTGTGTGGAGTTTGCGTATTCTCCCTGTGTCAGTGTGGGTTTTGCACTCTTGTCACTCGCCAGACTTCTCCTTGAGCGAGACTCTTTCCATAATGTCAGACATAATACTTCCTCCCACAGTCCAAAAACATGCAGGTTTTTAGGTTAAGTGTTGATTCTAAACTGCCCGTAGGTGTGAATGTGAACATGGACGGTTGTCTGTCTCGATGCGTCAGTCCTGTGATAGTCTGGCGACACGTCCAGGGTGTACCCCGCCTTCACCCAATGTCAGCTGAAAATTTGAGCCAGAGTATTTGGATATTCAGATTTCATAAGGAGACTTCTCCTTGAGCGGGACAATAACAATTAAACTGGATCAAGTAACAGGTATGAAACAGGTTTAATTTCTCTGTAGGGTCCTTCCCATAAAGTTGTCAGACACTTATAATGACAATCTGAGCCTGTCAGTGGCAGAAACAAGCACTTTTAGTGAATATAATGTTACTTTGATCATTTACCTCCCAGCATTCTCCCTCAATACTGGACCAGTTTCAAAAATTGTTGTCCCTATTAGTCACTTAGACACAAAAACATGAGGAAATAGGTTGAAAAAGTACAGACGTTAGCCTTAAAAAGCGTGTTTGCTGTTACCACCAGTAAACAGGGTGTCACAAATCAGCCAGGACTAGGATTGAAAATGAGTCAGAGTCTGATGTTTCTGGACAAGAATCTGGCGTCATCCCTCTCCTCTAAGACTTGCTGTCCGTCCATAGCAACAGGAAATAGCAGCATTGTTTACTGTGAGCAGCTGGAAGGGTAAATCTAGACAGCAGGAGGAAGGAAGAGATAACGGAGAGAGAGAGAGAGAGAGAGAGAGAGAGAGAGAGAGAGAGAGAGAGAGAGAGAGAGAGAGAGAGAGAGAGAGAGAGAGAATATACTCTCCTGGGACTCTGTTGGGTCAGGGGCTAAATATCACCCTGGACTGGTTGACACAGAGAGACTGTAAAACCATCAAACCTCAGGAGGACAACACTCGCTGCAGTAACATGAACCAATTTTCTGCACAAAAGAAGTGAACCCAAGTGGTGCTATCCATCCTGTTATAGTCTGTTTTAAATCTGTAGATGTGCAGAGGAACGAGCAGACTACCTGTTTGCGGGCCTGGTTGAGGCCATGCAGACGCTGCTGAAGTTCACTGCGGTAGTTCTGGGCCGCCTCGATGCTTTCTTTGGCCTCCTGCAGTAACACGTCCACCTCTACAGACATCCTCCCACCTCCTGACACACACACAAGCACACACACAGAAGAATATTTACAAAACACAACCAGAGATGCAGTATAACCTGAAACCAGACACACAATCTCACATACTGTGTTTCACAGAGTGTAAAATGACTGCAGCTCATGTCCTGATGGATCTTTATCAATGTAAATTCACTGTTCCTTACCAGGATTCACCACCAAACCCCTTACTATTAGTTATTATTAATACATTTCTATTATACAATATTATTATATAATATTATATTAACTTCATTATATTACATTATTTTCCTTGTTAGTATTTTTCATTATTATTATTAATGTAGTTATTGATCTTAACCCATCGAAATATTACCATTTATTTACCTATCTACATATTCATCCATCCGACATTATTTGCACATTCCTCTGATCACAGTTATTCATGAACATATGACACACTTACACAACACACTTTCATATATGCACACAAACACAGTACATACAACACAAATAAAAACAACTACAAATCTGGACCATATTAATGTATGTATATTTCATTATGGCTTTTGCTGTCTGTCTAACTGGTCACCTGTTTGTATTATGTGCCACTGACAGAAAAACAAACTAAAATAAAAAAAAAAATAAAAATCAACACCCACATAATCCATAAATTATTATTCTCTCAGTTTTTTTCTTGTTTTTAAGAATCGCATCTTTTTTCTTTGTTTATAACCTGGTATACACTGAAGCCCATAATCTTACTGATTTATTTACTTATTTATTTATATTTGTATTATATATGTAGTTATTGAACTTACTTACTTATTTACTTACCTCGCACATATATACACATTCATCTGATCAGTTATTCACATATGAATATATGACAATTTCATACATGCCCACAAACACAATACTCCCACTGAAAAAAAACACCTAACAATCTGTACCATAATCAAATTATAACATCTTGCATTAATATCTGTATATTTCATTATAACTCTGTCAAATTGGTCACCTGTTTGCGCTACGTGCCACTGACAAAAAATAAACTAAAATAAATGCTGATTATTTATGTCTCTTTAAACACAAAAAACATCTACGCACACAGTCAGCAAATTATCGCTGCTATATTCTTGTTTTTAAGAAATGTTTATAAATCACATATCAACGTGAACAGCTTTTACTGGAACTACTTTATATTACAAAAACATGCCACTTCAGGAAAAAGATGTTGCTGTTGAATTTCTAGGGTCTGAATGCTGATATAAATGTAATATTCTAGTTAATTTCTTTTTAACAAATTTGAAAAAAAAAACTAATAATCTTTGTTATTATGGCGCATGAGTATTGAGTATAGAAATATTTATTTAAACCCATTTCAGCATAAAGCTGCAACACAAACAAATGTGATAAAGGTGATGGGGGCTGAATACTTTCTGTATGAGGAGACAATCATGAAAATCATAACCGGCATCTCCCACCACAAAAACTACAAGGTACAACTCTGCATGCAAATCATCGTGACTGGCAGAGGATGTGTGGCAACAAGAAAACCACTTCCTGCTATCAGCCGATTAACAAGACGACGTTATGAGTGACTTTCAGCACGTTGCAGCAAGGGAGCAGACTGATACGGACCTTTAAATACAATATGGATGAAGGCTGGTCAGTCTGATACAACATGAACCTTCCTTGCAAAAATAAAACACTACATAGGAGCACTTAGGATTCAGTCCTAATGCCAGAATAATACACTCATAATACAATCAGTGAGGCCCGGTAGGTAACATAACATCAGTTTATTAAGCTCCTTCCTGTGACCTTAGCTTCCGTTATCAAAGATCACTAAAATAATGCAGCTGCGCTGGTTTATTTGGTTATTTTGGCTGCATGCTCATGATAAAGCCATTCAGTGTATATGGGAAAACTGATATGACAGAACAGAGTAACATCAACACGTGGAGTCAGTCTAATGTCAGTGTTAAGGTCACCAAAGTCAAACACATGAGAGAGACTGCGGAGAGTCTGAGGCTGCTTCGAAAAGTTCAGGAGAGTTTGCAATTGAACATCTATGGCAATGTGACTTGCAGAAAACACTTTTCCAACAGTGTATACCACAAAATATGTTAAAGCCAGAACATTTTTCACTACATTTGAATATTAAAACTGTAAAGTGTCAGTTTGGGTTCAAGACACAGAAGCACTGTAACATCTTTTCACTTCCAAAAGAAGGTGCTGAATGCAAGCATTCATTAAATCATAGCATAAACCATACAAACATATTAATATATTATAGAGTATAAAGAACACACCCCCGTATACATGAAATCTGTGTAAAAAATGCAATTTAAATTTATCACAGTCCCCGTAACATCCAACATCCAACATCATAGCACTAAAAGAGGGCAAACACACAGAGAGGATGCATCTCTGCAAATAAAAGAGTTAATCTTTGCATGTTAACGGTTAATTAAAAATTGATAAAGGGTTTTTGAGAATCAATACAGAATCACAAAACAATACAACAATACTTGATATTTTCTTACACCCCTTTGAGGGCAAAAACTTTGTGGAAATCACTGTTGACTCTGCAGACAGAATGAAACTAATTTAGATTTAAACTGTGTAAATATACCCTGAATGTCTTCCTCTATTCATGGTGCAAAAAGGGGACTTAAAACCCCAACAGATTATTTTAAATTCCAATTAATCTGTCAACTGTATTTTTAATTAACAGATTAATTGTTTAGCCCGTCCCAATGTCCCACAGCCCAAGGAGAAATCTTCAAATTGGATTTTCTGTCAGATTAACAAGCCAAAACCCAAAAGATAGTTAATGTACTTTGATATAAAACTGACAAAACAGCTACATTTGAGAAACTGGAACAACTAAATCCTTAGCATTTCTGTGGCGGTGTAAATCATCAGTTTCATCACGAAATATTATATTGACAATGATACGATATTTGCTGCTATCACAAAGCCTACCGTGATTTGATTCAATTCAGGGGCCTGCGATCGATACGAGACAATATCACATTGCATAAATATTTAATATAATCAGTTAAATTCTATCAACTCACAAAAAGCAACTAAAATATGACTGGACAATTTTATTACTGAGCTCTTACCTTTTGATAAGAATAATAAAAACAGACCTCCTGTTGTTGACTATAAAGGGCCACATTTCTCGTCTTCAGTCTGCAGTTCAAGGCATATTTTAAAGATGAAGACAGGTAACAATGTTTTTACTTTGCATTGATGATATAATCGGCAAATCAATCCAGATTGATCGTTACACCCATACATTTCTGTTAAGTCACAGTCAGTTTACTAATTATTTGAACTCCGCTGATAGTGGGTCCAGTGAATCGAATCAATGCATCATGTACTGTTTCCACAGAAAAATAGAAGCATTTTGATTTTTCTCATCTCAATAGTGAATTTAAATGGGCAAAATTGTGGATTTGTCACAATGCATTTTATTTCTTTAATTTCAGTTTTTAAGACCTCTACGGAGTAGAACAAATATGCCGAGTAACCTAACACCAGTAACACCAGTAAAACTCATTCATGCTCACATATGAAATGCTGTAAATATAATATATATGTTCACGTGTGATAGTAGAAATAAGCTTCTTATAGAAAATACTCATTTCAATCTTCACACGTTAAAGTCTTCAAACGATGAAGGTTAAAAGTAACTTCCTTTTTTCTTCGTCCTCCTCAGAGCTGAAAGTAAAAATGACACAACCTGCTGCGGTCGGCCATGCTTCCTTTACAGCGCCATCTAAAGAGGAAGTCATCGACGGGCCTCATGCTGCTGCCACATACAGTACACACAGTATCATCATGTGGCCCAGGAGGGCATCTTACATTAATATTAAACACTACGGTGAATGTAGCACCTCAACGTCACATCCATAATGAGCTCATCCTCTGCAACACACCATGAAAATAATAATCTGTATAAATACAGACATAAATAACTAAAATAAATAGATAAATATCAGAATGATGCACTAGAAAATGTATATGTACATGTTTTATTTTTGCAACTATATATAAGAAACAGAACCTGTGATTCATGCCATATGTGTTAAAAGCATATTTTCTAATTTTCGACAATTTGGTTTTTACGGGTCAAGGCTGCAGATTATTATCTGGATTAATTGATTACGGTAATCAATTAATTTCCAAAAAAAAAAAACAAAGCTACTGTACTCATAGTTTGCTTTGTCAGACGAACAGTCCAAAACCAAATGATTTTCCTTTTACAGTGATATAAAACACAGAATAGCTGCAATTTGTCACAATTGAGAAACTAGAAGCAATTAATTTTTGGCACATAAAATAGAATATCTTTTGGTTTTTAAATGTTATAAAAATTATAATAAAATATATGTGTACTGTATATACATATACAGTACAAGTCATATAAGAAGACTTCACCTCAAACTCCTTGAAAATTTGTGAGTATTTTTTCACTATTTTCTGACATTTTACAGACTAAACAACAGCCCTAAGCGAACAACATGTACGCAGTATTTCCCAAAATGTGTAACTGCTGATGAATTATGAGTGAATGAATGAATGTGTTAGTACTGCTTTCTCTACTATTATAAACTGTGTCAGTATTCAGCATGGTGAGGTGAATTTGTCCTAATGGATAATATAGCCAACTGTAGGGGTGTTACAATATACTGGCATTGATGATAATTGGGATATTTATTATAAATTAAATAACAATGTCATGTTAAAAAATACCTTCCATCCATCTGCAACTGCTTATCCCATTAGGAGTCACAGGGGAGCTGAGGCCAATCCCAGCTGGTTATGTGTTAAGCACTGTTAATAATACACATAAGTTAATCTTGTGTAAATAATCCAGCACCTATTAAATAATTTTATACATACATTTATAGATAGACTTGATTAAACAAAGTTAAATATGAATTTGAAAGATAGCCTTTTGGGGGGGGAAGTAGTTTAGTTTTAGGGGGGTGGGTTTGGGAAAGGGGGGGTTACGGGTTAAAAACTAAAAAAAAAAAAAAAAAAAAGAGTGAGTGGGAGGGGGGGGGGGGGTGTGTTTATTTCTGGGGGGGGGGGGGGTGGTGAGGAAGAAAAAAACCAAAAACCCATGGGGGGGGGGGAATGAGCAGCCCCCCCCTTTAAAATTTCTTCTTTCTTTAATTTTTTTTTTTTGTGTGTGTTTGGGTTTTTATTTATTTTAAATAAATAAAAAAAAAAGAGAAAAAAATTAATTTTTCTTTGTAGGAATAAAAAAATTATTTTTTTTTTTTTCTTCATTAAAACTTTATAAAAATATTGCAATAATGTTATCGTCAATTCTTTTGGACATAACCTTGTAATGAAAATATTACATGACAGCCCTCACCTACTGCATATTAGGATGATTGCAATATAGAAGGAATGATCATATTTACATCATTACTCATATTTTCATTGAAAAACATTAATAATTATGATTATGGTGTGATTTTTGCGGGGGTCTGTAGAATATGATGTGAAGGCCAGGACATCTCTTCAGCGCCACAATATTTAATTAAAAATTGTATTTTGACATATTTCAACTTCCTAGTAATTTTGATAAAATTTCTATTAATTGTGAATTAATTGTTAAAAAAAAAAAAGACCATTCAATACTACTGCAACTACTATGCAACTACTATATTTCATTTACGGTTATACATAGCAAAGAAAATCAGATCAAATTTTCATGTCTGAGAGGATGGAACCAGTAAGGTGTTTCCCATTTTTACACCTATATTTATTTAATGTATGCTTTCCCTCCATCTGCATACAGCACGAATCAACTAGCAATTAACAGAGCCATGAAACATACACACGATTGTGTATAATATAATGCTGTTAACGTGCAGACTGACTTAAACAATCTGCACTGCAGGACCTCACAACAATAATGCAACAGTGATGACAATAAGACGTGACCTAAGATAGATGTTGATGCAGTATGAACATGATGGAGACCATCGGGTGCCCAGAACACTAGAAAAAAACAACTACATTTAGATGTAATGCAAAATGCTTATTTATGATGTAAATTGTACATCATTAGTAGTAAATGGGCTAAAAAATATGCAAAACCACTGCTATAGCCATTTAACTTTTTCTATATTCTTTAATATTTGTCTGTAGTTCAGAGGTGACTGAAACCATCAACATATTATGAAAATATTTGCATTTTACTTTCATTTAGGAAACAAATCAACTGATCGACCAGTCATTCAACCTCTAATATAAATTTATCATTGAATTTGTTGATGAATTGAAGTTAAATTGTCACATTTGGTCAGACACACAAACACAGCCAATCAACTGATTTACTGTTACACATCATGCCCAACAAAACTCTAGGAGGCCTATATGCAAATCTTATACCAACATGAATGCAAATAGGGCTACACAATTATGCAGGCATGCGGTCGCTCACTCTGACATAAATAACATGCACACATATATTAGTCCTCCTCTCCCTCTGAATCCTTTTATTCTGCCAACGAACTGACCAGAACATTAACAGACACCATCAACATAGATTTTATTTTTCTATTTATCGTCTAAAAGAGGACGCTAACCCTCTCTCTCTTTAATCCTGTGGCTTTTAATCCCTCTTTCTCTCCAAAACCTATTTAGGACTCACCACACAAATGTCAAATTGGTTTGTCCTATAATACAGAAAATCTATTGTCTATTATATACAATAGATATTATACAGGTGTGGCTAGAAACAAACCTGTATTGTTTAAGCTTGTCATCTTTTTTTTCTGTAAAAGTGCAGCCAAAGAGTATCAGCGGTGTGTTTTTCAGAGTATTTAGGTCAACTTACATGGAATGGTGTCCTGCTGCCCAGCTTTAACACGTCTGTCAGACTGTTTACGCTGTTAGAAATATGTAGTCCTGTTTGGGGGGAAGTCTTAAAGAAGCTTTGTATGAGAAAAGCACATTTTTCACATGTATTTGGTCACAATCCAAAAAGAAAAGGAAACAAACGCTGACTGATCAAACAGACTTGAATAAAGGGTTTTGTTGTGCCGCTTTTGTGATTGTTTATTCTGGTTCATCATAGTGTATTAATGTTCTTCTTGATATACTCAAAGTTGGCTGTTTGTGAAGCATTGAAATGGACACAAACAGTACTATCATTCTTCTAACTTGACAAACTTATTGAAAAACATAATTTGCAGCTTGTTTTGACGGTGTTAAGCACTTGAACACGTCATACTGTTGTTGAATCTTTCAATAAATGTCAAGGAGTTTAAAGAAGCTGCGTGCACCTCCTCCAACCATGCTGCACATGCTCTGACAAATAGGAAAGTTATGAAAGGCACTCAAGTCCAAACCCACATTATTATTATTATTAGAGCACACCAGTGACAAGAAGAGACAACAGGAGACATCAGACATGTCTCAACTCGCTCACAACAACTTCCGTATTTTGTGGTTATTTGTAGTTAAACCTCCGCCCACCAGCATTAGGGCTGCCCATAGTCTTGTTTAGCAGTTCAAGAACGTAAAAATGCATAATTACATAAAACACGCTGCGTATTTTCTCCTACTTTCATGTGGGAATGTCACGCGGAACAGGTCGGTGGATTTAGTCCAGATATTATTAACTTGTGTGCCGTGTGGAGAGACGTACTCCAAAACTCCGTTAAGACATCTCCTATTTTTAAGTTGGCGCTCCTGTCAACAAACCCATGAACATCACAGCAACACAAATAAGTGATTTCCCACATAAAGAATGTATTTAAGTCAATTCGGCGTAGAAGCTGTTCACTAAGCAACATCTTAATCCATGAAATGTCCATTTCAATAGATGGTCGTTACAGTGGAAGAAGAAGATGACAGTAACAAACCAACTAGCAACAAAGTCGTCAATATCAGCTGTTAATGAGACTGAAAGAGTGCTACTGGTAATATAAGTGATTCAGGTAAGCTATGACTTAAGGGAGACACTGCTTGCCAGTTAGTTAGACGACATTTTAAAGGATATTGTCGTTACCTTGTCTCAGTAACGTTACTAGACAGGAGGATAGTTGGGGCGAGCTTGTGGCCAAAAGACAATGAAACTTGGATCACGCTTGGAAGAGCAAACACAACAAACTCCGAAAGAAAACAACTGTTAGTCGTTTAAAGTAAAAGTATCAGTTCTAAGGTGGAGCAAAGTCTACAAACTTACCTGTTTTACTCCTTTCGGATGGCCATTTAGTCCTGAAAGTTGTGAATCAGCTCGTAGCCGCCGCCACCACACCACCGCTAGATCTGCCGAAGTTTTGCTCAAGTCCAAAAATGACACTTCCGAGGCTTTCTGAACAACAGCCAATGACAGACAAGATTGTCTTGATCGACAAGGAAAGCAGCTAATAGGATTAAGACATGCTCTGCTCTCCCCTCCCTCATCAACAGACCCCTATGAGCTGATGAAATGGGTTGATGGGTGAACTAATTGTACCCTACTGTGTACCATGTACACATTTAAAGTTATTTTGTTGTAGTGTGCGTGTGTATTTACTTTATTTTATGTTTATTATTGCCATGTTATCATGGTCATTATCACTATTTTTAAGTTGATGTATCATGTAAACTTTCTTCAAATAGATTTGTGTATCTGTGCACATCTGTATTAGTCCTTTTCCTTTTAAGTACATTGTCTCAAGTACTAAAGTGTTTATATTCATCTTCCATATTGCAGCTGCACTATAAATTGAGCATATTCCAATAAAACAAATATTTACACAAAATATGACAGAACTGTAGTATTTACATGCAGTGCTCTAATAATGGGGTTACCTATATTTATAAAATTGATAGAAGCCGATTATCTCAGTGTTTTGTTTATTATATTAACTTAAATTTGTACAGATATTTAGGATCCCCAGCTCCCCTAAAAGACACTTCAAAATCAAGTGTGTTGGGTGAAAAACTATTATAGCATTACCAATCCTGCAACAATTCATATAAGGAATCAAATAAAAGTCAGTAATGTATAACACACCTTGTGCACCTTGGGTGAAATATTCAAACAGCCAAGAAGAACACATCATAACTAAATAAAAAGTTGAATGCAATGAATCAGAGGTCTGACAAGGCAGTGAGAGTAGACAGTTTATTTCCTTAGGTATCAGGTAGGATATCGCCCTCTATTGGTTGTAGTGGATACAGCATGTGTTGCTTGAACGGTTGAATTAATTGTAAACGCACCATAGTGGTCCCAGATTCTTTAAGATCAATTTTTATGGATCAGGCACAAAGATCTGTTATGCTTATGTTTCATATTAAATAAGGTTATTGTAGTTTAAATACTATTAAACCTAATAACTAGTGGACTGGAGTATGTTTGGGAGTACCACAGATAAGAGGAGTCCAAGTTCAGAATATGGAGCAATTTCTTTTCGTTTTCATGTATTTGTAGATTTCTTTACATGTACATGTATATTTCAACAGAACCAGTGTGAAATAATAAAAATAATCAGATGCACCTACAAGACGCACACAGCATGGCTGGGACCAAAAAGAAAGCAGAATTGGAGGAAGGCAGCATTTATATAGCCTCTCATAAGGTGAAGTGACCGCACCTGAGGGGGCGTGTCCTTTCCAGGAAAGAGCGTTTGTACTGTAACTGCCTCAGATGTGATCACTTGACCTCTAGATGAAGTCTTTTGACAACTAACCTGCTCTTTTATTAGACCATAAATTTATATCTACACAATACAAACTTCATAAAATAACATTAATGTTTGAATGCGAAAGCAGTGAGCGCACAGCAGATCTGACAGTGCGTGGACTGACTGAACGCGCGTCAGGACGGTGCTCTCAGTGACGCAGTACGTCTGACGGGCCCGGGACAATCCCTCAGATTAGCGCTTGACACGCAGGATTTGTTGAAGAGGCACCTGAGAGAACGACACTGCGAGTAAGAGCAGATAGAAAGATCTATATCTATAGATCTATATCTAGATTTATATATATGTTGCAAGAGAGCCTTTTCCACAAGCTTCTCCATGTAGTTTATAAGGATCAGGTGCATTTTACGCATAACTCCAGGACGTGGTACCTCAGAGGAACCCTCTCCAAGTGGAGCCATGGCAGGTTTTACGCACAAGCCGACAGGACTATTTGATAAGCTTTTTGTCGGAGTCTGGATTTTTCATTAGTCTCTGAGGTACAATAATGTGTGATACTCCTGCTGTCGGTGGAACCGTCTAATCCCTCTCTGATTACCGCGCACAGATGGATTGCGTCGTGTCGCCCAGCCGACTGACACTCGGGCCTAGTCACGTCATTTTAACAGCTATGCTTGCGTCTTGATTGCCGTATTGAAGCCGTCCAGCATCACTTTGGACCCCAACTTCTTCTCCCCGTGGTGCCAGCATGAGGAGAGCTGTGCTCAAAGAAGCCGCTAAACGCTTCCCCTGGCTGGCCAATGTCACTTTGTACGGGTGCTTATTCGCCGGCGGTGACCTGGTCCATCAGCTCATAGCTCAGAAGGAGCGCATTGACTGGAAACACACTCGCGACGTGGCCATTGTGGCAATCAGTTTCCATGGAAACTTCAATTACTTCTGGCTGCGAGCCCTGGAGAGACGGTTCCCTGGGAAGTCCGCTGGAATGGTGTTCCGCAAACTCCTGCTGGACCAAAGCTTCGCGTCGCCTTTGGCCACCAGTGTCTTCTACACGGGTAAGGTGACCTGAATGCAACTCAACGAATCTACATCAGTTTAGAATTTGAAGGCACAGTGCAGACCCACTTCGTATGGGTTGACATAAATATTACCTGGTGCCAAAAAAATTCAAATATCTAAATGCCGAACATTTTTCCCCCATGTCACCAAACCATCAGAGCAGGAACACAGATTCAAATGTGTCAGATAAATGTGTCAGAAAAAACATCCGTAAAATTTTCTGAATCCTTGTTTTGATATATCACACCTTACAATCATAAAAAAACGTTAAAACACAATGAGGTGATGAGGCTTCCTATTAAGGTCGTCTCACGGTCAAACATCATGAGGCGAGGAGTCATTACGCACATTTTTTATATTGTGCGTAATGGCGCACATCGTCCCAAACTCTGCGTAAATGTCTCGTGTCCTGCAGGTGTGAGCTTCCTGGAGGGTAAGGATGACATCTTTGAAGACTGGAGAGAGAAGTTCTTCAACACCTGGAAGGTAAGAAAGGTCCCTTCACTCACTGCTGCGAGCTCACAAACAGATTAACCCAGATTGGGCCACTGCTGCTTTTGCGCACTGGGCGCGACGCCCGCCGGGAGCAAACCGGGTAATTCAATCGCGACTGCTGGCAGCGGATAAGATAAGTCAGCGAGTTTCAGGAGCTGAAATCGTGCCAAATGTAAATCACAGAGTCATGCTGCTGGAATTAACGCTTCATGGTCCTGTAAATGTCTCATCAAGGAATTCAGTGTCCTAAAATCTTAATTTCCTTTGTGAAATTAAAAAGTTCCAGATCAGTTATCAAGATCTTGTCTTAATAATCTTATATCATCAAGTGTAATTTATCATAATGGTGGAAAGAAACTAAGTACTGTACATTATTCCAATTTTATAGCCTACTTGTGTATTTTCATTTTCTATTTTTACTAGTTATTTCTACTAGTTACTTACTACACTCGTATGTTATATGGCCTACTAAACCTATAATGATTTATAAAACATTATTCATTTTTCTAAAACATGTTCATTACTTCGGACTCATCCAGTGACATTAAAATGCTTCTCACACATTAATGAATCTCTAATGATATTCCAATAGAGCCTAATAATGAACTCTTAATGGTCTCATTCTGCTACATAAGTAATAATACTTTTGTATACTTACTTTTGATATTTTCACTACATTTTGCTGATGTTAATTTTGAACTTTTACTGAAAAAAGGATTTGAAAGCAGGACTTTTACTTGCAAATTTAGATTTAAAATATCTTTTCAAAGGGAGCCCTTGTCAAGAATAAGTTTCACACATAAAAGCACAAAAAACAGACTTGAGAACTAAACGGCAAAAAGTAAAAAAAAAAACACAAGAAATTTTACAGAAAAGAGACAAGTAACAGATGTAAAGTAAGATATAAGACTGAACTAAATAATATTAATAATAATAATCATCATCATTATAATCATAATATGTCATCTCTAAGTGAGAACATTTCTTTTCTCTTGAAAGCTGAGCATGACCCGAAGTTAGTTTTAAAGACAAACAGATCTGCATGTGGACATGAAAATGATAAAAATGGTTAAAAAAAAAAAAACAACATCTATCATCGCAACTGGTATTTTTAGATTGATAAGAAGGATCCCAAACTCAAAGCATCCAATCTAAATGTATAAACCCAACCTTGATCTCATATAATAATAATTTTACAATAGTAAAAAAAATAGAGATTTGCATGGACAGGATTGTGTGCTGTAGGTCCTCTGTGTTCTTAACTCATCATGTCTTATTTTCATTTTCAGACTGGACTCATGTACTGGCCATTCATGCAGGTAAACATGAAAGGATGTTTTATGTTTATAGATTAAAAAAGGACCTTAATTTTGTTCTGTCTGACTGATTAGTCTACTGTACGGATGAGAAATAAGGCTGTCCACTGACACCAAAAGGAGGAGTACAGTTTTAATGAATATCTCTATATACAATGACGTCCCTGTTTTCTACCTGCTTCTCAGTTTCTGAACTTTGTCCTGATGCCGTTGTACATGCGGACGGCCTTCATGGGCTGCTGCGCATTTCTCTGGGCCACCTTCCTGTGCTTCTCCCGGCAAAGCGGTGATGGCACCGCTGCTGTGGCTCTGGCCTTTGTCATGGACCCCCGGAAGACCCTGGAAGAAATGCGTGAGGCCCGGCTGGCCCGGAAAAGGCAAAAGATCCAGAGGGAAAATTAAAAGGAGGAAGAAGAGGAGTAGGAGGAGGAGGATGCTTCTGTCTTTTAGGCCTTTGAGTTTCAGTCACAGGACAGAAAGGTTTCAACTTTTGCTTAACCCACAAACACTAACTGAAGGCACTACGGAGAGCTGAGGAGCTGAGGAGCAGGTTTTACCTGTCCCATACACACTCAACAGCTGACTGCTTTGGATACTGAAGGCTGCCATAATAACACCAATAACACATTAAAAGTACAACATACATCCTGACTGTTTTCTGATATCCCTGATGGGAAAGTGGGGAAGCATTTAAATAAAGATGGAAAAGCAGGTGAAACAGGTAATAGAATATATTAACTTAATTTTCATCTTCGTGTAAGGCCACAATACGATAGTTTTGGTTGAAACAAACACATTTCCTCCACTCTTAGAGCACTGGCACTACTGGAGCTAAAAACACTGTATGAAGTTTGTCCAGAGGGTGGCGCTGGAGAAAAGGTCACAGGGTCATTGAAATCAAATGGGTTCAATGTGAAGGTGCTCAGTACATTTTATAACAAGATAGATCTGGATATTTCTTGTGTGTTAGTGGAGATTTTGTCCTAACAGAGGCTCTAGAGTAAAGAGTGGGGGCTCTCTGAAATGATCCCTCTCAGGGAATCATTGGAGACATTTTGCTGCGGACCAAAGCGATAGATGGAATTAACAACACTAAAATGGTTAAATTCATTTACAGGCCTGAAAGCTCATATTGTTTACAGTTGCAGTGATGAATAAATGATGATCTGCATCCAAACCACAAAGGTTTCAGCTGAAATGAGGTTGGACTTCAGTTCTGCTGTGATGGAGGACCGTGTGATTGTTGGTTTCATGTGAGCCCACAGAGCAGTGAAGCTCCTCAGATGAGCTTTAAGGGCTCCATATTTCTACTTTACACTCGCTGTGCCTTCTCTCTTGGTGATTTGACTGACCGCAGGTCTGCGAGCAGTGTGTGGCTAACTGGTGGTAGTCATTAGTAAAAATCAATACAATGCAATGTATATATATATTTATTTGTGTGTACAATTTTAAATGGAGTTTATTTTGGGATGCACTGATGTACATGTTGTATCACACTGATTATATAAAACAATCAGGACTCTGATGTCTGAAAGCTCGTGAAAGTTCATCATCTGGGGAGCAAGTCTGTGCTCGGTCAGGCCGTTCTCATTTCCTAGGGCATTAAGACCGGCCGAGGCTTTGTCACGGCCATCGATACCGATGCACACGCATACTTATTAACCTCAAGACCTCAAAGGGGTTGAAAGGGGGCTTTCAATACCATAGTGGGGAGACTTTGTTTCCTGCATTCTGGTGTCTTTTAAAGAATGAAAATAACAAAACAATAGGTAACGTACACTGCAACAGTATTTTTATGTTAAAGGCCTACTTTTAATTTCAGGAAAGGAAACTGAATAATTTGCCTAGCACCGGTGTGAATCTTTGGCATAAACTAATATTTATCAGTTTTTATTCATTCATCAATATTTGCAACTGTATGAGTATTTCTTTTATTATTATAATTATTATTTCCAATGGCTTGTGCCTCACCACAACAACTTTTCACTGCATTGACAAAGCCCTATTTTGGACGCTGCACGATATGATGTGCAGTGACGCAAGCAGCTCTCTTAAACTGGGAAACGACATTAATACAAATAGAAGGCTTTCATTCAGGAGACAGCGGTTCATGTCCCGTGTTCACAACATTCAGTGTCATTTTCACAGCACAAATGTAGCAGTTTTAAGCCCAACCATGTAGTTCTTTCCTAAACCTAACTATAATGGTTTTGTTGCCTAATCCTAAAGTAAGGCCAAGGGGCGTGACAAAGCGACGGTATGCGATGAGTTGAGATGTGAATTTGTTGGCTTTACACAATCAGTCACAATCTGGCCTTTAAAGTTTGATGAACAGTAGTGGGATCATGAATGTCTACAGCAGGTTTGATGGAATCACAGCCATTAGTTTTGAGGTATCTACGTTATTATGGACCAAAGTGAACGTAATGGTGGTGCCAGGTGAAAGTTAGGGGGTCATCCTCTGGAAATCATGAATATTAAAGGTGCTATTGATAACGATCATAGCATTCAACCACCAGATGTGGCATCCTCCCTTCCCCATTCCATAGCATTTACTTCACAACAAGTCGTTGCCACTTACCACCAATCTCAGGCATTTACCGGTATTTGTTTTTTTTCCACACTAACTGGCGACCCAGAGATACATCTTACCAACGTAGTTTTACTATTTGCTCACAAGCCTTGTTAGAAGTGGGAACCAAAGGTGAGATATCATTCACAGATATAAACAAAACATTTATTCTGGACCTGCCAACATTTTCAAATGATTAATTCGCAGTCATAATATTTTTTTTCAGGAAAAGCCATACTTTTATGCTACCTTTCTAAAGGCTCTGTGGATGTATTATTTCTTTTTAAATATATATGTTTACATGAAATGTTATCAATAAGACCTTTAACAAGAGTTTCATTTTTTTTTCTCATTGTTAGCAAATCCCATGAAAAGTCCAAAAACAGCACTGACTATGCTTACATTGACACTAATATTCCACTATTATTCCAAATTTGGAAATAAAGTGAATGTGATAGGAGTCATCCATCCATCCGTCTTCAACCTCTTATCCCGTTAGGGGGCGTGGGCGGGGCTGGAGCTTGACAGGGGTCGTGAAATCAGCATGTTTTGTTTGGATATTCTGAATTAGGCCTGGATGGATCGTTTTCCAGTTAAGACATGAGATACGTTGATATTATTCCAGTTTTACAAGCAATCTTTAGACATGTATAGTAAGCAGCACATTCACAATATGCGTCTGAGTTGGGGTTTTACAGCAGCTTGCCTATTTGTGGCGTTGGATCTGTTCTCACGCATACAGTAGCTGTTTGTTACATAACAGGCGTTTAACACCACAGAAGCAACATGACTGCAGTTGGAGAAGGAGGACAATTCAAGATATTTAAAGGGTGTAGCTATAGGATGTATATGTTTTATGTAGGAATATTTAAAAAAACAATATCAGAAATACTTTATTGAACCCAGGGGCAAAATTTGGGCATTGTAGTTCTTGTATAAACTAAAGAAATGCATCAAAAAAGAAATAAATGAGTAATTAAATTATGTATATATTGCTACAACATAAACAATGGATGCTAAGAAATATAAGTACTAAAATTAATATATAAGAAAATGAGAATATAAGAAATATGTACAAATGTTTGCATTAAGACATGCAATATACTGTATTGCCTGACAAATAACCACAGTGCAGATAAGTAAATCCAAAATGCTGAGAAGTGGGATCTATTAAGTGTGTTGAATAGAAATGCCAGGAAATTTCTTGCATGTACACAAAGCCAGTGTGTATGTGCATCTCTCAAGAGTTAGACATAGTTTCATCAGCGAGCTCCTAAAATAAGACAAACAGGTGGAAATACTGCCTTTGTTGGGGACTATTTTCAGTGGCATATTAATCCAAATGTGGTGCTCTAGTGAGTATTAGTGTCAGCAGGACAGTGTATGTGGGACTGAGTCAGAATAAACTACAGTGTGTGTCTTCACAGTGATGAAAGCACATCACTGATGTGTTTTAATAGATCGCTCAGAGGAAGAAGATAATAAGTGTTTGTGGGCTTTTTGTGGGATTTGTGTTCATTCTGATCATAATGTGTTATAACCATCAGTGCATCCTGCTTGTGTTGTGCTGTCTCCTAGTTTGACCTGTGCAGCTCCACTATGTTAATCCTGTCCTCTTACTTGAAACATCACACAGGTTGCCATCAGCCCAGAGACCTTATCATGTAACACGTCACTCACCCAAACCACACCCATCACTCACTGTCATTTAATCATCTCTTAGTGAAGGATTTGAGACTTTTATTAGTTATGTATCCAAAGGACTGTAAAGAGAATTGATTGCTGAGCATACAGTAAATTCAGTATTACACCATAAGTGAAAAACAGTGTACTATACTTTCATGGATAAATTGTACCTGTCAGAGAGGACCACGTTTATACACACATTTAGAGGTTTGGACACAGCCCTCCTGTAGATGAGCTTTAAGTGAATAACAACATAGATGTTTTGTTTTTCCATGTATGAAACAAAAATTAAAAGAAAATTGAATATTGTTGAGAACTTTGCGTGAAAGTCAACATTATGGTGTTGTGAGAAAACATTTTGTTGCATTAATACTTTAATATTTTTATAAATTTGACACTTCTCTGGTCACTTTAAGGTTATTTTGACAAGGGACCGGCCAGTTAATCTGAATAAACTAGAGTGCTTTTTTTTTTCTTTATATAGCTCCTCTATTCTGTTAAGTGCATGGGATGATGTAATGATGAGATTTGCTGGGAAATTGTGCCAGAGTTAAGCCATGAACAATGAGCCTGCAGTACTGTGAAGGTGTTGAACCAGCTCTGATTAGATTAAGCCTGACGGAAACAACGACACAAGTGAAATCCAGAAATTTAAAGTACAACAAGACTACCAGTCTACAGCCACTAGTATCAACATGCTCACACTGATAATGCTAAGAGGATGATGGCTTAGCAGGGGTAATATTTCATGTTCATCATCATATCACGTTCACCATCTTAGTTTAGCATGTTAGCATGCTAACATGTGTCAATTAGCATTAAACACAAAGTATAGCTAAGGATGAAGTGAATGTCATTAGCTCTGCAGGTATTTGGTCATAGACCAAATTAAAATGTTGACCTGATGGTGGCTCTAGATGAAAAGTCAGAGGATCAACAAAGTTATTACAATTCATCCTGAGGGGAACATGAACATCTAAGCCACATTTCATCCAGCCTGGTCACATGAAAAGACACATGAATGACACAATGATGCGTAAGGCAAAAGCGTGCAATAAGAATACTATTCTTGTTTAAGGTGTGTCTTGTCTACGTTATGTAGTCTGTACTGACTACAATGTGAATGCAACTATGTAAATATGCTGTGCTCAGAGCTACTGACGTAGAATAAAAATAGAGAGAGATGGAGGATGGGTTCAACAAACACTGGACTTTCAACCAGGAGACCGGTGTTCGAGACCAGTGTTTTGTTTAGTAAGTTACGTCAGTGATGTGTTTTCCGTACTTATGTTACTGTTTCTGTATGTATTTTACTTAGTTTACTCACTTATTTCATGGCCAACCATGATGTTATTACTAAAACTTACTAGGTAGTTTTGTTGCCTAAACCTAAGTGAGTTGTTTTGTTGCCCCCTGCTAGTACTGAACCTTCATACACGTGTGAAATCCTCACATCTCTTCCAGCCAAAACTGTGACACTGACACACGCTATTCTCTGGTGGACAGGATGGTCTATTACTGGATTTGGCGTAATACTGGGTTAGATCATCACAATCCAGCCAGTAGTTGTTGAGAGATTTCATTCAAAATCATAAATATTAACCTCATGTTAGCACTAGAGGAAAGGTCAAAAGTTCACAAAATTCAAAATCAAACCTCTTGGGAAGATGAATGTTTATACAAAATTTCATTTCAGTCCATCCAATAGTTGTTGAGATAGTTCAGCCTGGAGTCAAAGTGGTGGATCGGCCAGCTATAAAACCATCATGATGCATTGTTGTACAGTAAATTTAACCATCCAACAGTATATAAGAAAGTTGGAATCAGGTCCACCTCAACCAGTCATAACATCAAAATGCTATTTACAAGTTAATGCATCAATAATAACAATGTGATAGTATAATATTTAATAGTATAATTCTGACATGCCACTTTGCTGGCATAGGGAGCACAAAATGTTGCTGACGATCCACTACTGCTGTACAACAACCTAAAACAAAAACCTGCTCACCGACTGAATCTGGCCACCTGTGTTATTTAAGCAGGAGATGCTGTATGGAAGTACAGGGCGGATAGATGAATGTTGCTCAAGATACATCAGGACAGACGGACTGTTTCACCCTGTTTCCAGTCTTAAAAGCTAAACTAGGCTAGCCTAACATCCTAACTCCAACAACTGAAACAGTGAACAGGACAGTGGATTAGTGTGTGTGTATCTATCTATCTATCTATCTATCTATCTATCTATCTATCTATCTATCTATCTATCTATCTATCTATCTATCTATATCTATAACAGTAACAGCTTTATGCTCTAGTGATGGTGCGTGTGGATTAACCAGGATCAGATATGCCTGGTTAATCCCTCTGAAAAGGACATGGTTGACCCAGTGTGACCTCTGACCCCACCAACAGGAAGTGGAATTCCCCAATCAGAGTCAAGGATGCTGTCAGGTGCTCAGACATAGCACGCACTCCTTCACTAACCCTCAGTACCAACCACACTACACTATACATCATGATGAAAAGTAATTAGAGGAGGACAGAGGAATTACAATACACACTTCTCCAATATTCAGATCTAATAATTGAGAATAATAAAAAAATTACAGCAAAATGAAGAGCTGTAGATAAAAGTATAAATCATTGTAATGCTGTCTGTTTCCTGTCACCTGTTAATCATTTGATTGAAATAAAACTGATGTTTAGTTTAACCAGAGACAGTTCGAGCATCTTTGGTTGGAGCTTTTGCTCTGTTGTGTTCAAGTGCAGCATTGCACCGGAGGAAGTTATTAAATACAATTACAAATACTGTATATATATATACAAAATAATGTTTGTTTATGTTATACTGTTTTATGACATTGTATACTATATTATATTTCTATTAGATTTCCATATTAATATATTTATATTATATATATCATATTATGTAAACACTGTTGACATACAGTATACTGACTCTGCAACTATTAAACACATCACACCACTGTCCAGTTTTTCCTTGCTTCTATATTTTTTACACCTATTCTATGTTTTATTTTATTTTTTTTAACTTTCCTATTTACCTGTATTTATTTCTGTCCTTGTGCTGATGCAACAACGACTTCATCCTCTCTGGGGATCAGTAAAGACTTACATTATCTAATCTTTACATTAATTCTGTCAGTGAACACAGTGGTATAACAAGCTCATCCATTCATGTATAATTATACATGTAATTTATGAAATTATAGCTGGTAAAAAGCAAGGGGAATTGCTCATTCAGTAATTTTCAGCAATAACACGTTAATTAACTAACCACTACCCCAAATGTACGATTTCATCATGTTATATACCAGCTTCATATTTCTGACAGTACATGAAGGCACCACCGTCCTCTGGTAATCCATCACACAACGTCTAGACTGAAGACACGCCTCTGACATTGATATCACTCCTCTGATTGGACAAGAATCATAACCCCGCCCATAAATATTTGATTGACATACATTTGACTAATAGGAACAGGTAACGATACTAACATCTAACTTGTGATTGGTGAACCGATCTGGACAATATGAATGGCAACTTTTATTGTTCAACGTCTTCCCAAGACAGTAGCAACTTTGTGGTTTCCAACTCCGAGAAACTGCTGTAATAGTTGTCTCTTAGGGATCGCCTCTAGATTTAACCGATAAATACTAGTCGGTAGTTTTACCAGCACACGAAGATGATTTAGAGAAAGAAAACATTGGTGAATATTGCGTCGAACGAAGCTAACCGCTGAGCGTAAGTTAGAGCTGTTATGTTTGTCTCATCTGGGATTTAAATGGTTAACGCTATACTCCGTTAGCTGAACTAGCTAACTTATTTATATGTACAAGCTAAAAACAGTCTTCTAACTTTCTTATGCTATGTTGTCTAAGCTTTGTCGTCAATAGATTGACCTAATCATCTGTGATGTTTATAAAAGCAGGTGTTACTAATGCTATGAGGGTTATAAATTACTCGTTATCTTGTAGGTAACGTTTGCTCCAGGTTCCCGTTTTCAGTCTCACCGCTAGCTGCTTCGACCAGACTCCATATACATATTGCAATTTATTTCAACAGTGGTTTGCGTTATATCTGATCGAACGTGACTACATTAAAGCCGTCTTATAAATTTATAGAATATATAGTTCAATTCGGCATACATGCAGTAGTAATAAATATAAATAACTAGATTAAAACTTGCTTGATTTTCCCGTTATCTTTGTAAGAAACACCGCCCACACTGTGGATTGCCGTGACGACGAAAATCTTAAAATCGATGTTTTATCTGAAACGTGGAGCTACTTGATCGATCACCAATGTGCCGAAGTAACGTGAAAATGCTGACGAGTCGTCTGAAATCACGTTCTGTAGGATTTTATGATTCTCCATTACGCGGTGTAACGTTGAAAATAAATTGCCCAATTTATAAACATTTCTAACGCGGGGAACTTTTCTTATTGCCTTGTTTTAATTGATTCACAGACCAGTGTAGGTGCGTGACAGGAGACTTAGCTCTCCACCTGGGCTGGATTGGAGATGGGGGATCCGGAGCCTGCAGAGTTTGGGTCCCTGGAGGAAGAGCTGGAGTACTGGAAGGAGCAGGCTGCCAGCAACCAACAGAGGTGTGTCCCCCATCTTTATGTTGTTTTTAACAGACCTCACAGACCATTACTGCTGCCTCCCTCAGCTCATCCAATTAAAAGATGTAAAAGTGCTCTATATCATGATATGAGAAGACATTTCTTGGTCCCCAGTGTTCCTGGAGTAGCCAATTATATTTGCACCTTTTAGCTGACCTTATTGATGACCATTTTTGGAAGCATGCAGTACTGTTTCAAAATGTTTTTATACTGCAGAAGCCCAGACAGATGCGTTTTTAAAAAGCTTGTTACACAAGTTAGTACTTGAATGACTTCATTTATCTTGTGCCAATCAGATAACAACCTGTGAATCAGAATCTGGCCCGGTTAAGTTGGTTTGCACATACACAGTGTGTGTGCACTATAAAAAATGTAAACTTTCAGGACTTCTGGGACTCTGTAAAAGTCTGTAAAAATAATCAATACCTTTTCACTGCTCTCCAGTTCAGTTTATAGAAGTGAGAGTTTGTAGACACTCCTGCAAGAGAAACAATTGTGAACGTCAAGGTGTTTTCCTATTAAACACATTTCTGCGACGTTTAGACTTTTGAGTTTAAACCATAACGACCAGAGCTTCCTGTGGTTCGGTGGGAAAATGCTCGTTTGTCCAAATAAATGTGGTTTAGAGTTATCCAGCAAACCAACAGCATCTTGGTTGGATTATTTTTTCGTCAAATATGAGTGTGATTACTGTGTTTTTTCTGTATAAACCCCCAAAATTCAAACTAATAAGCCAAAATGAATAATAGCTCAATTTGCTGCAATAAAGTGCAATGGTAAACATATGGCTTACATTCTGTGTATTATGTGTGCAGTGCGGAGGAAGCCCAGGAGGAACTGCAGGAGTTTCAGCAGATGAGTCGAGACTATGAGGTGGAGCTGGAGACGGAGCTGAAACAGTGTGAGGCCCGAAACCGAGAGCTTCTCTCTGCCAACAACCGCCTCCGCATGGAGCTGGAAAACTACAAGGTACAGAGGACATTATCAGTTATCAGATACTAACGAAAAGATTCAACAGCCAAACTTGAAAACCAAGACATGACCACTGAAGGCTTTGAGAAGCATCTATAATACGAGTCATTGTCTCAACATGGTTTTATAGGCAACACTGAAACATAAAGCTGATGTATCAGGGATGTCCAGGTCATTTTGATAACATTCAACCAACTGACCGCCTATCTAAAGCGGATTTGACTGGGGATTTCCATATTCATCAGCTGATGGCAAGTCGAGTTTTATGGCTCCCATTGTCTGTACTGAATCGGCTTCACTGGAGCTCACACTTTCATAGAGGATTGATTCATGCAGAAAAAGGCAGCTGATGACTCTCGCTTGGGCTGTGTCTGGAGGGGATGGCAGTACTTCCCATAAGAACTATCCCAGTCATGTCGCAGTTCACTCACCACCCTTTAAAAAATGTATTACAGATCACAAGCGATACAGAGTGCTACAGCACCGAGTCCTAAAACCTGGAAATCAGTTATCATTTTAGCATTTCCTGTTCCCTTGTCCGGAAGTCAGTGTTTGCGTTTGTAGTCTGAAATAGAAGAAGAGAAGAAGAAGATCTACCTTTATTAGTCCCACAGTGGGGAAATTCAATTTACACTCTGTTTAACTTATACATGGTACATGCACACAAACACAAATAAAGTCTGTGGTTAATAAAAACTGAAGATATTTTAACGTTATGTGCTACGATATAAAATGTGACTGTAAATGTCCAATTGTGAATTTTGATGATTTTATGTGTCTTAAAAAAGACGGTTGCTAACAAGTGGCTAAATGCTACTAAATGTCAGCACACACACACAGACTAGTCTGCCTTTACAGCTTTTTACATTAGCTTTTTACTTCTGGCAGTTGCATTCACACTTCAAAAATCATAAAAGTGGTGTTCAGTATCTTGCTGAACAAAACATGCAAGTATCATCTATTTGCCACAGAGCTTATTTTCTGCATAATCCAGCCAACCCGTTGCCTTTTTGTTGAGGGAAACATGGTAATGTTAATTTCCTGGTTGGCCTACAAAAATATGTCATCCCTGGAGCACTCTATGTGCAGGGAGACAACAACATTAACAAAAGATTAAGAGATTGGTTTCTACATATTTTCACTCAAAGCTTTGATTATGCTCTGTGCCGAACCCCCCGGTGTAAGGCTGTGCAGGCTGAAAGTGAGGTCATTACACCATGTGTTGGTACACTGGCTCCACCGACCATCGTAACACGTGGTTGTGCACCTCCAATTGAGACTTTTTTTTTACAGTAGCATGATGGTCAGAGAAGAGGTTTAAGTTTGCATGCCATCTGTGGAGGCCTCCACCACACTGTCATTTTGTAAGCATAAACCTTAATGTTGCAGCTGCTTTGAAACAACTTAATATAAAGAAGCCACATGTCTAGGACACTAGCTGTTCATGAAGCTGTTCAGTATAAATGCCTGTTAATACATGTCATTGTTTTATTATTTCAAATGAGTTTAAATAATTTTAATAATTAAACTGTGCATTTGAATGCCTGTTTACCCTACAATATGTGTTATGGGCCAGTCAAATGTCAATGACATGTTATTTCTATTTGGTTTTCTTGCATCTCTCTCTCTCAGGAGTCATTGGGACCTTTAGTGTTTCTCTCGTCTTTGGCTGTACAAACAGGGAGGCAGTAAACCAACCACTAATTTCTTTAATGCATTAATGCATCTTGTGATTTTAAAGCAGCCTCAGTTGTAAAGCTAAAGTAAAGATACTGGTACATAGTCAAGTCAGCACACTGACAGCTGTTGTTGCCTGTTGGGCTGTAGTTTACCATGTTATCATTTGAGCATATTTTTTTATGCTAAATGCAGTACCTGTGAGGGTTTCTGGACAATATTTGTCATTGTTTTGTGTTGCTAATTGATTTCCAATAATAAATACATATATGCATTTGCATGAAGCAGCATATTTGTCTACTCGTATGGTGATAAGAGTATTAAATACTTTACAAATCTCCCTTCAAGGTTAATTTTGAATAGATAAAAAATATGCAATTATTTGGGATTAAATATTTTAATCAATTGACTGCCCTAGTTAAATTACATAGCAAACGTAATGTTACTTATATTAACTCAAACCGTGATCTTTTCTTTCCTAAACCTAACAAAGTAGTCTTGTTGCCTTTAACACATTATGCGCTACCACCACCTAATGCAGTGTTAATAGGTTGCGGTCATTTCACGTAGGCTATTTCTGTGAGATCATGTTGCAGCGGACAGAAATTAGTACTTGGGTGGAATCAAACCAGGGTCCTAGTAATCCTGCTTTGAAACTTCAGTCCCTTCAATTGCAGAAACATAATATTACATTCTTTAGCTTATTATCTTCAGAGGGCACTGTCACTATGAACAGTGTGCAACAGCCAACTCCAACCCTATTTTAAAGCAACATTAACCTTCGCTGAATACGATTCTGTTTTCCTATTACAGTGTGCAGGAACTCCCAAGATATCTAATTTAACATTATGAAACAAGTGAAAGACAGTTTAGTTACTCTTGGTAAGAATTAGCACTAAAAGCACTGAAACATTCCCCAAATCTTAATATGCATTACAAGGATTCAGTCATAAGAGTCACCACACACTAACTAAATATAAACATAGGTACCATGTGGTGGAAGAAAGAAAAAAAAAAGTTGTAAAAGTTGGAAAAACATGATGAGTTTCCTTTCCGGTCAGTCACTGAAAGACACAGGACGTCATTGGATGTTCAATAGGAGCTTGAAAGATAATAGATGTACATACAGTATCTTAAAGTGGCAACAACAATACTATTCATAGTAGTTGTATTAATTATTATTTATTTTTGTTGTCCTCAGTGATTCTACAGCAAAAACGAAAAGTTTGAAGGTTGAATAAAGTGACAGATTTTAGATACAGTATTTAGTTGTTGGATTCCTACTTCTAAAAATGTGAAAAATATTTGAAATTAAATCAAGTTTAGATACATGTACACAGTGAATAAGACGTGAGACTGTGCTGAGAAGTGGAAAATGTTTCCACTCACGTTCAGAGCTGTACAGAGTTTTATCTTGTGTATGACCAGTATGCAGAGACTTCATGGAATTTAGCGAAAGCATGCTGAAGCTTGACATGTTGTGTGTCACCTGTTTTCTGTTCGTGCCACGTCCAACTGTGAGCCTCACACGGCCTGCTGGGAGTTCAGTTATTACTGATATTTACTACTTTAAACAAATAATGTGTATAAATATTCTAATATTCTATCAACGCTGCTAACCTAGACATATAAAACACATGATGTCTGTGCACCAAAGTGTGTTTTTAGACTAGTAAATGTATCGTGGTATCAGATAAACCCTCAGGAGTTATGCTTTGAAGCCTTCATAACCCATCTCCTTCTGACTCTTCTCCAGGAGAAGTATGAGACGCAGCACTCAGAGGCCCACCGGCAGATCTCCAGCCTGGAGGGAGACCTGGCTGAGACCACCGCTGTCAGAGACCAGCTTCACAAATACATCAGAGAGCTGGAGCAGGCCAACGATGACCTGGAGAGGACCAAGAGGTCAGAGGACACTTTAAGAAGTTGAAGGAAAACTCTGTGATTGCACAACTGTACTAAAGATTAGACCTGTTTTAGTCATGTTTGCAAATCTAAATAGAGGTAAAGAAAATATAAATGAATCTGACTGTTTCACAAACTTCATTGTGTTTTTCCTTCGCTGTGAATAGTTGAGTCAGTTTTTACTGTAAAGGACATTTATGCTATCTACTTCTCCAGCTGCCTTTTAACAGTACAAGTAAACTAGCCAGCAAGGCTCCAGAAAAGTAGCCTAATAATTAGGGATGCACTGATCTGATGCTCAGCATCAGCATCGGCCTGATACTGGCCAGAATCACTGGATCAGATATCAGAGGGAAAAAAAAAAGATGATACGATCCATAAGCTTAAACCAGTGGTTCCCAAACTTTTTCACATCATGGACCCCTAAAATGACACAAATCAGACCACGATTAAACCAAGATTTTGTCCTAGGGTCCCCCATCTGATAAAATGTTTGCTTTGATTTATTACAGAAAATAAAGTATTCCCCTTTTTGCTGGGGACCTCCTAGAGCCCCATTAAGGACCCATGGGGGTCCCCATACTCGACTTTGAAAACCACTGGCCTAAGCTATCATTATATCTGCAGATACAAATCCAATCTGATTCTGTCTTTTTGCCTCTCTTAAACAACTACACTGTTAATTAACAATTTCATTTGTTGCATACACACATTTGCTCTGTTTGCTTCAGGGCGACCATCATGTCGCTGGAGGACTTTGAGCAGAGGATGAACCAGGTCATAGAGAGGAATGCCTTCCTGGAGAGCGAGTTGGACGAGAAGGAGAACCTGCTGGAGTCCGTCCAGAGGCTGAAGGACGAGGCCAGAGGTAGAGAGCTTGGAAATTAATGAACAACAAAAAAAATAAATATTAAAAACAAATATTGCCATATTAAATCATAACATGGCTCAACAGTGTGCTGACTTGACTATGACTTGCCTCAGACTACATGTGATTATCATGAAGTGGGATGTCTGTAAAGAGGAGACTTATGGGTACCCAAAAAAACCAAAAAATCAAAAATTTTGAGGTGAGAGGATAAGGGAAAATTTAAAAAAGAATAATAAATTTTTTTTTTTTTAAAAAATTTTTAATATTTTGAAAATTTTTTTCTCCTTCTTTTAAAAAACAAAAAAAAAAAATGAATTAAAAAAATTAAATTTATTATATTTTTTTTTTTTATATAAATTTATTATCTTTATTAAAATAAAAAAACAGGACAAAAAAAAAAAAAAAAAAAAAATAATAAAAAAAAAAAAAAAAAAAAAAAAAAAAAAAAAAAATTAAATTTTAACATACCCCCCCCCTTTCTTCTTATATATAAAAATAAATCACCAAAGTCAATATAGTTGTTTTTGTGAAGGCTTATTTAATGTTTCATCATTTTAAAGTCTGTTTCATTTCTGTAACTGTTATTTGTTTGTGTGTGTGTGTGTGTGTGTGTGTGTGTGTGTGTGTGTGTGTGTGTGTGTGTGTGTGTGTGTGTGTCAGACCTGAGACAGGAGCTTGCAGTGCAGCAGAAACAGCAGGTACAGGAGAGGAAGCCGTCCCTCAGCAGTGCAATCAAAGATCCTTCCTCCTCCGCCTCCTCCTCCTCCTCAGCCTCGGCTGGTCTGCCCACCCCGCCCCTCACCCCACCAGACAAACGAACGGAGGACAAAACCATGTCTTCGTCCTCTCACCAGCCTGTCCCGTCCACCACCACACCGTCCAGACCTCCAGCCTCAGCAGAGTCCTTCAGCACCCCCCAACCCTCCGTCAGCAGAGGTTGGCTCATATGTGTTGTTGTTGGGCCAACTACATGATGAGGATTCACTACTGTTTATCATTAGAAACTTGGATTTCTCCGTATTCATTGGATGGTTTGTTTCTGCAGGTGAAAGCCTCTCGGCGACTCCTCTCACCACGTCAGCGAGAATCTCGGCTCTGAACATCGTCGGAGAGCTGCTGAGGAAAGTTGGGGTGAGAAGAAGCACACTTGTGACTTTTGACCCAGTACTTTCTATCCAGCTGCTGACTTCTCATCATGTGATGCTGCAGGCTGTTTCTAGTTTCAAATACACACAAACCACTTCTCCTCTGGAGCTGAACAGTTTATAGATTTTAAGATAATCAACACTTGTTCTTCCAAAATAGATGTGAACATTTCCTCTGTGTTTTTATAATACTAGTATAATAAGTTGTTTCTCTCAATACTCATCATATCACATTAATTCTAAACATCACAGTGATGGTCATGTATGATGCTGAATGTTTATGGAAGAACTTGAACTTGTTTCTTGTGCTGCTTGTAGAACCTGGAGTCCAAGCTGGCGTCATGTCGGGAGTATGTCCAGGAGCAGACAGCAAGCCGCAGAGGCCTTGCTGGTAGACAGGGGGCGCCATCGGGCCAGAACAACTCCTCAGAGACCCATCCTACCAACGGCCTCTACAACAAGGGGTGAGACGATGCAGGGCAATATTCAGACTAGTAAAGTAACCAAATGTGGTATTAGCAGTTACTGTTCATAGAATATTATAAAACTAGTCCAGATGTGATCAAAAATCACAAATGTCAAAATGATGTTATTTCCCTTTTTTATGTGCTAGTCACTGTCCTCTGAAAGCATCAGTACTGGAAGAAGTAGTTTGTACTGTAGAAGTACTCTATTAAAAGGACTGTATTCAAAAGTAAAAGCACAGAAGTACTGACAACAAAATTAACTTAAAGTATTAAAAGTACAAGTTCTCAATAGACAACATAAAGGCCCCTGTCAGTGTTAAATTACAGTATTATACATCATATTTTCAGGTTACTATTGTTGATGTTTTAATATATAAGCAGCATTTTTATATTGTAGCTCGCCAAAGTTTGCATTTTTAACTACTGTAAATGCCAGGCTTTTATGTGAATCAGGTTAATATTAGAGGCAGGCTGTTATTTCTAATTCCCTCTGTTTTATAAATATATTTGGTTATATTTTAGTATGAAGCCACTTTATTTTCTGATCCTCTCCCATTTGCATTGGCTGAATTTTTCTCTCTGCATTATGCTGCTAATACAAACTCGGCACTTGTACTCAATTCAAATTAGTGGCCACACCACGAATTCATCTCATGTCATCTGGAAACCACTGCCGCGGTAATATCTCAAGACAAATAAATAAAGTACAAGTACCTCAAGTTTGTACTTAAAGTCCCCATGAAACAGAAGTTAGAGAGTCTCTAGCTGCTGTACTGTGACACAGTGAAACGCAATATTTGAGCAGTGTACAGTTACAAGAGGGATTTCCATCCAATCATTCACATTTGACTGGACTGCTAAAAAGTGGGCAGGTTTAGAGTTTATGTACAGTAAATAAGGAGCCACAGAAGAGTGCTGGCTCAACACACACACACATACACACACCTCCCTCACCTGTTAATAGATCAGGAGGAGGACGAGGGAGAAATGCAAGCAAAATTTGACGATTTTCTCGGTGTCACTGCAGTGCAGGCAGCAGGACGATCACTGCACGTACCATTGTGCTGCAATGAGATAGAGTTGGTTAAAAATCATTTAAGTTTCCCTTGAATGAATCTGACCTCAGAAAAGCTTTTTGGAAACAAAAACAATGTTTTTTTCCCAGAGTGAAGTGCAGATTTATACAACCAGTGTGGCTAGCTAGTCGCCCAAAGGCTCATTTGATCGGAGGAATGTTTGCAGGAGTGCAGGATGATTCATCAAACATTTGAAACCATTTACAGGAAGAAAAAAGACATATTGATCAGATTTTGATGTAAAGGTACTCTGATATAGATTTTTTGACACATATTTGGCAAATAACGAGAGATTAATGAACATTTACCACAGGGATGCAGAATTAAAATTGGAAAACTGTATTTTTTTTTTTTTTTTGGTCTTAAGTACTGTACTTGGGTAAACATATTTAGTGACTCTCTATTACTGGAATGTACCAGCCAAATATTGACCCATCAATATTTAGTTAATGTTTTTGTTGGTTTCAAAGTTGTAAGCATATAAAGTTCCACTGTGAAGTGTCTGTTGTGTTTTTAAAGGCTGGTGAAGAGGTTAGACTTCGGAGCGGGACCCAAGCTGCTGCTGTGAAAATGAAAACATCCTCCACCTCGATCCCTAACCTTCCTCTGAGCTGCTCGTGCCTTCCCGTCCCTGCAGCCTGGATGTAACGGTACTGTGTTGGTTACCAGAACATGGACCTCTCTCACTCTGAGCTGCAGTGATGCACATGGACGGATATGTTTTCTATGGATACTATGGATATTTGTTACCAGCTCAAGTCTACACAGTCTGCGTTTTTGTTTTTTAACAGGACTTCTTTTTGGCACTTAGCTTGAACTAACTTCCTGGACTTGTGCTGCATGTCACCACCTCACCTCATTTGTTTTTGTTTGTTTTGCTTTTTTTGTGTGTTAAGACTGAACTCGAAGCGACTTTTAGAGGCAGCAGGACTTTGTACAGAGTCGATGACAAGGTGGATGCAGGTTTGCGTTGAGACGAAGATGCGTCCGCTCAAGTGAAAGTGGTTGAACTCAGCAGAAAGCTGTAGTACTCCAATCCACGACCGGGTGTCCTTCACTGACCGAATTCCCAGAAGGAAATTGCACGGGTGTCCGAAGAGACACATTACATTTACCACTCATGTACATTTAGCCATATACAGTATATGCATCTCTTGTAAGTCAGGTCACAAATGTGATTCAAGTCGTCTTTTTTTTTTTCCGGCAACATGGTCGGCTCTACTCTGGTTCAGAAGGACGTGGTAATGCAATACTTCATTCAATACTCATCTTAACTTGTCACATACCGCCACTTGGCGTCACTTTAGGATTAGGAAAAAAAACGCTTAGGAAAAAACGGCATGGTTGGGCTTAAAACTACTATATTTGTGCAGTGAAAATGGCACTGAACGTTGTGAACACCGTTGGGACACCAACGAACAGCTGATTGTAATGTGAAAGTGAGACATGATACACGGGACACGAACAGTGGTCTCCTGGATGAAAGCCTTGTGTTTGTTGGACCCATCCACCTCCCCTCCCACCTGACCTGTGTTTGTTTTCACTCTTACAGCTATGTTACCACAGCACTTTCCCTGAGTGTTTACTGTTGCTGCAGATAGGTTTACATTGTAGTTAATGGAAAGACCAGCGCTAAAGGGTGCCGGGTGCGGCGGTACCAAACGCAGACGGCCGTGAAAACGCCTTGGCATTTGACGCCTGGGAATGACAGCAGGCTGGGTTATGCCCCAAAACTACAGATTAATAACTTGAGCACTTTAGCAGTTTAGTTCCTACAATTAATAGCCAACAAACTAATAAATATCCATAAACATAAACACAGAATTTATCATCTTCATGGGGTCCCGGGGTGGATTTCACTCCGTCTCCAAGGCATCGTGGATGCATCTACACCTTGCTTTTTGATATCTATGATGTATGAAGTAACTGAGTGTAAACAGGGTCGATCAGTGTGGAGGAAAATAAGAAACTTAGCAGGAACTCTGGTTGTTTCTGACATCGGTCTGAGCCGTAGTGGACGTGCACATATGTGAAGTTAGACATCTGTACTGTCATGTTTGTCTGCTAAAAGACTTCAGTGGTCAAACCTGCACAATGAAACCAAAGTGAGACTTTACTTTATGTTTAGTTTGAACACACCTTGAACACTGGAAGGGCACTTTTATCTACAGGAGAGAGAGGAGGAGGTTTTTGAGAATGTCTTTAAATACTACTTTTGAAACGTTAGGACAACACAGTTCATCTTATCAAACTAATGGAACTCACACACATTGTAGTCCTGATGTTTTCAGTAGTCTTATAGAAAAACATGGACTTGTTATCTGTGTTGTTCCTCATAATGATCGTAAGGGTTTATTTGAAGCAGGAAGTTAGATTTGTTTCTACTGGAGTCAGAAAACTCTGCTGACCTGGAAGGAGCTTTCAAAAGCAGCACTCTGCAGGCCTTCAGGTTTTAATGAACTGTGTTTTTATCACCATGAAAAAAGTCAAAGTACTTATTAAAAGCAAAATGTTTTGTGGGAAAAAAGATGAAGTTTTGAATGCAGATCTTACCAACAACATCTAGCGGCCATCAGTGGTTCTGCATCTTAAAGCTGCCTAAATGAATACGTCGTTGTATCAATAATTAATGAAATGTAGTAATTTAGAGGTTTATTAGTCATAATTTCTGCAGTTCTATGTAGCTTTTTAGCCTCATTTATCTCTGAGTAGTTCTGGTTGTACGGCTCGTTCGGCTGTCATGCAGCTGTTCAACAAACTTATTTTGACTCTGAATAAGGAAATTTGCTTTGCTTTCCCTCCTTGTATGACTGAGATTGGTGTTAGAGGAAGCTTCATTTCTATGTTGTTGAACTAGTTGTTAACCTTTAAATGTCCGTGATTGATGCAGAACAACTAGAATTTACCTTTTTCCCCATTTGCAGCAAGGATGTCTTCAGGGCTGTCCTGATAAAGTTTTTTTGGCCCTGATCCTGATCTGAAATCTTCAATATTAGAGTCCAATCTGATACTTATATTTACTCATAATGGCACAGCTGCCCAGTGCAAACTCAAAGCTACTCAAAATAAGATAGGAAAGAACTTATGTCACCCAGAAAGAAACTACATAATGAAAATAATTTACAAATTAAATGAATAATATACATAGCAGCTGAGTATGTACCGTATTGATGAAATATGTATCTGACACATGGAAATAACAGCTTTAGGTTATTAAATTTGGCACACTTTATTTTTTCAAGATTTTATGATCCAAATACTTGAGATCCTGGTTCAATATTTGATTATTAATCTGATATGAGAGATAACGTTTAACAGGCAGAATCAACATTAGCTACTTTTACTTTTATCGGAGAAGATTTGTAAGGTGGACAAAAGTGTACAGTAAAGTTGTTTGATGGGGTTTATTTGACCCTAGATGTCACGTTGGTTAGTTTAAAGGTACAATGAGTAGGATTTTCATCATCACTTCTGACCCACTAGAAGTGGGTGGTGGTATCTGTATCTGCAGAAACCCTGCAGCCCCCTGTCTGCATTTATTATGCTGCTGTGTTCGGGACGTTTCTGGGTGCTTATCTCAAAAAAATGTACGCATGCATCCGAGAGGTAACAATGAAAATGGTGGACACGGCTGAAAAAAACAAAACAAAAAACATAATAATATAGCAAGGCAAAACGCCACGTGGACAGAGCCCATTCCAAAACAAGAGTGAATCTTATGTTTGCTTTTACCAGCTGGGAGGGAGGAGCCAACAAACCACAACTGACCAATCCTACTCATTGTGCTTGTATCCGTCTTTAACACTTTATTCTTGTCCATTACGTTCTGGTGAAATTTACTGTGGATATTCATGATCCCCTGAGGAGGCTTGCTCCCCCCACCTGACCTTTCCTCTAGCACCATCATCAGGCCAAACACTAGCTAGACAATATGAAAATGTAATTTTTTACCTTTCCTTTAGCACCACACTCAGGACAAACTGTACACTTCTAGCTCCACTATTAATAATGTACGAATAGAAAATCGTCAGTATGTTGTATGTGAACACTGACTTGTTGAGATGAGTCGAGGAGGCACCTTTTGGACTGAATCCCTCTGCAGAGCTCTACTGTACTTCTGTCTCTCCAGGAGTGAAATAGGAAACGTCTTCTGTTAGAGAGGAGACATGAATACTTCAGTGAAGGCTACTTGTGTTTTATGTTAAAAAGGAAAAGTATGTAATAGGTTGTTGACTTGTAGTGATATATATATATACTGTACCTCTACTGTAGAGTCACTAATGTAGGCTGTAGGTTCAGATGCTTGAGTCTGTAGTTAGCTGCTCAGGGCAGACTGGACTCTTCCTGTGAAGGTCAAAGACGTGGAACATAATTTGAGGTTTTTAGTTGCCTTATGTGACTCTATAGAGTATTTACTGTACATGCTCACATACAAAGACCCGTTCTGCTCTTTGTTCACCTCCAGTGCTGCTTATGGTTCTGAAAAAGCAATAAAACTTGAAATTTAAAAAAAATCTTGATTTTATTTCTTCTAGAAATAAGAAAAAGTGAGGCGACGCGTGTGTGAGGATTTAGTAGCAGTTTAATAGCACTTCATAAAGTCATTGTTTTATTATAGTTCTATATTATATTGTGGATCTGTGAGGTTCAAATCACACAGCCTAATCTCACGAATGAATATACAGCAATTTGATTACAAATATAGTTTTACATTCATCTCCAAATAAACAGATTTTCTCTAAAATACTCTAAAAACATTTTCTGAGCAAAGTGAGGTTTTGAAAATGAGCCCGTTTGTACCTCTCATGAGCGAAACGTCTCATTTTCCAAAATATAAATGTGTTTAGTTTTGAGAAACTCAGGTCGTTTAACAAAACTTCCTGCTGTTCTGAAGACATTTATTTAATCCTGTATTTCAATATTTCATCCGCTGCATTAAAAAAAGACGTTTAACTAGAAGTTCTTGCTCAATTTTTACATGAATCAAAGTTTTAAAAAATGTATTAATCACAATAAATTGATATTTATTGAGGTTTCTTTTCGATATTTAACATTTTCACACATTTTGCTTTTGTTTTAGTAAAAGGACAGCTGTCTGGTGACGTAGAAAAAAATACAGCCGCAACTTGAGAAACAGGTTTAAAATCTTTTTATTGTGCCACAAATTGAATATTTTTTTCATCCTAATGTTAAGAAAAGTTTTGTCACGTAGTCACGTCACAGACTTTATATAATGGGAATTCTTTAAACTACCTGGAATATAAATAAATCTAAATATATTAAATCCACATAAATGTTATATTAATCCACAGACACTGAAAATACAGTTATTTCTTTTTCTTGACTTCACAAAACATTTGAACTCTTGGAAAATTAAGCTGGGACTCAGAATCTGGATGCTGCATTTTATTTTGTATTATTTTGATTATTTTGTGTTCACTGTGTAAACTTTGAGTAGTTCCCATCTATTGACATTCATACCTCCATTTTTTTGTGCTCACTGCATTATTGTTTTCTTAAATAATGAGATTTATTTCCCTCAAATAAAGTTGAACAGTTTGGAATCCAGAAAATGTTGGTAGGAACTACTTTACGTCAAAGGAAAATTATGTAATAAAAATCTCTTCTGGCTTTAGCAGGAACTTAGTTACGAAAAATTTAAAAATAAAATAAAATAAAATAAAATGTTTGACTGGATGACAGATCTGCATGTGTCCTTTTTAGGATCACTTGTTTAGGCATTTCAAGTGGGCCTTCTGAACTGTTTTTTTTTTTTTTACCTTAACCCTAAATAAGTTCATTAATGTCTGTGAAATGGAGTTGGCGAGCAGTTCATAATAAAGCTAGAAAGACGAGGGAGGAACTTATGGAACGGAGGAAAGTTTGGTTTGTTAGCGACCAGTTAAACTGACGGTAAACTGGATGAAGCTGCCAATATCTCCAGCCAACAATTCAATAAGTAAATAATAAAGCTATCCACTGATAATTAAAACTAAAACAGAGTCGTGTGATAATGTAATGCGACTGTGACACTTCGGAAACTGAAACTTCAAATCCCAGAGTGCACGGAGCTATTTTGATTTTGGATAAATAACTTTAAGATTTTGGATAAATTACTTTTAGTTTTTGGATAAATTACTTTTAGTTTTTGGATAAAAATGTATGATTATGATCATTAATGATTTTGGAGTAAAGAAAAACATTTTTGTATTTTACAAAGCATACTTTTTACATTATAGGAGCTTGTTTAAAGTTGCAGTTTAGTATTCTTATCTTATTGTATCTGTAGGTTATTTCCTGGGTTATCTTTTAAATTATTTTGTTGATGAAATGTCAGAAAGTAGTGAAGAATGCCCAGCATAATTTCCCAAAAGCCTAAACTGATGTTACAAAAAATGCTTGTTTTATCTGATCAATATTGCAGAACTCAAATATATTCAGTTAACTATCAAATATGACAACAAAAAACATCAAATCTTCAACAGCAAACGTTCGGCACAAATTGATTCTCCATATGGTTGCCAATTCATTTTATGGACTAAAATAATGTTTAATGAACAAGTATAAAAATGTATGATAGTGTGGTAGGGACAGTGTTACTTTTTGACATCAAAAAGTATGTTCTAAATTATTAGTGGGAATTTTTGCTTTCTTTTTTTACCCCAATTAATGATTTAAACATGAATCCATCGTGTTGTTAAAATAACTACAAGACTCCTTCATGTTACTGTTAAAGGAAACTGTCAAATAATTTAAACTGATTGAGTGAAAATATTCTGGGACAGGTTTGGCCCACTTTACTTGGGTGAAACCTGTCTACTCGTCATCGTAGACCTCGCTGCGGGGGTCCAGAGGGGGAGATGGAGACCGAGACGGCGGCTCTTCCTCCTGCAGCTCCACTGAGTTCTCCTTGATGGTGCTCCTCCGGCTGATGCTCCCTCCCAGCCCCAAGCTCCTCATGCTGCTGCTGCTGCTGCTAAGACCACCACCGCTGCCGCCACTGCTGCTGCGGGGGGTGGGACTGCTGTACACCGCCTCCCCGCCACCACGCCTGGGAACACCCAACACATCCGGAGGAAGAGGAAGAGGAGGAAGAGGAGGGTCAGAAGGAGGTGAAGCATAGTTGCAAAGCGAGATTTTTTTTTTTTTTTTTTTTTTCAAACATGAAGCCCCTGAAATGTTGCAGCAGGTGTAAACTGGAGGGATGAGGAGAGCGATGAAAAAGTCTGCTGAGGAAGAGGAGAATATTCCCAGGAAGCTTTGAGGACAGATCAGTGGTGTCTGAGGACAGGTGTGAAACAGGACATGAGAGGAGGAAGAGGACATTCAAAATCACAGATCACCTCACACCTTCACACTTCTCAAACACTACAAAACTTTAACACTTTAACTACGAGGAATTTGGATAAATACATTTTTTATCATTGCAAAACCATCATGTTCATTTCTGCAGGTGGATCTGTATGTTTCTATAGCTTTTAATTAAACAGGTGAATGGGAACCAATGATCTTTGCCAGTAGAGCTATAATTCATTTACTACCTGAATGTGATCCCACTTTATTGTTCCAGACCAAACAAACAGTGAGCATCAACAAAAAAACACTCAAATTACAAGCAATCATTATCAAAAATATGTTTCTGTTAAATGTACAGTATGTAGATTTGGTGACATCTAGTGGTGTGGTTGCAGATTGCAACCAACTGAGTATCCCTCAGCTCACTCCTTCCTTTCCAAGACTGCTGTAATGTGAGGTGCTGAGTGTAAAACTGGCGGTACCACAGTTTTACACTTTGCGGCTCACATTACCAGTTTCACAAGCATGTTGGAGAAATACGGTGACTTTCAGAAAAAGTAAAAACGCAAAAGTCTTTCTCTACAGCCAGTGTTTGGTTTGTCCGTTCTCAGCTACTGTAGAAACCTGGCAGAACAATGTGGCGGACTCCCTGAAGAGGACCTGCTCCCTATATAGATATGAAGGGCTCATTCTAAGCTAGCAAATACACAAATATTATTAGTTTCAGGGGATTTTACATTACTGAAAACATAGGTATGAATATTATATTCCATTTTTGCTGATAGATCCCCTGAAATGTTACACACTGTTCCTTTAAAAATAAATGTACGCACAATAACAATATTGTTTTCTGTCTGTAAAAGCCAATCAGAAATCTAGTCCAAACTTTGTTTTTCTAAATAATCACTAATTTATAGTAGTATATAGTAGTTTCTCTATGTCCCAGCGTTGGTGGGCCCGCCGTACCTCAGTTTGCTCCTGAGTGATGCTAAATCTCTGCTGAGAGTGTCGTTGGCCTCAGTCGCCTCCTCCAGCTCCCTCTGTAGTTTCCTGCGAGCTGCTGTGACGCGCTGAGCCTCCTCCTCCGCCTCCTCCAGCTGGTGCTTCAGCTGCTTCACCCGCACGTTGCCTTTCTCCGCCTGCACACAGCACAGAGGCTTTATCTCCAGGTACATGGCTAAAGCATCATAAGTGACAGTGCCATGTTGTTACTTATATCTTTATTCTTACTGCTCACATGATCACCAGAGTTACCTGGTCTTTGTACTGCTGTGCCTGCTTCCTCTCATCCTCCATCTGGATGCTTAAATCCTTCAGTTTCTTCTCTTTCTGACGCAAGTTCTTGGCGTTGGCCTGACGCTCTCTACACAACATAATCAACGCAATATCACCATCACATCACTGATAATGATAATAATAATAATAATAATAAACTTTATTGATACAGCTCTTTCAGGCTGCACGGTGGTGCATGGCCCGTAGGACCAAATACAGTTTCAGAGCAACTGAATTCAGTTCCAAACTAATAAATTCAATTTCAAATTATGGCATTCAGATTCACCTTTTCATTGCAATTACTCATGTTAAACAATACAAATTCATATTATGTGATTCAAATTCAGTTTTTTGATGCAATTATATTATTATTTCTTCCCATAATGAGGCAAAAAAAATGAGACATTTAACAACAATAAAACTACAACTAAGACGTGTCGAATAAATGAAAATCTTTTTTGAGAAGCAATTTAGTCCTTACATGTTTTCTTACTGTGTTTCAGTGCAGTTTATTTTCATTATTTATGTCTCTGGTTAAATGTTAGTTGGAATTTAACATTTAATTTCCCATCATGCACCAGTACCTGCTCTCAATTTCTAGTTGCTCTTCTGCCTCCCTCAGTTTGGCCTCGAGGGTGGCGATGGAGGACTTGAGTTTGGAGCGACCCTGACCCTCGATCTCCTGCAGTTTAGCCTTCAGCTCTCGGTTCTGTCTCTCCAGCTGTTGCCTGGTTCCCTCCCTGCTCTGGGAGGAGGAGCGCTCTGCTGCCAGCTCTGCCCCCAGCTGGTCCACCTACACAACACAAAGAAAAGACTCAGGGAGGAAACACATCAGTGAGAGCCCAGTCTAGTCCTCACTAAACCCTATCTAGACCTACCAGCTGCTGGCTCTTCCTCAGCCGGTCGTTGAGGCTCTCCACGTTGGCCTGCTCTTCCTCCAGCTCCTCCTCCAGCTGGCTGATCTTAGTGTCCAGACGGCGCTTTTCATCAGAGAGCAGCAATCTGAATACCAAGAGGAGAATAAAGAGATGAGATACAGGAGGATAAGAAGTCCTTTTTTTATATCCTTTTCCACTCACAAGAATATACTATACATGTGAGCGGAAACAAAGATTGCAAATTTGAAAGACAAAATTAAAGAAAATTAAAGGGATAGTTCAGATGTTTTGAAGTGTGGTTGTATGAGGTACTTCTTCATAGTTAGCGTATTACCTACAGTACACACAGTACACTGACTATGGAGAAGTACCACATACAACCACACTTCAAAACATCTTAACTATCCCTTTAATATCTTCAGAAAGTCTAAACTGGGTAATTTAAAATCTAAAAATTGTGTCCTCTGGGACTGGACATTCATAGTGCCAAAGGTTTGAACCATGACTGGTGTTCAAAAGTGACATTACAGAAATAAATTGTGTCTCTTTCCACCAATCAATAAATCTCCCCTTACTAATTACTATACTTTCTAAAACCAAGTCAAGCATCTTTTTAATTACATGTGTTAATAACAAAAGACACCCACTTTCCGGAGGAGTTACTGGCCAGCTCTTCAGATAGCTCATCTCTTTCCGTCTCTGCTTGCTTACGAGCTCTTTCAGCTGCTGCCAACATCTGGACAGACAGACAGGAAGTTGATGGCAGTATAAAAAGGTAAGAAACATAAATGAATATCATGTTATCCCTCCTTAAAGAATAGGACTCACCTCGTGCAGCTGGACGATATTGGCCTCCATGGCCTTAGATCTGCGCTCAGACTCCCTGGCTGAGGCGAAGACCTCCTTCTGGGCCGCACGCGAGTCCTCCAGGTCCCTCTGGAGATCCTTCACCTGGCCCTGTGAGGAGGGAGAGGGGGGGGGGGGGGGGTTAATAGATATGATTCAGATTCACTCACTGCACTTAACAAGAACAAAACATTACAGGAAGCACTCTGTCATGTGTTAAGATGTTGGAGTCCAGTTTTAGCTGCTTTGGAACTTACCTGGATCTTGCGGAGCTGCTTGACTGCTTCGTCACGGCCCCTGCTGGTGGCCTCTAGCTGATCCTCCATGTCCTTCAGCTCCCCCTCCAGCTTCTTCTTGCTGCCCGCTGTTTGACCTCGCTGCTTCCTCTCCTCCTCCAACTCCGCCTCTAGCTCACGCACCTGATGGAGAGACAGTCATTCTGTTTTACTCTTTAGTTTAGTTTGATTTTATAACAACATGTGGGTGAATAGTGAGTACACACACTGACTCCAAACTTTGGAGTCAGAGTGAAATTTGGATGTTTATTAGGTCAAATAAGATCCAACTGGGATTAGATAAATTGACAGTTACAACTCATCTGTCATCAGTCATCTGCTTTCTGCTCATTTTTATTTTATTTATTCAGACTGAGACCACGAACATACCCCTCCTGCCACTTCATGCACAATCTGCACAAGTTTAAAATAAAACCAAAATGGATATTAGAACAAAAAGCAGTGAGAACTGAGGATGACTGAAGAAACTAAAGATGGAAGCAGTTAAAAAATACTATTTGTAGTAGATTATAAGGTATCATGAAACTTCTCCTCCTGCAGCCTGACCACATCATAATTAGCAGCAGTTTGTACTCCACCTGTTTGAGGAGCTGCTTTCTCTTCTCTTCGCCCATCTCATCACGGGCGTGCAGCTCCCTCTCATGCTGAGCTCTGAGTGCCTGACTGTTGACCTCCAGACGCAGCTTGGCGTCCTCAGCGACCTGCAGCTCGTCCTCCAGCTCCTCCATCTGCGTTCTCATCTCATCCACGATGGCCTCCAGTCCACGCTTGGCCTTGTCCAGGTCATGGACCTGACGGAGGATGGAGAGAAGATCAGAAACGATGTCTGTAATAAAAGAAAATAACTGATTCATCCATCGTTTTATCTTACACTCTTTCCCACATCGTCCTTGGAGCTGATGAGGTCCTCCATTTCAGCTCGGAGGACCTTCATGGTCTTCTCCGCCTCCTCCAGAGCGTCCTGGTTCTCCTCCAGTGCTCTGGCCAGAGCTAAGACCCGTGTCTCCTTCTCCCTCGCCTCCGCCTCCGCTCGATCACGCTCCTCTGCAAACTTACAGGACACGGCACGCTCCTCTGCCAGCATCTGACGGACACAAAGACAAAGAAAACTATGGGAGGATGCAGAGTGATTGTAAAATCTAGTTTTTATCTGGGATTAATGGATACAACATCCATGAACATCGGATATTTCTCTGCATGTAAATGATGGAGGACAATACTCACAGTACCTCCTCTATGCTATAAACAGTTGCAGTCAAACCTGATCAAACTTCTTCTGCTTCTTCTCCAGGTTGGAGACGAGCTGCCGTTGGCTGTCCAGGTCCATGAGGACGTCCTCCAGCTCCTGCTGCATCCGGCTCCGGCTCTTCTCCAGCTTGTCGTAGGCTGATGCCTTCTCCTCGTACTCGTTGTTAGCTGCCTCTAGCTCGCGCTGTAGACGCTTCTTCCCCTCCTCCAGCAGCTCCACCGTCCCCAACGTCTCATCCAACTTCTTCTTGTAATCGGACAGCTAACAGATTGTGAAACGGTGAGATCTTAGAGGAGTTTTTTTTTGCAATCCTATTTTCATTAGTTGTAACACCACTGACTTTGTCTTGACTTAAACAGTTCAGATTTCATATCTGTTTGAAATTACTGACCTGCATGTTGAGGCTGGAGACCTGCCTCTCCACGACTCGCTTGGTCTCCGTCTCCTCCTCCAGCTGCTCTATCAGGCTGTTCCTGTCATCCTCCATCTGACGCAGACGTCCAGACAGATTCAGTTTCTGACGGGTCTCCTCTGACAGCAGCTCCTGGAGGAGAAGGACGAGGAGACGTGGTGACAGGAGGAGAAAAGTGTCAGTTGAAGGTCCACCATCTTGGTCCAGACTGAAATACCTTAAAAAATTGTGAAATTTTGTGCAGACATTCATGGTTCCTCTGACTTTTCCTGTAGCACAATCATGAGGTTCATATTTGTGGTTCAGAGTGAAATATCTTGACAACAACTATTGGATTAACTGCCATGAAATTTATGACAAATATTCAAGGTTCCTAGATAATAAAATCCAATGATTTTGTTGCACCACCGGTGGGTCAAAGTTTTCACTGGTTTAGTGAAATATCTCAACATCTGCAAGACAGATTGGCACGAAATTTTGCACAGACATTCATGGTTTCCGGAGGTATCCTCACAATTTTGGTGATTTGTTGACTTTTGTTTTAGTTGTTTGTTACCGAAACTTCTTGACAACTACTGGATGGACTGTTATGCAGTTTAGTACACATTAATAGTCCCCAGAGGAAATCAGTTCCTCCTTGACCTTTTATCAAGTGCCACCATCAGGTCAAAACTTTGTTCAAAACTTTGATTTATTAAAACTAATGAAATTCCTATCAGTCTCAGCCATACCTAGGGTTGGTTCTATTAGCAAATGTTAGCATGCTTACATGCTAAACTAAGGTGGTGAACATGGTAAACATAACACCTGCTAAACATGGGCATGTTAGGATTGTTATTGTGAGTATGTTAGCATGCTGATGTTAGCATTTAACAACTACAACCAAAGATACTCGATAACACTTCCTGTTTCCTAAGTGGGCGTGGTCATGGTGTGTTCAGCACTCCCTTCATTACCCCTCCTCCTTTGGAAGTGTTGTGAACATTGTGTGGATGGATAAATGCAGGTTGGAATATACGTATATCTGTGGTGTCACCTGTGCGTCCTGGAGCTGAGAGGACAGACCAGAGACATCTTTGCTCAGCTTGATGTTCTTTCCCTCTGCCTCGTTCAACAGACTTGTCACACTGTCCAGCTCCATCTGGTGGACACGAAGAGAAAGAAAAGAAGAGAGAAGTACAGAAGAAAGGTGAATGCTGAAGTCCCAGATATGTAGTTTTGTCCTTCAATCTCTTCTCTCACATTATACATCAAGTATTCTAGCAGTGGATAAATTAGGATCAACTGCTGGTTGAAACTGTTATCTGTTGATTTATTGTTCAGTTTGCCTCTGGATACAAGCAGTATATGATATACATTATATTCATGGTATTTCCGTGTTAATTCATTATGTTGATGACTCACAGTCATCTTGGAGACTCGCTCCCCGAGCTCGGTCCTCTGCCGCTCGCTCTCGTTGAAGCGCGAGTGCAGGTCGTTAAGCTGACCCTCCACCTTCTTCTTCTTGTGCTCCACGTCCTGTTTGGCGCTAGCAATGGATCGTAGGTCGGCGCTCAGGTCTGCAGACTCCTTCTCCAGAGCCTGCTTGGCTTTCTCCAGACCGACTCTCACCTGGACGGAGAGATGTAGTGCTAAATGCTACGTCTACTGTATCTGGGGTGAAGGCAGAACTCTCAAAACCTTCTCTAAGTCAGAAAATAGACTGAACTGTAAATCAATCTGGACCGGATTGTGTTTCACTTATACAGATTTGTGTTTCCTTGTGTTTGAGCTTTGCTTATGAGATTAAACATGTCCATATTTATATGTGCGTTCTCTAAAGGGTCTGAGTACCCCTGTACTAGATGTAAGAAATATGTTGTGAATACAGTGGTGGAAAGTAAGTGTGTGTGTGTGTGTGCGTGCGTGCGGCTACCCTCTTGGCCTGCTCCAGCTGCTCATTGAGCTCCTCCACAGCCTGGCTGTGTTTCTGTCTCAGGTCCTGGACCTGGGCCTCGTGGCTCCGCCCCTCTTCCTCCATTGCTTTCTTCAGCATGGCCACTTCCTGCTCACGCTTCGCCCTGTCAATCACATATAAACACAGGACATCACCATGACACATCCAACAGCAACAAGGCTAAGAGATTTAGAAAATGTCCACTTTTATGTGGACGGCACTGGTTTTTACTGTTCTGCAGCATCTCAGAAAGAAGCTGAAGCTTTGGCTTTACAAATAGCGGCCCAGGATGTTTCAGATTATTTAATTCATTTTAATGTCCTAATGTCCTGGGCGGGTGTGTATAAAGATCTCAAAGTTATATTTTAGTCTTAAATGTGTCAAATTTCTAATTTTGTTCTTTTTCTTAGATATAAGAAATGTGTTAACACTTGGTATCAAATCTCAAATTATTTCAGTAAACTGAAGAGGTCCCCTAAGGCAGTGAGGAGTGAGCAGCAGAGGTAACAGCTGCATGCTTTCCATATTTAAGTTACTGTAGGTTCATCATTCAAAGTCCTTTTTATACTAAGATCTTTTGGACTCATTAGTCAAAGTTTGGGACCATTTGTTAATATACAAACCGGCCCTGCTTTTTTGTTGAGGCAAAGATTGCAGCTTGTTTCTGTACCTCACAGTGAATAATAATCAGTCAATAATACATGGGATACATTAGATTGTATACAGACCGTAGCTCTTGCTGGGCGGCGGTGGTATCCAGGCTGTCCTCCAGCTCACTGCGGAGAGCGTTCAGCTCCTCTCCAAGATCCCGGCGAGCCACCTCCACCTTCCCCCTGGCCGACCTCTCGGCCTCCAAGTCCTCCTGCAGCTCTGAGAGCAGAACCTCCAACTCCCGAACCCGCTTCACCGCCGCCCCGCGCTGATTGGACTCCTCCTCCAAGCTGTGGATGGAAAAAGGTTCTGATATAGTTTCTAATATCTTCACATCTAAATCTTCATATTTCATTCCCTTACATTCGATTCGCCATCTTGATTTTTGGCTGTCACCATCTTGGATTTTGGCAGAATCAGAGGTGACAAACACCCGAAACACTGATTAGGTCATTTTTAGGCAACCAAAATTATTCACTTAACTTTAATGAACTGAAAACACACTGTCAACGAGTTAAAATTCTATGAGACAAACACAAACAACTGCCAGAACGGACAACGCTGTGGTAGCAACCTGTCAATTACAAGGTTGCCATACCCTAAATCATTCCCTGCTTTATGGTCTGTTTGAAACTAAATGGGACCATAATTTACTAAATGAACATCATGCTCTATTGAAGAAGACTTGAAACAAGCTATTGAGACCATAAACTTAATTACAAAAAAAAAAAATTACAATGTTAACTGAGGTAATAAATCATGTGAGAAGTAGTTTTATTTTCTCATAGACTTCTATACAATCTGACTTCTTATTGCAACCAGAGGAGTCGCCCCCTGCTGGCTGTTAGAAAGAATGCAAGTTTAAGGCACTTCAGCACTGGCTTCACTTCATAAACCCAGAGATAGCTGCTTGAATGTTAAAATCAAACACATGCTTTCTGACACAAGATATTACATCATTTAAACGGGAGCTGGCTGCTCCCTTTGATTTTAATGGCTTTGTGACATTTGTAGTAGCGCCACCATGAGGACAAACTTGGCATTTTTAGCTCCATAGCTGTTTATCCCATGTGAACTTTGTCTGCTTACCGGGCCTGTGTGGTCTGGAGCTCCTCTTCCTTGGCGGCCAGCTGGGCTCGGAGTTCGGCTAGTTGGGCCTGCAGGTCGGCGTGCTGCTCCTGGAGGTCGGCCAGCTCTGCCTCCACCTTCCTCTTGGCCTTTTCCATGTCCTGACGACCCTTCTCCTCCTTCTTCATACGCACTGAAGAAAAGAGAAGACAGTGAACAAACATCTTCAAAAACGTTAATTTTACATTTTTGTGAAAGATAATTACTAAGCTCATCATTGAAAACTCTAAAGTCCTGTTAGTTCCTCCGATCACTGAACACATAAACAATAAATCAACAGTAGAGTACTTGAGAAGAACTTATTGGAAACATAAACTATCACCATCCTAGAAGAAGAACCCAGTTACTGTGTTTTCTGCCATATACAACACACACACACACACACACACACACACACACACACACACACACACACACACATATATATATGTATGTGTGTGTGTGTGTGTGTGTGTGTGTGTGTGTGTGATTTACCCTACATTCTTCTAAATATCTAAACCAGGGCTGTAAAAGTTAATGCGATAATGAGTTAATGCAAATTTGTTTTAACTCCACTAATTTCTTTAATGCATTAATGCAACTTGTGATTTTTATGACCATGTCATACTGGCATGCTGAGCTAATAAATATTTACATATATTTTGTCCACTCCAGTATTAAATACATGACAAATCTCCCTTTCGGGTACATTTTGAACAGATAAAAAAACACAATTACTTTGTGATTAATAATGATTAATTATTGATGCAAATCTCAACAGAAGTGAGTAAAAGTGAATGGACGCCAATAAAGATATGAGTACGGTATTTGTAATATTTTGGTGACTGACCCTCCAAGTCTGAGATCATGGACTCGTGTTTGGCCTTGAGTTTGGTCAGATTCTTGGACTTCTCCTCCTCCTCTGCCAGGTTAGAGCTCATGTCAGCCATCCTCTCCTCCAGAAGCTTTCGCTCCTGTAAAGATAAGGATCACATGAGTTCAGTGTGTGTTAAACACCCACAGCACCAAAAAGCAAAACTGCAAAACTCACTCTACCTTCTGCAGTTTGTTATTCTGGTCCTCCATAATCAGGACCTCCTCCTCCAGTTTCTTCACTTTTCCTTCCACAGACACTTTCTCCAGCTGCAGCTTTTGACGAGCATCTTCCTCCTCTGCTATGTGGGCCTCCATCAGCTGCAGAAAAAACAGTGGTGCAATGCTAACTTAATACATTTACTCAGGCAAGAAAAAGGAGACACTTGTACTCATCTTAAGTATTTCTTTTTTATGCTACTTTCTACTCCTACTCCACTACATCTCAGAGGGAAATATTGTACATTTTATTTCACTACATTTATCTTGCAGCTTTAGTTTCTTTACAGGTCAAGATTTAAAACATACGATTGACAAAAAAAGATCCATCCATCCATCTGTTTTTGCTTTAGCTGAAATTAGGCGAAGGCGTGGTACAACCTGGACAGGTTGCCAGACTATCACAGGGCTGACACATAGGGACAGACAACCATTCACACTCACATTCACACCTACGGGCAGTTTAAAATCAAAATGAAATGATGCATACTTATAAATTACACTTCATTATTTTAAGTAGTTCAAAGCCCCGTGAGTGGAGCCATTCTACATAATGAGTACTTTAAAGGCAGAGTCAGGATTTTAGAAACGTTTTTTGTTATATTAGCTGAAATTCTCATTACATTCTGACAGCAATCAGTAAATCATATGCTGTGAGAAGAAAAAGAAAAAAATCTAGTATCTGTGGCTGTCGCAGGATTGTAATAAATCCGTCCAATCATAACATTTTGGCCGAATGCGGTCATTAGACAAGCTACCTGCCTGCACACTCTGCCTGCACACTCGTTGTGTCACCCGAGTCCTCGACGTGCTGTTAGCTTGACAGCTGTTAGTACTAACCATAGCCATGTTCTGTGTTTACATTCAGTACATATCAGTGTTGCAGACTTTGCGCATTTTTCTCTAGATTTGAATGCACTTTTGGAGCTAGTGCTGCTGGCTGCAATCATTGGAAAACAGTTAGCAACACTAGGCTGGGTTTATAGGTTGTATCATTTCTAAAATCTAGTGTACTCTTGCTAGTTTCTCAAGATTGCCCACCCTGCTTTAAGTACATTATGATACCAATACTTCTGTACTTTTATTCAAGTAAGATTTTGAATACAGGACTTTTACTTGTATTTTTATACTGTGGTATTACAACTTTAACTTCAGCAAAAGATGTCAATACTTCTTTCACCACTATGCGAAACATCACGAGTAATGAAATATATATAAAAAATTTAAAAAGCAAATTAAAAAAGCCTCACATTTTCTCATTTAACTCATTTAACCACAAAAATGTTAATTAATTAATATATTGCAAATTATTCATCATCAATACTACACTGACATTTTAGTAATAATAATAATAATAATAATAATAATAATAATAATAATAATGTGTGTCCACCTGCAGCTGCTGCTCCATGTCTTTCCTCTCCTGCTGCAGGGCGTTGCTGCGTTCCTCCTCCTCCTCCAGACGGGCCTCCATCTCGTGCAGCACCTCCTCCAGCTCCTGCTTCTTGGCCTCCAGTCTCACCCTCATCTCCTCCGCCTCCGCATACAGCTCCGTCTCTGCTTGGAGCTTCGTCTCCAGCTGGGCTCGTTCCTCCATCAGCTACAAACACACACTTCTGTCACTTTTAGATATTTTAATATAAATAAAATGAGATAAGAACCTGCATGTCTTCCACCTGGTTGTGTTTCTGGGTAATGTCCTTCAGCTCGGCCTCTGTCTTCATCGCCACCTCCTTCGCTGCCCTCAGTTCCTCCTCTTTCTGGCCCATTTCTTCTTCTTGTCTGGTGACCTGCAGCAGGGGCTTCACCTGAACCACAGACAAACACACCACACAACTTTCTCTTGAATATACAGTTCATGGTGTCATGTCATTTACAGGAAATGGTCTTTATAAGGAAGACAAAGTCTTACACAGTACAGTATATAATGAATGAATGTGACAGATTAAATAAGCCCTTAAATAATTGTTAGATGTTAAAATACTGACATTTAGCATGTTAGAACAATTAGCATGCTGACATACTCATGTTTAGTGTGTAATATTTAGCACACTATGTTAAAGTTTAATATTTGTGAAAGCACTCACAAATGTCTAACTTTATTTATATCTCCTAAAGAACTTGCAACGCTGTTATCTGGTCCTGATCAAATTAAGAAAAGTAAAAGGTTTTGAGCACAAACAGTAGTGTGTGTGTGTGTGTGTGTGTGTGTGTGTGTGTGTGTGTGTGTGTGTGTGTGTTGTGTGTGTGTGTGTGTGTCTGTGTGTGTGTGTGTGTGTGTGTGTGTGTGTGTGTGTGTGTGTGTGTGAGACCTTGGTGAAGAGCCTCCACCACTGCCAGTTCTTGAGTTTGAGGTAACAGGCACAGTTCCTCTGGATCACCTTCATGGCAGTCAGCTGTTGCTGGCGTTTACTGAAAGCTCTGAAAAAAATTAAGATTAAATGTCAACAGCAAAAGGTGGAAGAAGCACTCAGAGTTTGTACTTCAGAAAAGAGATGAGTATTATAATCCATTTCAAAATCCAACACACTGGACCTTCATGAAAAAGTACAAAAGTAATGCTGGCATCAAAATATACTGTATGTCTCGCTATGTCTCTCTCTCTCGCTCTCTCTCACTATCTGTCTATCAATCTATATTATTGTATTATACTACGTGTTCAGCAATTTAATGTTGCAGCTGGTAAAAGTGGAGCTCATTTTAATTACTTCATACTTTATATGCTGGGTAGTTTGTGACTTATAATAATACTATAATAATAATAATATTGATTTATATTTTATATTATTACTAGAGGAGTAACAAGTATAACATTTCCCTCTGAGATGTAGTGGAGAAGTATGAAGTGGCAGAAAATGGAAATACCCCAGTAAAGTACAAGTACTTTAAACATGCGCTTAAGAAGCAGCATCCAGTCCCTCTGTCGCTTCATAGATGAGGGTCATTAGGGGCCTACTACACACAATATTAGGTTTTATCATCTATTCATATGGTAGATCACTGAAAGATGGTATAAAAGACAGCGACTGTAGTAATTATGACAGGAGCAGAAGTGGAAGTCAGGTGCTGCCTGAAAACTCCATATTTTGTTTGTGTTCAAAACGTAACATTTCATGCAGGTTTACAATGTGTTAGAACGAGTTGCTTTAAAGTTTCGCTTTCACTTTTACTATGTAGTAGGCCCCTACTGACCCACATCTATGGTGCTTATAGTGACCAATAATATCTATTCAATGGCCTGATAACAGTCGAATCGGGTGTGCAGTCTAAGTGTTTGTCTTACTTGCGGGCCAGGAAGCCTCTTGCTTGAGCCTGGAAGGCGATGATGATGACGGTCAGTTTGAGGTCCCTCTCCTCCTCCAGCTGGGCCAGAACCCCCGTCCTGAAGAACATCTTACTCTGACCGATACGATACAGGTTAGTGTCCAGATCCAGGTGCTTTACCTGAAGGTGAGGAGAGTAGGCTTGTGAATGAGAACAGATTTTATGGGTACCCATAAAATGATGAGTCTCTGCTTTACAGACATAGTGTTTTTTGACGATCTCATGCGTTTTTTAAATGTAGTATAACTGTGTTACTTTCACCTGCTCTAAAATGGTGTATTTGAATATTTCTGTATACCGGGGTCTCTAAACAGTCTTGAATTACATAAATTGGGTATCACTACTCATCATCCAATCGCCAGAAAATGCTATTCTTCTAAAAATCTGTAAATGTCAAAAGTTTTTGAAACCAAATCACAGCATTGTCTTTTCTATGGTGTTTTGGAGGGATTATTGATCATATTTATCATTTCTTGAGTGGTAAAAATGGTTAAATTAAGCACCAAATCTGTGTAACAAATGGTATCAACCCAAAAATTGCTGACTTGACATTGACATGATATAACATACTTCGTATAGTTCGTATCCATTATACACTTTCACAAAGTGAAATAATTACATTTTGTTATTTCATGACTAGAACAACTTGATACATAGTGCCGAGTTACATCTCAAATATTCACGTTTCCAGTTTTCAGATGATGTACACCACTTCTAAGTGACATCTTCTGTTGACCAGGCTATCTCCCCCTAAAGACCCCCTGTACCCTTCTAAAAAAGACAAAAATGAGTCTGTTGTGGGTCTCTTAGGGTTAATGATACAACAATATCCAGTTCCATCTGCCTCACCATCAGACAGCATGCCTGCTTCCCGTCCATGAAGCCCTTAGGGATGGCATTAGCAGCCAGAATCTCATACCTACAAACAAGAAAACACTTTGTTTCACTTTGCTGTGTTGCCGTTTGGATAAAGTTTTTATGGTTGTGTGTGTCTGCCCTCCAGTGGTCACAGTCAGGAACTGCAATACTGAATTTTAATTAATGTTAAAACACTGTTAACTGTTGTCAGAATACTTGCACTGCCAAGTGCATACACAAAGGTAATCCATATTACAGGGCTGTTGTTTTATTATTAATAAAGGTACTGTCAACATTAGTACAAACAGAGCTATGAATATCTTAATGAATCCTCTAAATAATAATAATAATTAGTATAAATGTGGTCTGTCACCTCTGTCTGAACTCCTGGAACACGATGCGGTTGGGGAATCCCTGCCTGCAGATTCTGATGCCCTCCAGCACGCCGTTACACCGGAGCTGCTCCAGCACCAGGTTGGAGTCCATCTTCCCTGCCTGCAGCACAGCAGCAGCAGCAGACTCACTCTCTTTTCTGTACACTGCAGGTTTAGCTCAAATAAAATCATCTGCACTAAATTTAGGGAGAAAAGATTTCCTACCCTCTTCTCGTGGTTGGGGATGATGCAGCGCACAAAGTTGGGCTGCGTGTTGTGCAGCGTGGTCATCAGCTTGCTCAGAGACTCCTTGTACAGCTGACCCACTGTGCGGAACATGCCCTTCTTAGATTTAGTGGAGGTGGGCGCCGAACTCTCCGACATCTTGGTCATGGTCTCCAGACCCACCACTCGATCAGCTGACACAGGAGAGATTCACCCCACATGTGATTACCATGACCAGAGATTTGTGGCGAAATGAGGACATGTTTCTCTGTCATGGAGGACTGACCGTCTTTCCACAGGTCCTGAATGAAGACACTGGAGGAGTTGTTGAGCAGAGTGGTCACGTTGTCATTCAGAGGATCCATGTTCTTAGTCAACCAGCTGGCTGCATTATAGTCCACCTGGAAATGTGATCATGATGGTGTTAATGTAGTATACTTTTCTAACTGTCAATAAATCCTATTAAAAGTCAAAAACCAAGTAGCCTGTCTCTCAGTACTGTCTGACTTCCTGTCTGTCATCTTCTTGTGTTAAACTAAAGAGTTACTCCAGTTTTAAGGATTCTTGTCTCAGTCCTGAAGCCTTCAGTGACCTCACCTTACCGGCGTAGTGCAGAACAGTGAACATCAGTTTATCTTTGTGCTGTTTGGGTTTGGAGAATTTAATGTGTCCGGTGTGGGTGTTGAGCAGCTTGTCCACGAAGGAGAAGTCAGTGGCTTTGGGGAACCAGCACTCCTCATCCAGCAGGGCCAAGATGCCTGGAGGGTTGTTCTGAAAAACAGTGACACACACACAGGTTCAGTTTATATCTAATATCTTAGCTTGTTTCCTGATGATAAGGAGTTGGGTTTGGATGTGGGTACAGGTACCGGTGTTAGAGCACCTGGTATAAGTGATACCGGTGTGAATCCCAACTATTATTGCCCCCCTAAAGATGAACATACCATCATGCTGTTCTGGTCTCAAGGCATTTTTATGTTAGACTTTTGATTTTACCTTTAATTCTCAGGAAAGAAAACTGAATAATTCGCCCCTCTGGCCTGACCTTGTGTGAAACTCTAGTATAAATTAATATTCAGCATTTCTTTATTTCTCTGTATTTTTTTCTTTTAATAGTCTCCATTTCTCTCTCCATCTCTCACTCACTGACGACCCTTTCAGACACAATGCCACACATTATTTTTAGTGGCTTGTACTGCACCATGGTGGCTTTTCGGTACAATGAGCAAAGCCTGACTATGGGTGCTGCATGCTGTGATGTGCAGCAACAAGTACAGCTCAAACATGAGCTCACACTGCGTTAGAGGTAAGATCTTTAGCCCGAGCCCGAGCCCGACCCGGCCCGAATTTCAGGCCCGGGCCCAAAATGTCAATTATTACGTTCGGGTCGGGCCAGGCCGGGCCGGGCCGGGCTTCTCTCTCACTAACTTTTTTTAATAAATATATATTTATATATTATGTATACTAAAACGATCCTGGGCGCCTCCCTAGGGAGGTGTTCCAGGCACGACCAGCTGGGAGGAGACCCCGGGAAAGACCCAGGACTAGATGGAGAGATTATATCTCCACACTGGCCTGGGAACACCTCAGGATCCCCCAGTCAGAGCTGGTTAATGTGGCCCGGGAAAGGGAAGTTTGGGGTCCCCTGCTGGAGCTGTTGCCCCCACGATCCGACCCCGGATAAGCGGTTGAAGATGAAGATGAAGAGACTAAAATGATGTATGGATATTAAACTAAGGAATACTTGTTATAAAATAAATAATTTGGATGAAACAGAGAAGGCGCTGTATTGTAAGATATAAATGTTTGTTGAATATGCATCTTACAGTCTTGTTTAACCGGGAGAATTTGTTACAAAAGACAGGCTTTAATTTGTTATCATTATGCACAAGCATCGTCACAAATGTGATCACACAAATCGCAACCAGTCCCTTTTCCCGGAGCAGTGCTCTGTCCGGGTCTGACTGACGCATCCCCTCCCTTTCCTCCTCCTCCTGAGTCCTCACAAATAAAATATAAAGTTTCGGATTTGTTTCGGGCTCGGGCCTGCAAATCAAGTTAATTGATCAGGCTCGGGCCGGGTCGGGCTTTAATACCTGCGGGCCTGGGTCGGGTCGGGCTGGATTTTTTAGGCCCAATCTCTACACTGCGTTGTGCCGCGAGACTGTGGAAACTACATTTGGTGTTGGTGTATTGTTGTCATGGTAGCAATAGTATACATTGCACAATGCCAGAGGCTGGTTAAGATAAGGAAAAGGAAAAAGTGTGAAAATTTGTCATAAACTGGGAGAAATACAAGAGAATTGAGACCCCAGGAGGAAACAGGGAGGGGGAAATAAAAAACAGGAATCTCATGGGAAAGTTGGCAGGGTTAGTAAGTGAAGATGAACCCAAACCTTCACAGAAGGATCTCTTCAAATCTAGTGCTTACTAAAGATTGTAAGTATTATTTTGGTGGCTAGACAATGTATTGAATTCATCAAACCTGTGTCTATTCTGCAAGTTATATTTTGGATTTCACTTCTACTCCTACTTACAAACTTAAAAATACATTAAATTTACTTAATCATTCATTAGCTGGCTGCAGTGCAGAAACAGATCCCCACCTTCACTAACTGCACTTATCAATGTACTAAATTCTCCTCCTGATTATAAAATTATAATTAGGATTTCTCAGTTCAAATGCGCCTTGTCACAATTAGCAGAATTTCTTTCCTACTTCAGTTTAGTTTTCCCATATGTCCTCTTATTTCATCCCTTTTTACATTTAAATATCATTATATTTTCATTAATGTTAATTGTGATGAAAATTTCAAGACTTCACACAAAAAATGTTAGTTACTGTGAGGAACTTTTCACTGGTTATGAAAAAGTCTCCATTCAGTACTGATGTCACTGTATGACCTGATGAGACCATCAGAGAGAAGACTGGTAATTTCTATTTAGTTATTCTTAATGCTTGACCATGCTGCTGGAGGCCCACGGCGTCTTGCTGGGCCCGCTGGAGTAAGGGAGGCATGGGAGAACCAGGACCAGGACTGAGCGGGGCAGACTGTCAGACCCTGCTGCACTAAAATGAGAGGTTTTCAAAAGGGACTCAACCGCTTTTGTCCACAGGGACCACCAAAAGCAACACAAAATGAAAGCTCCTCTAGTAACTTTAAATTAAAATGATATCAGTTTTTGGGAAAATAACAGAACCCAATGAGTAAAATATTTTTTTGAAGAATGAACAGTGAGGCAGATGCTGGTTGAATCCTTCCTCTGCTCTGTTCATACATGGAATCGATCATGTGATCTCTAAAGAGTTGCTGTTGAAGGTTACTCTTACACTTTGCCATAAGTAGGAATGAGTCACTTCTTATTCTTCTTATTCTTCACTCTCAGAGAATATGATGGTAAATAAGTGTAATTCTCGGGAGTTTGATGAGCACGGGCCATGATTAATGCTATGTTTAATAATCAAATCTATGAACTCCTGGTTAAAGTAAATAACGTGAGGCCATGTATGTGCGTCTGCAGCAATCACTGACCGGCCTCTCGATGAGCTCGATGCAGGGCTGCAGGTCGAGGCCGAAGTCGATGAAGTTCCACTCGATGCCCTCCCTCTTGTACTCCTCCTGCTCCAGGATGAACATGGTGTGGTTGAAGAGCTGCTGCAAACGCTCGTTGGTGTAGTTGATACAGAGCTGCTCGAAGGAGTTGTCCTGAAGCAGAGAAGCATCTCCATGATTAGATAATGACTAAATACAAAAAAACCTCAAGTATTTAAATGTCTGGTTTCAGTAAAGTGTTCACCTCAAAAATCTCAAAGCCAGCGATGTCCAGGATGCCAAGGAAGGAGGACGACTGCCTCTTACTCTTGTCCAGCGTCTTGTTGACTCTGGCCAGGATCCAGCGAAACAGGCGCTCGTACATGGCCTTAGCCAGAGCCTCGACTGCAAAATCAGCCTAGAGGAAGAGGAGGAAGGAAGTGCATTTACTGAACTGTACTTTAATTCAGTCTTTCATTAAGTCTCAGATACTTTACTTAATTATTTCTATTTTTCATTGACTACATTTCAGATAAATAATAAATATATAAATAAATAAATAACAGAAATATTCCAGGAGAGCCTTTGTTTTCTGTGTTAATGAGGTCTGTCTTGCCTGCTGCTTGGTCTGCGCCTTCTGCACCACCTCCCTGCCCACTTTGATTCGGGGCGTGAGGATGGCACGGGTGAAGTCCGTGACATTGATGCCCTGCAGGTGACACACCTTCTGGGCAGCTGGGGTTGACGGGTAACAAGACACGGAGAAGGTCAGAGACGTTCAGAGGTAATATTTACAGTGCTGTGTTTTAAAACGGTTACCGGTGTTGTCGGGCATGGTCGCCTGCTCGCTGTTTCTCTCCTTCTCAAACTTGATGTTGCCCAGCTGGAGCACAGTGGACACCACCTTCAACATCCCTGCAACGAGGAAGAGGAAGGATGATGGTGCATAAAGGTCCTAAAAGAGTTTGATCCAAATAATGAAATTATAAACCTGCTGGAGTCCTGATCACATATTTCTATTTTACAACATAACACAACTACACAGTGAATTCCCCAAACAAATTACATTAAACTTGTTATAACCGAAACAGTTTCAGTAAGATGTGCAGCTGTAAAGCAGGAGAGGGAGACGGGGACTGCAGATCTGTTATGAAATGAAGTTTTGGAGAGTTTTTTGGATACAGAATGAACAAAATGCAGAAAAAGTTTTCAAAGTTTTCAGATTTTACTTTTCATTTCCTAGAATTAATGAAGTTTAATTGTAATTTAATTGTTCTTCTTCCATATTCCTTTGTCATGTCATGTCTTCAGTCTGCCTTTAACTCTTTCCAATTATCACTCAGTAATGACGGACTAGTTTTAACTTCAGAAATGACCTTCTCAACCTCCAACAGTGACTCTGACCTTCCTACAATTAAAACTTTACTCAGTTTTAATGACTCAAAAATTAAAAATCAAACCAGGCTTCTTGTACAGAATTAAAGGATGTCTGTTCTCCGTATCATCGGTTGGATGGACCTTCTTACAGTCATCTCATGTTATTGATTTCTAAAGTTTCTACAGTAGAAGCTCCAAAACTACCTCACATCTCTTCTCTCATTTAAATGTAGTAATGACAGCATATGACCCAGTAACTATTTAACCTTAGATATCCCTTATGTACACAGTAATGTTGGCTGGTTTCATGTAGCCTACTTTGCACATTTTATACAGAATGAACTGCAAACTGTCCTCAAACTAGTCTTGCATTCCCCTGGGAGATTTTAAAGCTTTATTATCTGACTTTTTTTTTTTTTTATTCTTGTAACTGGTTTCAATTCCTGTTTATTAGATAGTTGCTTTGTTTCTGTTTCGCTCATTGTGTTCCTGTCAATGTTTCTTATTCTCAGGCCTCTATTGGAAAAGACATGATACCAGTAATAAAGAATTAATACAATAAAAACATATTCCTTTATATTTTAGTAGAACAATAACTTAAAAGTCTTTGAGTGGACAATAATTCAGAAAAAGCTGACATGGATGGAGAAACAGTCATTTATGGGTTAAAATGAAAGGTGTGAGTTTCATTGTAAGTTAGTCCTGGTGGGCTCTGGGCAGTTTGTACCTAATCTCTCCTCATCAGTGAAACCCATGATCGTCATGGCCTCCATAGTCTCATCAAACATCTCGTCATCCTCCTGACCGGATATCTCCACGTGACCCGCCATCAGGAAACGGTAGCAGCTGAAATCCTCCAGCAGAAGCTCCTCTAAACACACACACGCATGCACACACATATATAGATATTGAAAATATGGTCACTCTAACTGATGGACATAAACATTTGATGTAGAGTAAAGAGAAGTGCCTCTGCGTCTGTTTTTGGACTATAATAACTTCACAACATAGTTTTTGAAAGATGAATTTTTACCTTTTTGATAGAGCTAGGCTAAAAGTTTCCTCCTGTCTTCAGTCTTGATGTCAAGTTAGACAGAACACATTCAACACAAATTCAAACCCTGTCTGTCTGTCTGTCTGTCTGTCTGTCTGTGTGGATGTTCAGAAATAAAACTGACTCTAACAAGACAATTTCTAAGATACGTCTCATTGACTCTTTACGGCAATTAAATCTTCCAGTAACAGCAATGTTTTATATTTGTGGCTGCTCACCCCTCAGCTTGTCTTTGGCTCCGGCCACCATGTAGTAGAAAATGTGAAAGGCTCTCTCAGTGTTGGCCTGACGAATACAACGAGACTTCTCCAGCAGGTCTGATCAGGTCAGGAGAGGGTTAAGCACATAACCATGTCTGTTTTCACTTATTATCTCAAGCACAATGGCTTTTTATACTCTTGATCTCAAGAGGATACAGGTGTCAATATTGGCCCCCACGATATAACCGGTCACATCGAAGTTGAGCTTGATGAACTTACCCTGAAGACAGAGGAGACAACATGACACCATGAATCACTGAAAGGGACAACAGTCAAAACTACTGAACTGATAAAAAAAACGCACAAAACGTGACGAGTTGTCGTTCTTGATGGTTTTGGCATTTCCAAATGCCTCCAGGATGGGATTAGCCTGCAGCAGCTGCTTCTCTAGCTCCCCCTGTAGCCCATAACAAGGTTACACATCCATACAGACAGTGGTGCAATGTGACTAAGCACGTTTACTCAAGTAGCCTACTTATTTTGAGATATTTTACTTGTGTATTTCTATTTTATGCTACTTTATACTTCTACTCCACTACATCTCAGAGGGCAATAATGCACTTTTTATTGCACTACATTTATTATAAAGCTGTAGTTACTTTGCTGATTTAGATTTTGAATACAAAATATAAATCAACGAATAAACGATGATGTATTATCAAGGATTAAACTACCCAGCGGTATAGAGTATAAGAGTAGAATGTGTAAGAGTTTGTGCATGAGATTTTATACTCACATAGGCCAGAGATCCAGCCTGCTGCTGCGGCTGCTGCAGGAACAAACAGGAACACAAACTGGTTAATGATGATTTTTATCTTCTTTTAAAAAGCTGCTACATTTAACGTTTCCCCACATAACAGCTTGAGATGCAGCAGAGCCAGTAAACATCAAGCATCAATAAATCTCAATAAAAAGTTCTTCACTGGATGACATTATGACGTAAAGACTTTTACTGATGTCTGTTTCACGAGTTGTGAGAAGAATCAAAGTAGCAGCAGACAACAATAACCTGTCTTCATCTTCACCACAGCAACTGAATCCAGTCATGAAGAATATGTGATTTAATATTTTGTGAAAGAACTAAACATATGTGTACATTTATATCCACAACATTAGGCTCAATATTTCATATGAAACCTAGAATGGCACTCAGAGAGCGCAGACCTCCGCCAAGGTGCCCGACTACGATTGGCCCCCGTCTCTCCATTCAGCTAACGTCATCATCCTCATGTATTTTTGTTTATGTTGAGATCAGCTATACACAGCGGAGCATCATAAAACACTTCTTTCAAACTGGACAGAAACAAAACAAAACTCACCTAAACCGTCATTGTTACTCTTTCCAACAACCACCAATTGTACTTTGGTCAAACTCAACTCTAATTTCACCAAGCTTGATGTGAAAATGTGGTGACTTGTGTGCGTGTGTTATACCCAGTGGTCTTCATGTTATAGCTGATTGGCATCCTTTAAAAAAATCCTGGATCTAGGCAAATTTTCAGCTGCACACTTGTATTTTGGGTTTCCACTAGAACATACAGTATTTACATGCTTTAATGTTCAAAATTTATATTTTTATATTTCAGTAAATGTATATTTCTTATACTGGCTGTGCTGTCTGAAACGCTTTGTTTTAGGAGTATTTTTACCTTGTGGTATTGATACTTTTTACTTAAATAAATGATCTGACTGGGCTGCTGTTTGTCAGAATATGTTACAGTGATAACTTGTGTTTGTAATTAGTTTATTAAATCATTATTTGGCTGCTAAGTAGATCCAATTTTCACAGTCTTTAAACATCACAGTGACATTTCTGAAGATGTTTTTACTCACAGGATTGGCATCCTTCTTGCCCTTGTGCGAGGAGGCGACAACAGCCAGATATTGAATCACCTTCTTGGTGTTTTCTGTCTTCCCCGCTCCAGACTCTCCTCTGAGTGACGGAGGAGAAGAGAGGAGAGAGGGAGTAAACATGAGAGGAGGATGAAGGAGAGAGCATGTGCGAATTTGCTAAAACCTTACTATTTAAGACAGCTGCTCTGGTGCAGGCTTGCCACATGTCTGTGCAAGTCCGAAGTGTTTTAAATAGTTCATAGTAGTTTTAGAAAAGATGCATGTGTTTGGGCAGTAGTGAGCAAATGGCTAGATAAATGAGACTTGGATTATGACGCACCAGTTGTGTGAGAGTTTGTAAAATGGATGTTTATATACAGAATATGTGTTGATATTTTGCTGTCGTTCAACATGGCTCCCATTTACATTCTCTGTTCACCATGGAGACATGACAGAAAGAATTCAAGGTAACGCAATGAGTAATGATCATTTTGTAGGTGAACTATTCCTTTAACCTGAATTTTTTTGAAGGGCAGCAATTTTCTTTCAATTTAAACTGATATTCTTATATTGAATTTTTGTTTTTTTTAAGTAAACATGCTAAAATTCACCAAGTCCAACATCTCAAATGTAAATATTTGCTGTCTTTTTGTCTTCCATGATAATAAACCGATTATGTTTTATTTTTCTGGACAAAATCATAGAATAAAATAAACCAAATTATAATAATAATCATAATTTTCAAGCTTGTAAGCCTTTTATATATGTTTTTTCTGACATTTTACAGACCAAGAAATTAATTGATCAATTGACAAAAATTGGAATCAGATTAAATGATAATGATGTTAATTGTTATTTGCAGCCTTACATAAATCAAAACATAAATCTACACACAGTCACATTGTGGGGACTAGCCTCCCTATTGAAGACATATACACAATGTAAATCATCACATTTTACGGTTAACAGTTTGTATGAGCCTCAAGGGAATGAATGTAAGTCAATGTAATGCCTGCTGAAGTGATGGAGATGTGTGTATGTGTGTGCGCTCAGGTGCAGTGTGATGGAAAATGGTGAAGTACTGTTTTGACTCACGTGCAGAGAATAGACTGATCCTCACGGTCTGTGGAGAGAGAGAGGAGGGGGGATGTTAAACAGGGACGTAATGTGAAATGTTGACTGAGCTGAACTCATTAGTTGAAGCTGAGCTGAACACACCAAACATGAACTCTGAAGGCAGCGGCGCTTCACTCGGACACGAGAGCAAACAGCTCTGAGATCTCGTTCGGAGGGAGATTAGCCTCCATCACTCACGTCATCTAAAAATAGCAGGTGGATGCAGGACTGCATCGCTGTAATCTCATCTCCTTGCTCCATGTATGGCCATTCTGGGGCTCAATGGAAAGTACGCAGTTGGTTTGAGGTCACTGGTGGACCATCCAGAGACCAGATGGCACGCTCTGAGGCTTCAGCCAGGAGCTGTTCACTGCCACCATCCAACTCCTATTATCTAACTTTCATCTGGTAACTGTGTGTGTGTAAAATGAAATTGCGTTGTATAAAAAAAGCGCTATAATTTAACACACTGGGCTTTAACACATTCTGTTTTTGAGGCATGTTATGCTCTTAAATCACCATTTTTAAATGTGAGCATTTCTCCTCAGAACTGTAAAGTAGGAGAGCCTGCTCATTGTTAAACCTATGAAATGTAATGCACTATAATTCGTACATAACCATGTATTTGTGAGCTAGGACATGCAAGGCTGACACTGAGGAAATCAGGTGACATAAACAGCAACAAAAGTCTGCATAGGGAGGAAGTTGGGGTAGATGGGTGGGTCAAACAAACACAAGACTTTCACCCAGGAGGCTGCTGTCTGTGTCCTGAGTGAAACAAAAAGTCAACGTTACTTACTTTACCTTACTTTTGTTATGTACTTAACTATGCCACATACATAAGTTGTGCAGCAAATATATTTATTTTAGGAGTTTGCCTGTTCTCCCCGTGTTAGTGTGGGTTTTCTCCGGGTTCTCCGGCTTCCTCCCACAGTCCAAAGACATGCAGTTCAGGTTAATTGATAACTCTATGTTGCCTGTAGATGTGAATGCGAGAGTGAATGGCTGTCTGTGTCTATGTGCCCTGCGATGGACTGGCGACCTGTCAAGGGTGTACCTTGCCTTTGTCCAATACCAGCTGGGATTGGCTCCAGCCCCACTGCGACCCCTAAATGGATAAGCGGTTGACGATGGGTGGATGGATGGATGGTAAAAATGAAACTAATTAAAAGCCAAATAACTGCAGTATATGGTAAATGAATAGTTTTAAAGTTGGGGGTCTCTGAAGAGAAAATATGTTCTTTTGTAATTTGGGTGAACTGACCCTTTAAAGGTTAAGCTTAGCGGTTTGAGAAAGCATTATGTACAGCTACAGATACCACTATACTGTAACTAAACCTTCAAAACTCAATAGTATTTTTCATAGAAAACGCCAACACGTTCTGATTCCAACTTGTCACATACTGAAGCTTTGTCAGGCCCCTTGGCGTCACTTTATAACTCACTGGGTAGCCCAGCACCTCAAACTATGACAATTATGTTTACAGCAACAAAACCACTTAGTTAGGTTTAGGAAAAAGACAAAGACAAACAGCATGTTGGTTTTACATAGGGCACAGATAGCACTCCCCGACCACTGTCTCTGAGTGTTTCATATTGACACAGATGGATTTAGGATGTAGTTACCTGACAGCCCATACAGGTGCTACAGAGTGCTCAAGGAGTGAGAATGGCCTGAAACACTCAATGGCTTCAATGGAAACATTGCAGCAGCAGCCTGATATACATGTATACAGCAACAGGCTGATCTAACTATACTGTATATTGATCAGTGACACAGACACACACACACAGTCACCTTGCAGCATGTTCCTGTAGGCGTTGTCAGTTATGGAGTAGATGTGCGGCGGCACCTCGTGGCGTTTCTTGCCCTTATACATATCGATGATCTTCTCAGAGTAGATGGGCAGCATCTTGTAGGGGTTCACCACCACACAGAACAGACCTGAGTATGTCTGAGGGAGGAAATCAGCACGTCAGAGCAGCTTGGTACACGTTACTGTGATCTACCTGGGCTTTGTTTTTATGTTTAACCTTTATTTACTCCAAGAATACAGCAAAGTTGCATTTAAGTTGATTTCATACATACAATAAAAAAAACAAACAATACATTACACAATAAAAACACAACATCTGTGTTAATAGCTAAAATACATTCAGATAAAAAGGAATCAAGATATGACTTGTTATGCATTGTTGCAAGAACAGTTTGTGGTTAAATGTCTTCATTTTTTGTATAATGGTCTAGAGAGATGAGGGAGTCTAGATTGAGTCAAGTCTACAGATCATTCCAGGACCGAATAATAAACTCCTTCTTCCAGTCTCAGTCTGCGCAGGTGGCATATTGAAGTCTAGCCAGTTACTGGACCTAAGATTGTGGGTGTTTTGTACAAATACAAACTTAGAGCATACTGTATATGTTAATGTTGTTAAACACACTCTGCTTAACAGATTCCCTGATTTCTCCTGGAATGTTGTGTTGGATTTTCCAAGAATCCTAGATTTAGTGGGAACCTCATCATATGAGCTCTGTGTATAAATGTAGGTTGTATTGATTCATATAGATAACCTCAGGACATATTCTCCTATAAAATGATGTGAGTGGCATCTATCTTTCTATTCTAATTGCCTTTTCCTCCGTGTTTCAGGTCCTGTCTGATTACTGAGTACTGAGTCTCTCTTTTTTCTCAGATAAACATTTTATAAAGCTAAAAAATTTGCATGTACACTATCTACACCATATTATCCTATAAACATGTATCATTGTGTAACATTTTACATTTTTGCACACACTGGTGATGCCACACTCATCCCTCTCCCTCTCCCATTTCTAACACCTGACCTAATTGGTATGCATGGTTCCTGGATCTGACCCAGGTGGTATCTGAATTGTCCTGATGAGGGTTCAGCCAGGGTTGAGTGGCTTGGTTTTAACTGGCAACTGGTAATTGGTATGAAAGGGGTATTACTCTCTTCCTCCTCGAAGGCTGCTGCCTTTTGCTTTGTGTTTAGTTTATCTTTAGTTCATGCCATATTCAGGACCTGGTTAACACATACAATTTTCATCCTTATACCTCACGGACAACTGATTCTGATTCCACACATCACACTTCACTCTATTTGAGTTATCCTTAACAAACTACTTGTAGCTGTGTGATTAATTTTTTGCATTTGTTCCAATAAGTAAGGAATGTGTGTGCTATGCAGTGTGCAACTGTGGGGATGATTGTAGTGGAGTTCTTCTGTTATTTCCCTCCAGGGATTAATAAAGGGTCATCTTATCTTATCTTATTTCTGGTTTGTTTTTATATGTTGTCTATGTAGTCATTACCCCCAGACTCAAGCACAAAACTACTCTGAAGTGATTTTCTGGCCCCAGCAAGTAAATAAATAAAGTATATTGATATACAGTTAGCAACAGACAGACGTTAACAAACACTAAACAGCACTGAGAGGCCTGACTGGACCTGACAGTTTTGGGATGGAGACACTTCTGACTGAAGTAACATCTACAGACAGGAAGGTTGTTCCTCAACATGAGAGAAGGGCCGCAACTAACGATTATTTCTACTGTCCATTAATCTGTTGATTATTTTCTTGATTAATCAATAAATTATTTGGTCTATAAAATGTTGGAAAATGATGAAAAATGTTGATCAGTATTTTTTTTCAACTGAATATTTTGGGGGTTTAGATAAAAAAACTATTTTAAAATGTCACTTTTTGGGAAATTTTGAAAGACATTTTTCATTGTTTTATGGCAGTCTATAGGGCAAGCAATTGATCAACCAGTTGAGAATATAATTAGCAGATTAACCGATAATGAAAATAACTGTAAAATGCAGCAATAATTAATGTAATCTACACTCATCACTGTAATAAAAATGTATATATAAAAGGTGCATGTAGTGACCAAATCAATGTCATTTTGTGTCATCAAACTTAAAATACAACCATCATATATTCAAAACTTAAAACCAAATTACAGCTTTCACACTGAAATACTGCACAGCCTCAAACTGGCATATCATACAAAAAACTTCATTATACAGTGACTTGAAATTTGAACAAACCATACAGTTTGTTGTATTGCGAATTTAGACCCTGGTTACAATGAATAGCTTAATATTCTATACATGCTAACTTATTTACTCTGTATCATCTTCTAGAGGGTCACAGCTCATCTTCAGAGTTCACTGTTGGAGTATTTTTTGGCTGCTCAGCTACTGTCTGCTCATATATGGAGCGGAGGAACTGGAGCTCTAAACTTCCAGTGAACTTCATGGCTGTCTGTATTAGATGCACCAGCATGGATTTTAATTTTACATCCCGTACCTTATTAGACTTTGTAAGACTGACTGAAAAAATAAAAAACATAAGCTGTTGATCCTCCCGGTATATCCTGAGTCTGTGTAGTGAGCTGAGTGTCTGCACAAGGTCCCTCAACAAGGACTTCTACATGGTTAGCACTACTGGCTCACGGCAAGTGGGTGACAGGTTCAAACCTGGTTTGGGGGCCTTCTGTGTGGAGTTTGCATGTTCTCCCATGTTAGCGTGGGTTTTCTCCAGGTACTCCGGCTTTCTCCCACAGTCCAAAGACACGCAGGTTAATTGTTGATAAGTTAATATATTGTAATTTTAGTCATATATTGTTTTTCTTCATAATTTTATATGTAGGAAAATGTTGATATTCCCAACGGCTTCATCTTTCTCCTCTGTCATTATGCCTTTGCATTTCCTACATTATGTTCCCCACTTGCTAGCTTGCTAAATTGTTAGTCTCTGTGGCTTCTAGATGCGTCTTACGAAGTAACCACTCGACCATCATGTATACTGTGTACACGACTTGCCATGTTGTAAACACGAGTTCACAACTTTCATTAGAGGGCACTATTATTCTAGGTCATGCTTTTAAGCCACATTGTTCTTTTAATTTCACACGTCAGTTTTATCTTCATGTAATCATTATGCACCTGATTCTGTTATCTGCTCATTAGGTGTGCATTATCAATCATTATAAGCCTCATAGATGTGTTCCAAGATTTATCCAGTGCCTTTGGTGTTCAGAGGTTTAGAGGGGACAAGGCAAAGTCATCCTCAAATACCAATACTACTTTTTAAAATGAAATGCTCCTTTTGTATTTGCTGAATTGCAGCTGCATTTATTGAAACTGGAACAGTATTTGATTGTTTTGTGGCTTGGAGTTCATGTCTCTTTAATAAATGTACAGAATTTTAGTTTTCTGAGAGTCTTTAGTATCATATTAGTTCTGTTACCTCTTTCTTCTGCTCAGATATTTCACGTTAAACACCTAGAATAACTTCTGAGAGAAACCATTTTTTCTTGTGAGGTGATGCTGCGTTTTGAAAAGCTCCATAAATGTGAGCAGCACTTTCTACAGTTTTCTCAAGAATAACAGCGTACATAACTTGATGTACAGTATTTACCATTGTAGAAGCAACTGGATGATACTTTGATTATACTTCTTGTAGAATTGGATGGCTTGAATTTCTGTTCATTTATCTGTGTTGTTGTTGTTACCATTTGTGTGTGTGTGTGTGTGTGTGTGTGTGTGTGTGTGTGTGTGTGTGTGTGTGTGTGTGTGTCTCACATAGATGAGGCTGGAGAAGTATCTCTCCCGCAGGTTTTGGAGGACGGAGGCTTCATTGAGGAAGGTAAGGGCAGCCATGTCCTCCACCTTGCTGAACTTGGGCGGGTTCATCTTCTGGATGTCGTCTTTGTTCACCGTCACCTTCTGACCGTTGGAGAGCTGCACCACTACCTGCAGCCACAAACACACTCCGAAATGAAATCTTTGTGTGTCTCTGTGGGGTCTTTGAAGACCAAAATCCTTCCGTAACATCACTTACAAACTTCATATGTGTCAATATTATCAAGCAGCTCTGTGTAGTTTCTTTTTGTTGGCATTTAAGTGGTGATAGTTTAAATTTTAGAGATCTTAATATCCAGAAATCATCTGACTGATAAGCTACCTTTATGCCAACAGATTAAAAAGCAATACCATAAAAACACAACAAAATGAAGACTCAATCCCAGCCTGGAATAAGATTACATTTATTGAAGCCCAGTTCTGAATGTTGCCTATTTACCAGACCTACATTATCACAGTGTGCTAAAGGTGACTGACCTTGAAGTGACACCCTCCCACCCTCCCATCCTCCCACTTCACATAAAAACTAAAAAAGTTAGATTTACTATGGGTATAAAGACTATAGGTTTACATGAACATATAGGTAAAGTGCAGGCTGGCACCATGAGGAGTGATTAGGCTTGAGCCCCCTCTGTTGTATTTTTTGCCCCTTCTGTTTAAGCTTTATGTATCTAGAGAAGGATAGCAAAAACAACACGAGATACATGATGTGACTATCGCTTAGCTGTTTCAGAACCATGGACAGCACTGTTCGTTGCGTGTCAAAGGTGTGGCGCTGTCCAGTACTGAAACAATGCGAAGATCAATAAACAGAGAAAACATGTCACTTAGTCTGGTGTTTTTTGTGGTTATAAACACAACTTTAATTCCTCCAAGAGAGAAGAAACACACAACTGTTTCTGCGCCTCCTGTTGATTTTGACAGCTTTTGATTGTGGGTACATTTTGAATTGCAGCTATGTGCTGTGATTGTTTTCCTTATTTTAGTTTTTGCACAACCACTTAGCTGATATCAAATTTGGCAGCACTGCGCCATTGTGGACTACTCAATATGTATCAAGAGGTGGTGCAGACACCTACACTCAATAAAGTGCAATTCTTTTTCTTTGTATACACACACACACACACACACACACACACACACACACACACACACACACACACACACACACACACACACACACTGTATATACAGTATGTTAGCATTATTTCAATTGCTTATCCATTACTTTAAGATAATTTTATCTAACTATTTCAACTGTTCATTTTTCAGAGCATAATAAGTTAATATATTGTAAATTTAGTTGTATACTGTTTTTCTTTAGGAAAATGTTACTATTCCTAACGGCTTCATCTTTCTCTTCAGTCATTATGCCTTTTTATTTACTGCATCACTTGCTAGCTTGCTAAATTGTTAGCCTCTGTGGCTTCTAAATTCCAACAGTAAAGATAATATTGTCGTTGCTTAGCAGCAGTGTTCTTGCAACTTAATCAATTGAACACCAAGCGTATTGTGTACATGACTTCCCATGCTGTAAACACAAGCTCACGAGTGTCATTTGAAGGCCCCATTAGCCACTCATAGGAAAGCTTTATGCAGCAGGTAAACTTAATTATCTCTAGCAAGTCTGACTTAAAGTTATATTTAAGACAAAGTCTAGGTCTATTTTTATTCAACTGACCCCATTTGCATCTCTTCCAGTGAATAATAAATATAAAAAATATGACATATATTCTAATAGTCCAGTTGTTTTCTTAATCATTTGGTGCCCCAGGCACTCGCCTGATGCCATATACAGTAGTAATAATAATCTGGCCCAGTTATTTTATTTACATCTTTAAAACTTTGAGTTTTTGCTGTTGTTATATGAATATTAGTTTGTTCTGTTCTGAAGTTTTACATGTGGGTCTTGCCCATAAAAAGAGAAGGGGGGATAAAAATGTCTTTTAATTCATTTTAATTAATAAACTTAATGCACTTTTACTGTGATTCAATATCTTACCCAATCACCAACGTCAGAATTAAAACAACTGTGTAGTCAGTTCAATTGGACCATTAAACCACAAAACGTTAAAAGTATAAGTAAGATGTCTGACAATGATGACATCACCAGGGCGTACATTACCTCATCACCCTTCTCCTCCTTTATGCTGGCAGCCTCGAAGCCCTCCCTCTCCGACGGCACCCACACCATCTTCTTGGCCGCCCAGTCGGCTTGCGCCAGCCCACTGTTGCGAAAGTCATTATCCAAGAAGAGAAACTTGCTGTCGTCGGAGGCCTGGTCCGCCATGTCGGAAGTATCACTGTCAGTGGTTGTATCGATCTGAGGCGCACAGGCGGCGGCAGTGGAGGAGTCAAAGTTGATTGCTGGTTGTTCAGAGGCAGTCGAGCTGACGTCTGGATAGTTACAGGCAACTGGGTCGGCCTCTGATGGGTCGATGGTTGTCAGGTTGACCTCTGACCTTGGTTTGACCTCTGGCCTGCAGATATAAGACGGCAGAAATCAAACACTAAAGCTGTGGATAAAATAGTGAGTCCTACACCAAAGAGGCTACAATAACCGGAGCAGCAGTGTCCAGCCAATGACTGCTCCCAACCAAGAAATAATGTGACACATATCCTCCATATTGTATACTTTGGTTTTTGTACACATTAAACAAATAGGATATACTGTATATGTTAAACAGTGACCTTTAGATGTGATGGCATGCATCATTTTGTTAGCCTCGGACAGAGCCAGGATAGCTGTTTCCAACCGTTTCCAGTCTTTATGCTAAGCTAAGCTAATCAGCTGCTTATGGTAGCTTCATGTTAACTGAAACTAACGTGGTGTTAATGTTCTCATCTAACTCTCAGCAAAAAAGAAAATAGCTGCATTTCCCAAAACGCCAAACTATTTCTTAAAGTTCTTCTGGAATTCATTCCTCATTAACTTCCATTTTTATATTTTTGCACATCTTAAATCTTTTATATTTCTGCTGTTTTCTTCTCTTTTTCATATGTTTATGTCTTTTTATGCTTTATGCAAAGCACTTTGAATTTGCCTTGGTGTATGAAATGTGCTATACAAATTTGCCTCGCCTTGCCAAAACTTGCCTTGCCTTAACTTATTTACTGATAAATAAAGTGTTGTGAAAAGTCTTGATGGCCTAAAGTGCTCAAGAAACTGAACTTTAAAATAAAAGTTTGACCTTTGGCTTCAGATTTAAGTATTTCTCTGTAAAAAAAAATAATATGTATGCCTAAATAAGCAACACAATTAAAGTACAAATGGAAAAAAATATGTTTAGATATTATCTATTAAGAATTCAACACTCAAAAACCTCAGATGATCAGATTAGATTGACAGAGCTGAAAACATACAGTAAACAAACAACCCAACATTTTAATTTAACAGAGAGAGCAAGCTAATGCATAACATCCAGCAGAGGAGGATAAAACATCAGTCAGTTTATTAAATGGTCACACAGAAGACAAACGAGCATCAATAGAACATTTTCTCTCTCCCACTACGACTCTCAAACTGCTGCCATTGCATCTGACTCTCACTCACATCAGCTACATTTGGTTTTAGTGACAGATTACTGCTGATAATGGCCTGTCGACATTTCCCTGTACGTTTCCAATGAGCTACTTACTCCTTTATCCTCGTCTCTGCCTCTTCATGCAGGTCACAAGGCTGCTTTGACCTCCCATTGAACAGCAGGCAATAAAACATGAAAAGCAGCACACAGATAACCCCTATAATCAAACAAGTCGGCTGCCATGCTGGAATGCCCATGTTTGGCTAACCCTTTGCTCCTGGTAGCTTTGGTAGCCCAAAGTGGGATGCTAGGGACTTAGCAGGCATACTACCTTATAAGGTGCAGCTCATGTGTCCAGCCAAGCTTACCGTTTACACCAAAATGGTGACATGTCACAAGGTGCATCCATGTGTGGCCGCCGTCACACGCAAAACAGAGCAAGAATCAATATGAAGCATCTCTTATGAAGATTTCTGACATATTTAGTATGAAATGCCACATTAATGATTAATGATTCTCCATCCTGGAGAGTTTTTAAACCTCTTAACACCTTCTGACATTTTAAATGAGGCAGCACCTGCTGGTTATGAATTAAACTTTATTTCTCACATTCATATATTACTCTTCAATAGCAAATATGAACACTTGTTGCTCCAAGGCTGACAGAAATATGACTTTAAGGTATTAACAAGCTACTTTTTAATTTTGTACATTTAATTAATATTAAAAGCCTTTGTATCTAATTGAAGAGGTGATTTCAGCAGAATTCCTTGCATGGGAGTAGTTACAACCTCTACCTGTTCCCGGTATTAAATGTATATATTATATAACCTAATATATACTGTATAATATATAAAAGTTATATCGCCTACTATAAAAATGAAGACAGTCTATATACTCACTGTGCAGTGCTTCAGCCCTCAGTGCAGCACGCAGGCTCAACTCCAGGAAAATGAGAGTATCATGTCAGGTAAGTGAACTGATGATGATGATGACGATGATGATGTCGTCCTTCCTCCCTCCTCACTATTTAAACCGACCCGCGATACCTGGGGGTGGAGCAGCTCCAGGCGCAACCCGCCTCATTTCCAAAGTTGGCAGCAGTCATGAGCAATGTCCATCCAGCCAATCACAGCATGAGGAGAGAGTTTAACTGTTCTGCCTTCAAACTAAAAGCTTTGAATCTGTGCTTCATTTTTACTGAATAATTGTTTGTGTGATTATATTTGGCTGCTTGACTGATATGTAAAGTTACAGTTTGTTACAAGAGTAAATTTACTCAAGCAGTGTACTCAGTAAGGCACAATATACTTGTATTTTACTATTTCCTGTTTTCAGTTTCTGTCTGGCTACTTCTCATTTCAGGTTGAAATATTAGGCTACTATTAATAAATATTGCTCCACTAGTTTTCCATTTATTTGACATCTGCATTTACTTGTTTGTCACTTTCCACATTGAGAATTTAAATACATACAAAAATTACCTTATAATATATAATAAATTCTAATAGTTGAAACTACTACTACTGGGGGGGGTGGTAGCTCGGTCCGTAAGGATTTGGGTGAGGATGTGGAGGACCCGGGTTCAAATCCCCCATGGACCAAGACCAATTGGTTGGTGGAGAGGTGCCAGTTTACCTCTTGGGCACTGCCGAGGTGCCCCTGAGGAAGGCACCAACCCCCCAATTGTTGTGGGGGCTTGTGAGGAGCGCCCCCTTCTTTTGACATCTCTCCATTGAATGATATATACTGTGTGAACTGTACTGTGTGAACAACAGATTCTAATACTGAATTTCCCCACTGTGGGACTAATGAAAGGAATATCTTTCTTTCTTTTCTTTCTTTACCAACAGTATATAATGTATAGTTTATATTAGCTCCACACCCACCTCCTACAAACTCAATTTGACACATCTATAATAATAATATAGCCTAATATATATAACATATATATAACCTTACAGAAGCCAGTCAGCCTCATAACGAGTAATTGTATTTTTTGAAACTTTAAGTACATTTTGCTGATAATACTTCTTTTACTCAAGTAGAAAGATTCTAAAGAAATGGCATTTTGTATGTTTAAGCCATAAACTATTTAAAGCTAAACCTCTTTGGTCCTTTAAAAATGTTACAAAGTTATATTTCTCAGTGTATAAGAGGAAAATATACTCTCAATGAGGCTATTCATTATGTAAATTATAAAGCTTTAACATCCATGCAGCTAATTATCTTTGTTGTCATGTTCTATTTTTCCCAATGAAGCCAAACTAGTTTCCTCCTAGATAGTGTCCAATTCATTCAATTAAAACCGATAAAGACAGAGAATGTCTGAAGACTTAGCATTAACCACATTATAGCTAGCTAAATCACAGAGTATAGAAGCAACTACGGAAACTCTGGTGGTTTTCTGACAACTACCACTATTTTAGCTGAAAACACTCGCTATTTTTATAATTTAAAATATTTTATCGCTTAACACAGGCCAATTCGGTAGAATATGACAACAGAATAGAAACACTTTGCTTTTTCCTTTTGTATCGCACTGTGTAGGCGGACATTTTAATGGCACTTTCAGTCCAACATGGCGGAAGCATAGCTCTGCTGCTGGGAGCTGATGCTAACTGTAGCCCTGTTCCGTGACCAACACATAAGTTAGATAACATTAGCGAGGGTATATCGGCTACATTACCATCTTCATTGTATCCCAGGGCGCTTTCAAGCCATTCTGTCTTTCATGTGGTTGTTGAGGTAGAAGTGTTCGTTATATTGTTTGTTGATAAGGGGACTGCCCATTGTTATACTAAAACACCAATAGTCCGAAAAACGTCCCAGGTTACCCCGAAAACAAACGGACATTGTTCCGATGCTCCAAAATAAAAACTCTCTGCAAATAGCAGAAGCAAATGTCTACTTATTTGTAACATGCCGGAGATAAATTGGTACAAGGATTTCATTGGTCAAACATGTATGCCTACAGGCGGAAATCCGCTTAAATCGAGGTCCGTCCGAATATTGTGTCCGCCACACTAATGTTCCGGAGGAACGCGAACATTCATAACAAGAGAGGAACCCACAACATTGTTTTTTTAAAATATAGATTTCCATGTGATTTTTTTTCCGACTTTAGTCCGTCCTATATGTAAAACGGCGTTAAATACGGAATTTTGCTATATTTTTTTATTTGTTATATGAACTACAGTAGTCCTGAAACAGGGTTAACTGATGCACAATTTTATATATATTGAACATATTTAAACACCTCGAACTGTACGTATCAATAAATACAGTATACTAGATTGGGCATAATTTCCAATTTACCTACCTTAAATGTCAATAAGTAAGGAATAAGCTATATTTAGTTGGAAAAGTTTACGCGGAAGGTTTTGTTCCTACTGGCTTGCCGTACTAGTCTCATTTCCACGGTGACCGTATACCAAACAACAGCGCACTTCATTGGCTAGCTAGTTTAACCTATAGTCTCTGTGTAATTAATTTTTCTTGTGAATTTTTTGTGGACTAAATAGTAAAATGTCGGCCGTGGATGAGCCTCCGGAGCAGGAGGACTTTGATAAATGCTTCACCGTGTTTCACGGCTCTTCTCCGGAGGATGTGTCCCACGCCCGGCAGCTGTGGAGCTCGCTGTCTCTCCTGCCACCGCTGGAGTCCCGGCTGGTGTCCGCAGACATCCACCAGAGACTGCCGGTGTCCCGGCCGCAGCGCAGCAGCACCCCTGGTCCCAAACACTCCGCCCCCCAGCCGCCGAGTGTGCCTGCTCTCCGGCAGGGACGGGAGGAGAGGCAGCGGTATGTGGCCATGGCCGACCAGAGGAGGGAGATCATGGCTCTGCTGAGAAGGCAGAGGCAGCAGAGGATCCAGAGGGAGCTGATCTCTGTGGACTTTAAACCGAACATCAAGCTTGACCGCGAGAAAATGTTGGAGCTGCAAAAACCTGCAGACTGTGAGATGGACGTGGAGCTGGTGAAACAGCTGCACTAAAAGGACCGTGATTAAGTGACAGAGTTGACTTTAAAAGGCCTTATAAAGACTTTTATAACTGTTTGACGCTTTTTTGATTATTGAAATATTCTGTTTCTAAATATGAGAAACTATGAAGTCTGTTGCTGAGCCTTATTTCTAAATACTTGACAAGGTACTGTTACTTATTGTAACTGTAATGTGGACTGGGAATGATTCAACATACTGCAACCCGTTTTATTATTGAGTGTGACACTGTCGTTAACAGTCTGGTATAGTGTTTGCAATGTCAACACTAAACATTTTCTAATTAGCTCTAAAGTACAGTTTAGGCTGATGGGAATGGGACAAATTACATTTTTCATCCTGATTATAGTGCCAGTGAAAAGAGAGAGGATCACCAGTCATTCCCGTTTTTGGCCACTTTTAAAGGTTTCTGCACACCCACATAGGTGTGTCCAATTACACCAGCTGATTAGACCTGTCCTCAGGTGTGAAGTAGGTGGAGCTATGATGGGAAGACTCCTTTCTGTTGCTAGGGAAACAGCTTTGGTCCAAATTTACTTCCTGTCACCAACCAAGGCCTATGAAGGAGGTTGGGACATGGTGGACATGAGTCTTTGGGTATGGGGTATAACATATATGCAGTGTAACTTGATGCTGAAGCATTGCAATTGGCTCAGTTTGCAATGTGCAGACCAGATTTTACTGCACGTGTTGTACCCCAAAGATATGATGTGTTGATGACGCATACTGAGCCCCCTTCAATAGGCCATGTCAGCTCCTGTGTGAGTTCGCTGTGGTGCAGGAGCTTCAAAGTATATCCTAAACATACAGTATATTTTTTGCTTTGCTGGTTTACTTAGCTGGTTCCAGTTTCTTGGTTGTGAGAATTTGCTGCTTTCCTTTGTCTTTGAAACTGAACATCTTTAGGTTTTGGACTGTTGGTTAGACAAAACAAGACATTTGAAGATATTTTGATTGAGACTTTTTAAGTCAAAGCGATGAACTGAAAAGGTTAAAGTTCCTCTCCTGGCATTAATTAAACCACTAAAAACTCATCTCTGGTCATCAGAATTACATGTTTAGGAGTTTTTTCCATAAAAAACCCTTCAGTCAGATTAAACCGTAATGAAAACAATCATTACATGCAGCCCTCTCCCTCCTACAGGTCACCAATCCACCACAGGTTTAAAAAGAATAAGCTCATATCCACTGTCATAAAAACAGCTTCAAATATGTTATGGTGCTGTCTCATTTAAACTGGATTTATGTTGCTCTCAGAACAATTACAATGATATGTTCTGTATGTTGTAGATTTAAATTAAGTATTCCAACCTGCCTGTTTTAAAGCAAGAGTAAGGTACCGGTAATTGAAATATCTGATTGTATTTCCTGTATTAAGCTCTTCCCTGTGTCAGTCGGAGCTAGTACACAGCAGTTTGCTTCAAACAGCATTACATAACGTGAAGTGAAGCTTGTGTGGATATTCAAATTCCAAATATCCAGTGGAGAAGGCCCAACCATAATAGGATAAGAGGCCTGCTGACTGTTGACTTTAACTAATTTGGTTAAAGTTTTCAAAGCACAAAGAGCACACTGAAGCCTGCCGTCTGTAAACGCTCTTTCACCTCTCAAACCTCCAGTATTTGTGTAATTCACCCTTAAGTAGCTTTAAAGTGATCCTCCACTTCAAATCCATCTGAGTATCAACAATCCACTCCTGTGCTGCTGGAATAACTTTACAGCTCGCTCACTGATGAAATATGTGACTAACTCAGTTACAATGAAGCGGTGAAGGTTTAATGGGAGCAACAATATATATTTAGTTATATTCTGGCAGGAATATGACAGTTTGAGGAACAGCAGGAAAATTGGATTATCGTTGAGAAACTTCTTACAGCCAACGTTAGTCGCCTGCATAAAAACAAAGGCTGTAGATTGACATAATAATTTGTTCTCACAATGGACAAAAAATGTCAAAACATAAACACAAACTTATTAAATAGTTATCAATTTATGAAAGGATAAGCCCAGTGATATTCTATATTTTCTTAAATAGTTCCCAGCTAAAGGTATTTCCTCCTGTTTGATTGATAAATACTACAAACTGTTTTGGGAAATTACATACTTAAAAAAACCCAACTCTATATTTATGAGGTCTTTTAAAATATTTATGTCTTATTCCTGAGAGACACACTGTTGGTTCTAGACCCCAAGTTGCTCACCTGGTGCTTTATGGTAGCCCACTGCTCCTAACTGCATAGGATGGGTTAAATGCCGAGGTCAAACTTCATGTATCATGTATGTACCTGTGTGTATGTGGTGAATATAGCACAGTTTAAATTCTTGGCATTTGTTGACAATGAGAAAAATACTCACCCTGCTTACCTAAATACTCACTAGAGCACTAAATGTGGATTAATCCGCTGCGGAAAGTAGTCCCCAAAAAATGCGAATCTGCTGTGCTACTTTAGCACCTCATTTTTACTGTGTGAGCTGGACATAGTGCAAATATTGTAAAGTTAAATACAAATATAATGTAAAGTTGTAGTGCTACTGTATGGATCAGATAATTGAGAGATCCTAAAGAGTACATCAGTCTTACATGCTAACATCTACTGATTATGCAGATGTGAATGTTACTAGTTCTGTAGCTATTTGGTCATAAACCAACACATTAAATGTTAACCCGATGATGGAGCTAGATGAAAAGTCAGGGGATCACATCACTTATTACAATTCATCCTGAAGGGAACATAAATAAAATATTATCACAATCCATCCCATAGTTGTTGAGATATTTCACTCAAAAGCCACTAATGTGGAGGTGCTGCTGGTGATGTCAGACTGTTGTTTATTCTTAATACTTAGAATAAGATAACATGTTTTAAGATTTTGATACACCTGCGACCAGTAAGCATACTGGTCCAGTACACATCCAGTACTGTTTTTTATATTTTTCTCATTTGCTTTGGCTCAATTCTTGAGTGACAATTGTTTAAAAAAAAGTTCAAATGTCTGAACTATTTTATTGTACACAACAAATCAGAATTTCTCATTCATTCAAGCAAATTGTACGTGTTTTTGCACATGTGCAAAAGAGTAGGTGCAATAACCTCTTGCACAATTTGTTGTTTTTGAACTGAACCTCTGCAGGTTTTTTCATGGTTAGCAGGGCTGTTGTTTTTTGGCATAAATGTCATTTTGTGACAGAGTCTGTTCATTGTGTTATGACTTTACATGAACAATCAAAAGAGAATTTTCTGTTTACATTTCATGCAACACATTACCACACAAATAAATGTAAATAAAACAGCAACATGCCCAGTGTGTACTGAAGGTCATGTGTAATGATAAGAAACTGCCATAAGATGCCAGTAAAAGCTCATTTATGGACTAAACACCTTGGTTCGTGAGTAGATGGTAGTCGTATTAAACTACATTCAACAAAGCAAAGGTGAATTTAAGTCTGTGTGCTCCTGAGTTGAACCCAAATAATTCACCATGACACCCAGGAGCTCTGTGGCTGGTTGGTGTGTGATATCTGGGCCCAGCAGCAGCCTCTTTTCTCAGGGGTGAAAACAGATCACTGTAATATCTGTTCACCAGCTGTCGCTCGCTCTGTTTGCTGCACTTCATCACCGCTCGTATGAGAGACGGCGCTCTGAGGGAGCATTGTGGTCAACAGGAACTGATGTTCCTGATATTTAACTGACATTTCATGCAGAGCCTCAGGAGACGTTACGGTCTGACTGATCAGACCTGATCAGACAGATGTTCAGCTGCACAGCAGTGTCAATATATTGTATCTCTTCTCTTTAATGAGAGTATTAAATATACACCAAGGTTTCATGAATTATTAAAGGTTTGTAAACAATATTTACAGAGAAGTGATTCTGTGTAATTATTGTTTGATGTTTTGGATCAATGATGTTTTCTTTTTGTCTTTCGCTATGAATACATAGACTTTACCTTGATTGAATATCTTCACTTTAAAAATATTAACAATATTTTAGTGTTTTTTGTGATCAAATTTCATTGGTTTTAAAGATATGCAATAGAAATGATTAACAACAAAAAAGTCCATAATTCACAACAAAACATTCATTGAAAATAAAATAAATGAAATAGTAAAGTTATTACTTATACTTATAAAAATAAATATTCCCACTCAAATAAAAAATAATAAATCTAAGTAATTTCCTACAACAGCTGGTATATAAAAAGCACCTGTGATCGACAACAAAATGGGAAACAAAATGTCTGTGTGTTCTGTAAATTAGAAACAATCCAAATAGTGCAAAGAAATACAGTAAATCCTGAGTGGATATACATGGACTGGAGGATTATGTAAATATGTCTATATACTGTACGGTGCGTAGGATGTATATTGACAGTGACAGATGATGTGTACATATTAAATGAGTGTGTCAGTGTATCTGCTCTATAATCACCTGCTTCTGACATCTTCAGGGACACACAGAGAATAATAAAGACCAGGCTGGAAAACAAAAAGCTGTTGACCACAACACTTGATTCCCAAACTGTCACCACAACAATGGAGCTGTAATTAATATGGATGCTTGTGTGTGTGTGTGTGTGTGTGTGTGTGTGTGTGTGTGTGTGTGTGTGCTTGTGTGTTGATCTGACAGTACAAGCTGTTACTCTCTATATCATGATAGGACATCTACCTAAAAAAAAACACACTGAATGTTATTTATTTATTTATTTGTTTATTATTCAGACAACCACATAATCAGCGGGGTTTTTTTTTTTGACCAGGCCATAATCACACGAATTAGCCCGACTTGTGAACACCCTGATTTATATAATGTGTTAACTTTCTTCTTATCTTGAGGAAATAATGACAAAGACAAAAATGTCATCACCTTATAAAAATGTCCTCACTGTCAAGGTCTGAGGCCGAAACTGATCCTCACAAAGGTGGAAGGGCAAGATCACTCACTCACTTCATGCTGAAGTGCCTTAAACTTGCATTCTACCTAATATCCAACAGGGGGCGACTCCTCTGGTTGCAAAAAGAAGTCTGATTGTATAGAAGTCTATGAGAAAATGACCCTACTTCTCCCTTGATTTATTACCTCAGTAAACATTGTAAACATGAGTTTATGGTCTCAGTCGTTAGTTTCAAGTCTTTTTCAATACAGCATGATGTTCATTTAGTAAATTATGGTCCCATTTAGAGTCAAATAGACCATAAAGCAGGGTATGATTTAGGGAGAGGCTACCTTAAGTTAATTGTAACATTTTGGTTGCCTAAAAATGTCGTATTCTGCAATCAGTTGTATTTAGCGCCACCCTCTCAAGTCACTTCTGGTTGCAAAAAAAAAAAAAAAAACAAGATGGCGACAGCCAAAATGCCAAACTTAAGTCCCAAAGGCATTTTTCTGCTCCCTAGTGGCCAAAAACTGGAGCTTTAAAAATGATTTAGTTTGTATGAATCCTCTGCTGTCAAGTTTTAGGATTCAGACTTAATGCATTTTCTCTTTTTGAAGTTTCATACTCATTTGTGCTTAAATAATACAACACTTAGAGCCTCAAAGAGACACTGATCCCTGATGCAATCTCACCGTAATAGTCCAGTTAAGCAGCCAGTAAGCCTCTCTGAGCTCTGTGGGGTCCAGACTAATGGCTGGGGAGACACTGTGGGTCAGTCTTTGGGGTTGAGGTTGCTTCATAGACAGATTGGGACATCAGACATTTCTGAGACAGATGTCTGTTTAATGTATTTTTCATAAAAATTCCCATTTATATCGTAGAGCCAAATATTGAACAAGTTTGAACCCAAAAGCATGATTCAGAGACCAGGCTGGTGAAATAAAATGTTTACTCAAGATTTAAAACAGGGAAATGGACCAGTATGCTACTGGGCTGATGGGAATGCAGGAGCAGGTGGGCGGGGAGGTCAGGTAATAATGGGGGATGGTGGGAACACAAGTGTTAGTGCAGGGCAGGAAGGAGTGGCAGGAGAGTTGGTACAAGGCTGGAGGGAGGAAAAAAACAGACAAGGAAAATGTGACAAAGCAGATGTAACAAGTGTTTACAATTTAACAATTCAACACACACCTGCATGCACAAGTACAGTGGAGTGCTTTATTTGTGGAGGAGAATAACACATAGGATATTTATGGATGTGTCTCTGGTGTCTGCGGCAACGTGTTGTGTAAAACGAGAACACAGACGCGTGAAAATGACAATAAACTGGAGAGAGACACAAATCACAGCGACACATAAGCTTTGCAGAGGCATGTCCCTGAGGTTGAGTTTAAAGGGAGGTGATATACAGTCGCCTCCTCTCCAATAAAAGCTGCGTACCCAGCGGGATGTTTTACAGTTGATAAGTACCAGGAGCAGTCTTGTAAAAAGTCCCACTTTTAATGAACAAGCTTCGTGGCCGCTCTGTGACTTTGAGATGTCCTTTGGGATTCACCAGAACGGTCTCACTGCTGTGTTAAAGTGCACTGCTACTCTTTTCTCTCATCCTCACTGTACCTGCAGAGGGCTGCAACATGCAGGCAGTAAAATATTTAACTGTTAATAAACAGACATCTTGATATTGTTTTTTCTGTTTCTTGGCTCAAGTGAGTAGGTCTGGTTTTGGCAGGAAACACCAGTCTATCATTTGTCCTTGTTAACATGAGAGCTAAATGTTTAAAAAGGCATTTACTAGCTTTACCTCTATTCATGCTCGCTTTAATTGACTTAAAACTTTAATCAACTGCCCAAAATCATGGCTTCGACATCCTATCCTGAATTTTGTGCAGCAGTATCTCTTCACCAGCACAAACAGGCACAAAAGCTTAGCGTTTCCTTTCCTCTTAGGAAAACTATGGACTACCAGCCTGTTCCCATTCCCAGATAGTCAAATACCAAGACTTTGTCATGCCCCTCAGCATGTGATCTCAAAAGGCATCCTTTTGAAATTTGGATTTGAATGTCCCCCGTGGTGGTGCTGCTCTAGGGTTAGGGTTCAACCCCTAGCTCTGTAAACTGCAACACAGACATCACATCAGACATCACAAAGGCTTTAAGACAAAAAATAAGATTTTTATTTTCAGAAAAAACTGCATTTATTAGGTATAATATAAGGTAAACAAGTGGTCCTTGATATTGTGTGCTCAGAAGAGTTGAGTCAGTTTCACTACAATTTCACTACAATTTTTTCACTACAATTTGCACTTCAATCACCAAGTAAGCAGCTGGGCAGATGAAAAAGTGTGAGAGAGTTACAGGGGAAAGTGCATTTCTCTCTTATTTATTTGTTCGTTTGTTACCTTAATGCAGAAAATGATAAATGGTGCCAAATCACATTAAAAAAAAGTGTGTACATTTTGTTGAGGCTGAGCAGCACCCCCCAGAAGGTGGTGCCCTAGGTGACCGCCTAAGGACTACGTGAGGTTAAGTGTAAATTTAATAAGATATTCAACCTGCATGCTGCTCTTTAAAAACCCATCACGCAGGTCTGCTGGTGATTTGGAGCCAACAAGTGAGCGAACAGTCAATTAGCTTTCAGCCAACTAGTATGTGTGTGTGTGTGTGTGTGTGTTTTTATTAAACGACATAATGTACAATGATGAGCAAAATGCCAGAACAGTAGAGAATAAAACTGACTAGACCAAAAGTTTTGCAGCTTTGCAGATTAATTTCTGTTTCTTCTTCATTTGATTTGGGTGAAATATATATATTCCTTTGAAAACTTATTTTATGTGACAAATTAGCTGCTCATAAATTAATGAAATTACTTATTTTAGTTTGTATGGTGCATGATTAATACTCTTAACACACTTAATGCACGGTGCTATCTTTTGTTTTCATTGTGTGTTTTCTTTCACCGTCACTGTCAATAACTGTGTAGCTGTGTAATTCTCCCAGATGTTTTCTGCTGGACTGAACTCATCTAAGTGGTTTCTTTTTTTTTTTTTTTTAGTTCAGCTTCAGCTGCTCCGCTGACCAGAAGCATAAAATGTCACTGTTAATGAGATCGGTTATGCATTGATCATGGTGAGTCCGGGGAGAAGAATGAGCAGTTCAATTCATGAGAATAAAGGGTATCGATTGCTCGGATGTCTCATTGTAAACGAATTGTATTGTTATAAATGCCTCCTATTTTCTGGTGGCAAAAATAACCTGTTTCCCTCCTTCTTCTGGATGTTCTGTGACCAATTTATCTGTATTACTAATGTCAGCTTCACTGCAAACAATGCCCAGTGATGTATGTCCAACCTCAGTGAATAAAAGCTGTGCTGTCATTAATAGAGAAGGTCATACAATGAGCCTGTTTGTACAGACTGAAAAATGCAGGTGCACCATGGGATGAATCATCAAGCCCCATTAAGCTCAGAAATATGTATGTAATGTGTTCTCCAAGGACTGACACTGTGATGTACCTCATTTAGTGCCAAACAAGAGGGCTCCTGTCATTATTTGAATGCTGCACAAGTGCATCGTGGATCAAGTAGGAAGACGCTATGAAATGAATTTAAAGTTTTGACCAACGTCTCTTTAAACATGTAACTTTTTGTCATAATATAAAGCCACACTAGTCAATTAATTATCATTAACAATGGATAAAATGACTCTTTAGTGCTGAACCCACAGGACAATGGAGATTTTTAGGATGTTTCAGATCATATTTTTGTGGGTGAATTTATGTATAATCCACCCATTTAAATGATATTAAGGCTTAAAGTTAAGGCATAATTAAGAGCGTGGCTGCTTTGATGGACAGGTCGCACCACAGCATTGTCAGCTGTTCATTTTTTGTGGTAGGTACATTTTGTTTTAAAGGGCTAATGATTTGGATGGATTTCAAGGATTTCAGGAACTTATTGGCAGAAAATTGAATATACAGTAATAGTCATAACTATGTTTTCATTAGTGGATAATCACCTGGAACTAAGAATAGTGGTGTTTTCGTTTGCTTATGTCTATATAAGGAGTGGGTCCTCTTCACAAAGTCCTCCATGTTGCTCCTTCATGCTTCTACAGTAGCCCAGAATGGACAAACCAAGCACTGGCACTAGAGAGAGCCATTTGCATTTTTTTTTTTACAGTACCTGGCCACCGTAGTTTTCTGACCTGCTTTGAAAGAGAGGAGTGAGCAGAGTGATATCCAGTTGGTTGCAATCTGCAGCCACACCACTAGATGCCACTAAATCACACACACTGCTCCTTTAAGTCTGTTTGTCACGAGCCAAAATCAGCACCCAATTAAACATTATTACAAGTACATTAAAGTGATCAAATGAACTGTACATCTCAAGTGTGTCTGCTGGATGTGTAAAGAAACAACATTTGGCTCAACTCAAAGCTTGTTCTGCTGCTGCCACAGTGTCAAAAAAGTAAAATAAAAATAATGTGGGTTTTAACAGTGTAAACCTGCATGTACCCTTTTAACAATTTAATGCACTTTTAGCAATTTCTGAACAAACATGCATTTTTTAAAAGATGACAGGAAACTGCAACTGCAAACTGCAACCTGACTTGTCCTCACCATTAAACATCTAACGTCAGTATTGTTAAGGTTCAAAGTTGCAAACAGAACTTGAGAAAACCCTCTCGCTTCAAGATGAGTTGTCAGTTTTCATATTTGTACTTTGAATACTTAAATAACATAAAAATATATTAAAGTTGAGATAGACCTGATACACTGTGATCAGACAATATAGATTAAAAGATTCAGTATTCACCATAAAACTGTAGCATCTCTAATTGTGAGTGCTACAGTTCATCACTTCATTTATCTTAATCTGAAAACATGAACTTTATAAAGAAGGTCACCTGGATGTATAATCAATGAGGTTATTGATAATTTTCCAATAGCCAGTTTGAAAAAGATTTTGTGTTTAAGACTGTCTGAACAAAAGCAATCCTTTGGTCCACTGGAAGTTAAACGCTTACAAATGTTTGATATATAAATTACAAAATTTAATAAATAAATAAATTACAAATTCCTCGCTTCCTGTGTCAGTATGCAGCTCTGTATGTTGTAATGGGGAAGGCAGAAGCTTTCGCTGTGTCTCTCTTTAGTTATAAATCCTCCACCTCCATTTACAACGTCCAGCGATGCAGTGAAACAGAAGCTTTAACTGCTCAGCTAATCTTCCCACTCTGCATCTCTGCCGGCCATTATGGCTCAGAGAGTCCATTCATCACGTCTGCATGTGGATGTATTATGGATCAAAGCGAGTCCACCTGACACGTCTGTAAGGGATGGGAGGGAAAGGAATCCATAACTGCAGGTCAGCATGGAGCTCCATTCATCTTTAGAGGTCTCTACAAATCAGAGAGGTTCCAGTAACAGCGTTGATTTTACGTTATAAGTCATGCTTACAAATTATGATTTCATGCATTCAAATCATCATGATTTATAGTATGGTAATAAATTTGTGGCCTAACATTACTTAATTTGTTTCTTTGAATCAATAAATTGTGTTGTTGTAATCTGTTGTGTTTAACAGTCAGACCTCATAAAAAGACCCAAAGCAACAACATGTTAAAGTGGAGACACAATGGCCATGTGTTGCATAATAGAGACAACTTGGAAAGTTGGCTGACTATTTTCCATATCTGAATTTGCAGAATCAAGACGTCAACTTTATGCAAACGAGGTCCGTCCATCCCAACACACCATCAAACTCAAATCATCCTGTTGCGGCTGCTGCTGAAGCGGCAACCAAATGTCCGGTAACTTCCAGAGAGGTAAACACAACATTCATTTTGGGCCCGTCAAAGTTTTTAAACTGATTAATTCACAATCATAATAAATATCATAATAATTTTAGGAAAAGTGATAATTTTATTTATCATCTTTCTAAACGTGGATGTATTATTTTTAGGGCTGTCAAAGTTAATGCAATAGTAATGCAATAATACAAATTTGTTAACACAATCAGTCTCTCGGCAGTGGTAGTGGACATTTCAAAGGGGTCCCTTGACCTCTGACTTCAAGATGTGTGAATGAAAATCGGTTCTGTGGGTTCCCTAATTTTAAGGTCTCAGCAAGCTTGGTTTTGAAAATGAAGGTGAAGGATCTGCAGTGAACACTGTTCATTTTCTGCATGGTTTGAAGCATTTAGTAACCAGATTACTTTCACTTTGGTTGTTCATTCAGTAAGTCTGTTTCAGTTTGTTTCTTTTCTACAGAATGTAAAAAAAATCGAAGACACAGCTTTTTGATTAGTGAGGTATCGAGGTGACTTTATTCAAAGTATTTCTCTGAATACATAATGCGCTTACCACATTTGTTGACTTTTACAATCTTGTTTTATGTATAAAAAATATACAACATAGTCTTAAACCTGCAGTGGGCAGAATATTTTGGCATCATTGGGCAAAAAATCCATAATTTTTTATCATATTTTAATTCAAGTGTTCTGAGAGACAACTAGACTGCTAGACTGCTCCTCACGGCTCTGTTTTCAGGCTTTAAAAATGTAGCCAGCCACGGATTTTGACCAATCGCAGGTCAGAGAGGCAGTTTCAGAGAGAGCGTTGCTATTGGCTGTTTATTCAACGGCGGTAGCTGTCAATCACTCACAACCCCAGATCAAACGATCAAACTAGTCAATATTCTGTTACTGTAATATCTATTTCTCACCACAAATGTTTTCAGAAACATCTTGTTACTGTTTAGATGTAAAATCAGAAAGTTTGCTCTGGCTCCTGGGCGGTGCTTGGTATTTCTTCAACTGATCTCAACACAGCCAGATCCCCTTAAGTCATCATACCTTATGAGAAGACTGAAAATTTAAATTGGAAAATTATGCTTTACTATTTTTAGAAAAAGCAATAGTTTTTGGCACCTTTCTAAAAGCTCTGTAGATGTTTTTTAAATTCTTTGTCTACATAAAAATGTTTATCAATAAGACCTTTAAACTAGAGACCTTGAGTGATTCTCAGCTGTATCTGCGATGTGCTGGACGAAATTAGAGTTGTGAAAAAAAGACAGGAAACAGGATGTGTTATACATAGATAAATCTATGTAGTAAATACATTCAAACTGTTTTTTTCAGTTGTCACCAGCATGTTTACATCTACATACAGAGAAGATTCCTGCCACCAACCAGCAGTTTACAGACAGCCAGTGTGAGGATTTACAACTTGTGTTTGGATTAAATCTCAGCCAATTTAATCCCGGCTGTTTACAATCCACCACGCTTTACATAACACACAGATTCCCATGCAGAGTTGTACGCTGTGAGGAAAAACTACTGTGACCACAGCAGTAGCAGCATATGTCTGATTTCAAATTCAATATTTCCAAAAACTGCACAGCTCTGTTCAGTTAATCTTCTCCACTGCACTACCTATGGAAAATATCGTTTTATCATTCTTGATAGTAGATTTGTAAGCTCACTTTTGCAGATACAACCTCCTGCAGAGTAGCATACAATAAGGAGCGTGAAGGTGTGTTGTGGCTAAATGGGGCAAGGTAGCACCAAGGCCTCACAGGTTCTTCCAAGTTATCACAAGCTCCAGGTCATTTTGTTCTCTTTGGTGGTCCTTTTGGTGATAAGTAGTAATTGCAAGGGTGTTTTTGGATTTAACAGATCCAAGCAGTGTCGTCACAGACATCCAGTCTGTAATTATGTGAATGCAAGGTCTTAAATTAGTGGGCCATTACCACACTCAGTGATTGATAGTGACAGACATTTATTGAAATGAAAATCTTTGAGGTTATTACTTTAAGGGAGTTTTCATATTAAGTACGACTGAGCATTCACATTAGTTGTTCTGTTTCCGTGTACAGTACACTTGTGTATCTGCTTATGCTGAGATTAGCTGTCCTAGTTGCAGAGCATCGTAAAACACTTCATTCAAACCTATCTAGTCTTTCCAGCAATCTCCAACTCGGGTTTGGTCAAAATAAGCCCTTATTTCACAGAGTTTGATGTGAAAAGATGCCAGATCTACATGTTGTTTCCCCAGCTGTTTCTCTCTTTGCCCGATTAGCAGCTGAGTGTCTCTCGTTCTTCAGAAGCAGACCATTAAAATAAAAAGCATCACCCAACCCAAGGAACCGCTCGCCTGCCTTCTTACTTCAATCAAGCCATGCAGTTCAGAGGAGGAGACCGGTGTGCCTGCCCTTTCACAACTACTCGCTGACTGCTAACATTACTTGCATTAAATAACAGTCCACTTCCACGGTACGGTTGGTTCTCACACCTGATGTGAACTATACCCAGGTACAAATGAACTGTACTCTGAACCACCTTTTCAAGTTGGCTGGAGTACATATCTGTAAGTCCTGAGTACGGTACAGAGTATTCACACTAATAAAACAAACTGGACTTTGGGGTCAAGTGTGCTCGGATCCAAGCCCAGGTCCTTGATATGACAGCCTCCTAAGTTTCTTTGGTTTGGACCATCATAAAAGTTAGTTAAATCCATTTTACTTCAGGCAAGTGATTCACTACCTTCTGAACCATGGATCACATAGAGAGACATTCATATTTTAGCGTTTAAATATGCATCTCACTCAAAAAGAAACAACTCTTCAGCTGTCAGCTGCTAACACAGCTGCTCCATTTCAGTCTTTTCCTTTTGAAACCTGGAGCGCTCAGTTACTGTTAGGATTTATTTCCTTGGTTCAGTGTGCATCCCCTTGAGATGCACATATAGCACATTTATGCAGTTAATTTTCAAAGAGGTCAGAGGTGAACGGTTCCCTGCAGCAGCTGCAGGTTCAGCAGCTTCCCCAAGGACACTGTGCTGCTGGGCCACATTAACTTTCTGAGAGGGTTGACCCTCTGACCTCTGGGTGATGGAGCTGTCAGTCATATGTTTGGCTCACAAAAAGTGTATAACCCACAGCCCTGCCAACAAATAAAACTGTCAGAATGGAAACACTTTCCATGAAATATGGAAAACAATGACGTTTGGTACAAAGCCTTGATGCTTTGTGCTCTAATCATTTATTTTATTCAGTATTTGCCCAAAGCCTTTTCAAAACTGCCAAACTACTGCATGTGAAAGGATTGTTCCTGCCCTGCTTCTAAATATACAGAGACAGTATGAATAAAGGCCTCATACAAGAGTCCTTTTGTATTCTAAACCTAAAGCTCTCATACATTATTCCCTGTGCCTTGTAAGAGCAAAAACCTCTCCTAACTGCACAACTTCTCATAAATTGTTTGTAGTACCACCTGTTTATGAGCAGGTGCACATTTGTGCTGTTTGATCATTAACATACTCAATGCCCTCAAACTGCTCCATTTGAAGGAAATTTTAATTAACAGTGAAGAGTCACAAGAAGAGCTTCACGCGGCAGAGTTTCAAGTCCTGCTGTCGGAAATTAGCACACAAAAGCACAACTAATTTAGCGGTGACAGTAGTGGCATTAGGGAGAAAGAAGGAATGGCGCGATGTCAAAAAATGTTTCACTAAATCAAAGAGCACTTCAAGTTGAAGTGATGCACTTGGACAGCGACCAGCAAAGAGCTTGAGGAGGCTGTTGGAGTGTTGAGGGGTTTCTGCTATTTAACTGCAAGTTGTCCTGCCAATTAAATGTTTCAAAATATTTTTCAAAAAGTTCATGACTCATATGAACCTTTTGTTTGTGCCCAAGAGAAAAATACATACACTTTTATGTCAGCGAATGTCTCCTCACGGCTTGCTCAATATCAGTGTGCACTGTGTTGATACACAGCCCTGGTACCTCACTGAGAAACACTGAATATAAATACAAGTGCTTATTTGTCTCCACAGAGCCCCATAATCATAATGCTGCCATTATGTGCATTTTTAAAATAATCTGCAATTGCAATTGCATTTTGAACTTGTGTTGAAGAAATCATGCAGTTGTTTAGCGGTTGTGAAATGGCTAGAAGCAAACATTCACTTTCATAAAGTGCACTATTAGAGCAGCAGAAAGAAAAACAGACTAATCTGTGTTTTGCTCTCAGGAAGTGAAGCTATCGCTCTCATCACAGCTCGTCCTGAAGCTGGAATGAAATATGAAAACCATCCCAAACCAGCAGAGGACTGAAGAAGCATGCTATCATTCAAACGTTTTGCTGTTATGCTCTAATTTTCACCAACAGGATCAACACAGCTGAAAAATGAACAGACATGTAGCATTTAATCAGAACTCTTAACACTGGTTTTCACATTCAGCACCATAAGTAGGGCCTGGCCTGTCTAACAGTGCTATGTGTAGTATTTTGTGTTTGTCAGAAGGTTTTCCAGATCATACTCCCTCCTTGTTATCAGCTCCTCCACCTCTGAATCAGTCTCTGTTTGTTCTGAAGATCCAGAGGATGAGAGACAATAATGGACCAACCAGTCAGTAAGCTGCTGTAAATGCGTCTAAAATATATCTATGGCATAAATATTAAAAAGTTGAATTAAAAAGTAATGAAACACACCCAACTAAGGATGGGAAACAGGAAGACTGAGGATGGTGGATATATTATCCATTGTTATGATACATACATGAAACACAGTGGGGTTTGCCAACCATTTTCACACTGCTCTCACTCACCACTTAGCTACAATCCAGACGGCCATGTCATTGTGAAAATATCTGTGTGCTGGAATGATCAAATGAGTCCTCTGTGTTTTTCCTCGACTACTCGTTGGCTTGCTTTCCTCATCTTCTTGTGCACTGATTCGTTAAATCAGAGGGATTTGGGCAGCAGTAGCTCAGTCCGTAGGGACTTGGCTTAGGAACCGGAGGGTTGCTGGTTCAAGTCCCCATATAGACAAATACTGAGTGTGAGCTGGTAGCTTGAGAGGTGCCAGTTTGCTCCTTGCCTCTTGGGCAAGGCAGAGGTGCCCTTGAGCAAGGCACCAAAACCACAACTGCTGGAGGTGCTTGTCAGGGGCAGGGGCTGACATCTCTCCATTAATGTATGTATTATGTGAAAAAAAATGAATTTCCTCTCAGGGGATCAATAAAGTGTGTCTTCTCTTCTTCTCTTCTCTCACCAGGAAGCTCCGTCGCTGGTTCAACATGCTGAATCAGCCAAAAAACCTCAGACATGGGCAGACTAGAGCTGACGGTGCAGGACATACCACAAACACTAGACCGACAGACGTTCACCGACGGCCCCAAACTGTCCGACAGCCGACCGTCGGCCTGGGCCGTTTCACACCAGCAGTGTTTTTTTTTTTTTTTTTTCCATGTGATTAATTCATAAGTCAAAATATTTCTTTGTCCAAAACATTTGTTTTTTGTCATGAGTACATTACCACAGAATGCATATATTACACTGTGAAAAGTGACATACTTGTGTTAGAATAAGGCTGATTTTTTTCTAGACTTCTTACCACGAATAAAAGCATCAACCAATCACGTTGTTTAGAACAGGTCGAGCTGCGTCTATAGTATAGACTCTATACTTACAAAACAACAACACGGAGGCTCTGTAGTCCGAACCAGGACGGCAAACTTTATTTCTCCATTCAACCTTGACAAAGTCAGCACAGACCAGATCCACTTCTTCTGTTCTGACATTTCACAATAAAGCCCTAGACATATAATATTCGCAGGTGAGTATTTATTGTGTTGTTTATGTGTCACAGCCCTGGTGTGTAAAACCATTAATGTCTAATAGCTCACAGAGAAACAAAGTCCTGCCCCTTCTGTTGGACCTCCATGCAACCTTAATTCAGAAAAAATATGAACAGTAGCCAACAGCAAGAGACAAATTTGTTTTTGATCCCACTTGAATTGCGCCATGAATCACACAGTTTTTCAATTTAAAAAATAATTTTGCAGGTGAAGAAAGTCTCAGTTTAGAAGTATCAGACTGGAAATACGTAATTAGAAAGACAACACACACATCTCTCTCTGAAGCTACGATGTCTGTGTGTTTCCTGAGATGGACTCACACCAGCAACAGGTCTGATCGTTCTTTTCTTTTCCTGGCTGATAAAAAGACCAGGAGTCGCTTGGTGAAACACATCAGGTAAGATAACGGTTCATTTGTGCATTGAACATAGCTAAGTTAGCTCACTAGCTAATGTTGGTGAGATGAGAGATGTAGTTCACTGAGCGGTTTTACACAAAACTAAATGATACTATGACAAACCTATGACAAACTGAGACTTTCTTGAAAATTATATTTTAAATTGACAAATGGCGCAATTCAAACGGGATCAAAAAATAGTATGTCTCTTGTTGCTGACTACCGGTCTGATTTTTTCTGAAATAAGGTCCCATGTGGTCCACTGGACAGGGCGGGACTTCACCTGTCTATGGAGGCTGATAGCAAACTTAAGGTACAGTAGATATTCCTGTGTAACTGACATTTTAATGGTTCTCTGTTTGTTGCAGTCACTTCTCAGCAGCCACCTTTATTTTGTAATTGCCACTTCTGGCCATAAAGGTTCCAGAGGCCCATTTTAATGTATCACAGCTGTTAATATCAATGTTGAAATACTACACATAGCACCTTGAAATATGCTGGAGAACATCTGCTGTTTCTGTCCACGAAGATGTCAAAGATCTCAATCCGTTTTTCACACTTATACTGATTTTCATTTAATATATAAAGTACACATCCATCTAATTTTTTTAATTTCACTGACTCCGTCTCTTCTCGTCAAGTTAATAATCTTCTGCAAACACAAAATAAGAGCCGCTGTGCTTTTGAGTTTGGTGGCAGAACCAGTTCAGTCCTAAAGGAGCAGTTCGCCCCATCGATGCTCAGCACTGCTCCTCCCCCAGCGAGTCTGTGTTCTCCCCCAGATCTATGGAGGCTGACGTCGCCCTCATCTTGCCCCGTCCAGGACCAGGACCCGGACCCGGTCCTGGACCGGAGCCTGGCCCCCCAACGACAAGCCCGGCTCTGGCTCCGCCGTGGCCGGGGTAGACCTCCACAGAGCTGGAGATGGACTGAAGGGAGCGGTCCCGGAAGTAATGGAAAGCCTCCTGGTCCAGGTAGTTCTGCTCCTCCCGCAGGCCCTGCTCAAACAGTTTGCGCTTGTGTCTGAACTCGATCACCGTCTTGGTGTAGGAGTTGAGGGTGGTGACGGAGGCCGCCATGCAGCAGGTGAAGGAACCCCAGGCCATGCTGGTTGGAGAGAGACAGGGAGGAAAGAAGAAGAAGAAGAAGAAGAAGAAGAAGAAGAAGAAGAAGAAGTGAATATATGGATATACAGTGCAGTATGTGTGTCTCTATGGATGGCTGTTGGTCTACCATTTTGGTCCAGAATAAAATATCTTTTCAGAAATTTGTGACAGACATTCATGTCCCCCAGAGAATTAATCCTGATGACTTTGGTGATCTAATGTTTCCTTTCTTCCTTTCCTTCAGCTGGTCATCGTTGTGAAACATTTTTTTTTTTATAATGTAATTTATTTATTTTTATTCCTTTACTTTTCCTGTTTCTTTTCTCTATCGCTTTGGCTTTTCCTTGAAGGGCCAAGCTGTAAATCAACGGGCCTTCCTTCCCAGGTTGAGTAGTCAGTACCTGCACTCTAAGTTATTTATTCCTCCTCTTATTTCTACATTTATTTTTTTATACTTTTAAAAGCTATTCTTTACTCCTTTGACTTCATAAAAATGAAGCTAAGGTCAGTTTCTAAACATGTGACATTGCACATCACTCACAATAGAGCACGTTCACACTTTTCATTCGTCCTGAAGGAGTTTTTTGGCGTCCTTCTCTGGTAGACATTCATCACTCCAGCTGATTTTATTCCACTTAAGCGATCCTGAGTGAGTCCCTGGTGGTGTTAAAGAGCAGCAAATCTCCTTTTAATAGGTCTGTCGCCTTTTTACAGTCTTTTGTTTATTACTTTTACGTTGGTGTTTGTAATCCATGTGTAATGCTGGCTGGTACATACAGTAACTAAACATCAATAATGGGAGCTCTGCTGGAGTCTTTGAACGTCTTCCACAGCATGGATCCTTAAAGAGCTCAGGGTTCGTCTCTAAGACTATCTGTCCTCGGACAGCAGCTAGTCAAGGTGCATCTCATCTGGCTAATTATCCCAGAAACAACACCCCCCTCAGTGAGAGAAATCACTCTGATTGGCTGTTCAGGTTACATGAATCAGTGCACAAAAAGAGAAACAGAAGTGGGGACAGTAAGCCGTTGAGTAAAGTCAAGAGGACACACACAGAACACTCTTCTCATTTTTCATCTTCATCTGAACAGATCTCTGGCCGTCGGCTGTAGTCTCTGCTGTGTTCAAATGCAACTTGTCGGCCAGGACAAAGGCCACGTGAGGCGATGCAGCAGTCCAGTTCATGGTGTGTGTGGGCCTTTAGAGGTCTCCTGCACCTTTGACTCAACAGGAAGCCTTGATGACCAAGGTCCTTACCAAGCACTCCCAAATAATCATCTCAGAGCTGGTTACAGGTGTAGACTGCTTGTTTTTGTATTTGGCACCTTAGGACATACTCACAGGGCTTCAACAACTTGGGATACTCAAAGTACTGTCACAAAGTACTGTCTCCACTATTACTGGCAGGCACCATATATGGTGGAGACACTACTATTTACAGTATATCGTGGAGAACTGAGAAGGCCTTCTGTGTTTTCTAATGTGAAGACCTATGCCACTGGTCCATGATTTTGTGAATGTACCTTTAATAAATTTGTCACTCTCCATTCAGACTTAAATAAATAGTTAAAATATATGTGTGTGTGTGTGTGTGTGTGTGTGTGTGTGTGTGTGTGTGTGTGTGTGTGTGTGCTGACTGACCAGAAGGACCAGCCGTAGTCCCAGCTGTGAGGCCTCCAGTCTTCAGGACCCAGACTGACTGTGATCTGGAACACTTGAGTGTACATCATGTGGGCCACCATACCCAGAAGACCTACACACACACACACACACACACACACACACACACACACACACACACACACACACACACACACCGTCATTATAAGCAACATTTTCAATCACAAATAAACTATTAATAATAATTCCTGACACATCTATGAAGCAGATTCATAAAGTACCTGCTATATGGGGACATTTTTTTGCAAAACTTGGATGCATCTTTGTGTCTGTCTCATCAGGTATTGTGTGGAAAGACATTCATGTTCCCCTCAGGATGAATTATCATAACTTTGGTGAATGATTTCCTGCCCAACAAACTGGTAAAAGATATGTAACACCTTGCTGCACACATTAAAGAAACTAAGCCTCCTCAAGGAGTAGAGTCTGCTCTGTCCCTTCCTGTAGACAGCCTCAGTGTTACACTTCCAATCCAGTCTGTTGTCAGGGTGAACAGCCAGATATCTGTAGTGCTCCACCACCTCCACCTCTTCCCCCAGGAAATGGTGTTCAGATTAGTCCTGGTACTCCTGAAGTCCACCACCATCTCATTTAAAAGGAGGTGGTTGTTCCCGCACCACTCGCCAAAGCAGTCCACCAGCTCCCTGTATTCAGTCTCCTCTCCACCCTGGACCCCACAACTGCAGAGTCATCTGAGAATTTCTGCAGATGACAAGACTTTGAGCTTACTTTGGTCCTGAGCAATACACCTGCCATATGTGAAATGGATGGGATGAATGGTTGTCGAGAAAATGACTAATAAATATGTCCCGTAGATGTCTGGTGGCTCTTTATCTCTTCTTTACTGTACTGTAGACAGTGATGGCAATATTGAAGGAAGCTACGCATAATGCACTACTAATAAATATAAGTAAATACTAATAAAAATAAGTCTCGTAGATCTCAAGAGCTCGCACTCAACACTGCACTTCCTTGGGTCCTCAGTAATACCCACCTAGTGTGAAGTCGTTTGAATAAACGGTTGTCGAGAAAATCAAAACACAGATTCCTTCCTTTGTCATCATCAGGTCAAAATAATCCCTTCACCGTGGAAAACGAATGTAAAAACAAATTAACCTGATTTCCATAACTGGAATTGTAGATACTCATGCTCCCCAGAGGATGGATGGCCCTATGACCTTTTCTCTAGTGCCGTCATTGAGACAACCCTACTAATCTCAAGGCTCTAAAACAGCGCAGCTACATCCACAATGTGTTTCACTGTTCTTACAAAAAACCTAACCCTCAGCACTCAGTAATCTGCCAGAATAATTAGCATTAACTAAACAACAGTAAATCACTTCACCTCTAACTTACAGCTCAACATGTTATCAGTAATAAATCAGAAGACATGTAACTATAATAATTAGCCATTAAACAGCACCAATTGATTTAATGTGAGACACTCGATCAATTAGAGATAGGGATGCAATCACTCATAAACATACAGCAAATCAAAACAACGTAAATGAGAGAATGACATTAATGCAGAGCTGATGCATCACCACCTTTCTGTGTGTGTGTGTGTGTGTGTGTGTGTGTGTGTGTGTGTGTGTGTGTGTGTGTCACGTGGAAGTGTGTGATGGTTTACAGCCTCGTGTCTGTGTTTGTAATCAGGGTGTGTGTGTGTGTGTGTGTGTGTGTGTGCAGTAAATAAAACTCAGCTGCTCCAGATTTACAGTTCACCATAAATGGAGCAGCGTTTCTCCTCAAGACCTTGACACTGTGACGATGGAGATTTCTAAGAAATGGTTGTGTGCGTCACATGACAATAAGCGCACGAGGCCCTTCATTCGTTTTACTGTATGTTTGGCTGTCAGTTAAACTACAAAATAAATGTCACTGTGATCCATCAGAATTTTAAAAAAATAAGCAATTAAATTATAGTTACTCATCAAAACATTGGTGATTACAAACATCCAAATATATTCTTTTCAGTAAAAAACTTATTTGTAGAATACAACATTTCGTTGCTTTGCATCTCTTCACTGAGCAGGAACTCCTTCTTTTGGCATTTTTCCAGTAGGGCTGTCAAAGTTAATGCAACAATCAGCTTTGTGGGCTCAGTTTTATATACTGGCATCTCATGAAACTAGAAAACCCAAGGAATCCTTTGGTATCAACCACATCATACTAGCTTGTTGTGAAGGAGGTTAAATAACGCTCCAAACTTGCTCTAAATTTTGGCAAGTAAAGACTGGCATTGAGATAAATATGAATCATCAATGCTGATAGACACATGAATTAAATTTAGTCTGCCAAATTATCAGTTATGAGTTTTAATTGCCTATAATGAGCAAATCATTCTTTTTAAGCTATACTGTATATGCTCTAGAGCTTTCATCCTGCTTCACTAACAGTAAATGTGGTTTAAAAAAAGTCAGTGGTCAGTTGGAGAAGTCCTCAGCAAGGAGAGCGACATGGTAGAAACAGAGCCAACTTCTTGTGTAAGAGGTTTAACATGAGCTGGCAGAAAAATCCTACAATCCTACACAGCGAAGGCTTCCAGGGGATAACCTGGACGACCTCTCACAAATTTGTCCTCCTCCTCCTGATCCTCAGCAGGGCTCTCGTCAATGTGGAAGTGTGTTAGAAGAGTCTGTCTTTGTTGTGCCCAAGGAGCATGGAGAGGAGGAAACAGTCTGAGAAGGTTTTGTGTGTTTTATTGGGTGTCCCATCTTACCGGACAGCACGGTGAAGACGGCGGCAAAGGCGTTGAGTTTGAGTCCATCAATGACGTTGCTGGAGTGGAAAAGCTCGAGACACATGAGGCTGAAGCCGACCACCAGCAGCAGGATGTAGAGCACCTCGGACACCACCGACAACCACAACACACCTGCAACACACAATACAACTCAGTTATACTCACATAGGGAAATACGCACAGATAGATAGATCGATAGATAGATAGATAGATAGACAGATAGATAGATAGATAGATTTTTCCCCTTTCTGTGTCATGAATCATTGAGAAATCACAGCAGAGATTAAAATAAAAAACATTGTTTTGTTTATTACAGCTTACTTCAAAATGTCCTCAAATTAAGCGTTAAGTGGGAGTGTGTGGAGCAGGAAAGGAAATACATCAAACTGAATACAGCAATGACTTGTGGGATAGAGCTCCTCCTAATCTGACTATATTTTCCCCTTCCGCTCTCTCGACATGCTTACTAATACAGAAGATCACAAAATAAGCAACACAACGCTGTGTTGAAAGAGCTCCTGGACTCTGGAGGGTTACGACTAGTCAAACATCTGAAGCTTTTCCACGCGGTGCTCAGGGAAGAAAGCCACTGGGACCCGCTGAAGAACCACCACGTCAAATCTGTTTCAGAGACTGGGTTCAGACGGATCATATTTTAGACTGAAGGATGTTGTTTGGCAAATTATGGAACATACTTAGGAGAAAAACACAATATGTTCAGAAGAAACTGGTTCACCTGCAGCTCAGCAGTATGTCAAAGTGACCATTTTCAGAGGGCTCCCGTAACCTCTGACCTCCAGATATGTAAATGTAAATGGGTTCTATGGGTACCCCCAAGTCTCCCCTTTACAGACATGACCACTTTATGATAATTACATGCAGTTTGGGGCAAATCATAGTCAAGTCAGCACATTGACACTGATTTGAGTTTGCCATGTTATGATTTCAGCATATATTTTTTATGCTAACCTGTGAGGGTTTCTGGACAATATTTGTCATTGTTTTGTGTTGTTAACTGATTTCCATTTATAACTGTACGTATGCAGTACATATAAATATATACATGTGTTTGTATAAGGCAGCATATTTGCCCACTGTGTGATTAATTTACGATTAATTTTGATCAACTATGAACAATCATGCGATTAACTGTGATGACGACCCCAGTTTAAATGCATTATGTTTCATGTATTAAATGTGCTCTACAAGTAAACTTGCCTTGTAACTTTTTCTCTAGCAAAATGTCCGTGTTGACCTTCACTCCTGCTGATCTCAGAGATGTGGACATTAGATTTCCATTTTTGTTGTATTTTTGTCCTCCAGGCCCAAACTGAGGGCGAGGGCGTTGAATTGTCCCTCCATTTATTCTGAAACTACTGATGAGACTCTGATGAATCAACTCCTGTGCAGACAGGAGGAGACACTCAGAGCTCAACACAAGGTGAAATATTTGTTTCTGCTTGTTTGACACAGACTGATTGGCTCTGTGCTGTGTCGGCAGAGCCCCTTGGTCATACGGGGCAAAAAAAAAAAAAAAAAAAAAATCCCATCAGAGCAGAGAGAGACATTATGCAGGATGATGAACAAGTTTTACAGCCTACTGTACTTCTTCACGCTCTGGAAATGTGAACATTTTTAAAGCAGAGAGGAGCTGCCCTGAGGATCCACTCTCACCACTCAGACTCTCTCTGAAAGGCAGAAGCTCCTCTTGAATTGTCGAGGCTCACAACTCTGAATTAAACAGGATTATCTGCTCTGCTGCTCTGTGCCACGTCCATGCTGAGTTTTCAGCAGAGCTGCAGGATCCCTGAACAGACAAAATTGATCACTAATTTTGTTTCACACAAGACAGTGAGTGTAATAATAGAATAGATGATGGTAGATTGATATATGCAACCTCCAAAAGCTGAATTAAAAGCAATGGCACAGAGATGACAGGATTGTCTCAGGATTTTGTTACAGACTTGTGCAGCTTCATCAGGTTGTGTTTTTTCATTCTAGGGACAATAAGCATATGATGTGAGATATCTGGAGGGTTGATGCTGTAAAGATATAAAGCAATAAAAAGAAAATAAAAGCATTAATCCACATGGGCAGAGCCAGTTTCCAAACTCAGGATTTCAGTGTAAAACAGCATTACAGGTATGTTAAGGGGATTAAATCTATCTCTTTTTTAACATTATGTTTTTGGAGCACTTTCTTTTTATTGGTAGGGAAAGAGTGAAATGGGGGAAAGAGGGGATGACATGCAGCAAAGGGCGCCAAGCTAGATTTGTACCTGAGGCCGCGATGGCAGGGCAAGGACTAGTTTCAGATTGGTGGTTTAATTAAAAAATTAGGCTGCACCATTAAAGTCACAAGCTCGACAACACCTCGGCATCAGACACTGACCCACAGTTAAAAGGTTCGAATACAGCTTAGGGCTCTTCTGTGTGGAGTTTGCATGTTCCTCCCGTGTTAGCGTGGGTTTTTTCTATGACATAACAGTTGCTGAGACATGGGGAGCTCATATATACAGTGTTTCCCATGAGACCATGAATGCAGCGTGAAAACAGACTTCCTAATGAAAGCAGACAGACAGTCAGAGGGAGCTTTCTGGATCTGAAACTGAAAACTCTCTTTCATGATATGAAACAACAAAGTTGGAGAAGAGATGGAAGGAACCAGTGAAACATGATGCAGGAGAGAAGAGAGGATGAGCAGAAACTGGTGGAAATAAGTGATAAAAGCAACATTAACTACTTTATGATGTCAAGGTGAAATCTCAGATCATCTGCTCAGATCATCTGAAGGAGAAACTACAGACCTGCAGCTGAAACCTTCAGGATGACAAACACTGAGCAGCGTTTCCTCCTGATGTTGTTTTCTTTAAGAACATGTTCTGCCACTGGCGGGTCTCTATGGATGGTTCTGTCAGTCTGTCTGAACTGAAATATTTCAAGAACGATTGGTGAAATGTGGTTCATCATTCATGGTCCTTCAGTGATCCTCTCACTTATGATTTTTCACTTTTTGATTTTAAGGGAAACTCACAATGCAACAATATTGGCCAAAATCATGCTCTCCTTGTTTCTGGTCTTACTGAATATGTATCAGAGTGAGACTTCATTAAACAGCAAATAAAACATGTTTTGAGGGTCTGATAACAGGAAGCAATGAGCTCATCAGACCCAGAGGCTCAAATAATTACATCTTAAATTACTCTGTGTGTGTGTGTGTGTGTGTGTGTGTGTGTGTGTATGTGTGTGTGTGTACAGTACAGTGTGTGTGTATACATTATAGTATATACATTTTTGACTCCATCTTCCAGAGTTTCTCAAAACATTCCCAGGTCAAAAACACACATTTATTCAAATTCAGACCCAAAGGGAACCTCAGTGACACAATTATTGAATTAACTGATTGAGTGCTGGATTTGGATTAATCATTTTAATTCAATTAAATAATTTCTAGTGAATTAAATCAGGGCTGCAACTAACGATTTCTGTCACTACGTATTAATATTTCAATTCATTTGGAAAAATGTCAAAGGAAAAGAAAGCACAAACTATAACTCCTTGAATTGCTTAGTTTCATCCCATTATAAAAAGTCAAAGGGACAGAAAAAAGCAAACTTGATATATGAGAAGGAAAACCATAAATCAGTTCTTCAGACTGTCTTAGATTAATTTTCTAATTAACTAATCACATTAGCTCAAGATGAAATAACAGAGAAATGAATTAATGCTGTGTCAGACACAAGCTGATTTAATGTTGTACTGGTTTTCATTGAATTAGATTTAGTTCTCTGAGCGACTTCCAACTTTAGTTTTCTGATCACAACTGCATTAACATGAAGACATTTAACACATATTTTGTTACTGTGATCAAAACAAAAAAAAGGAAAAAAGGAAAGGACAAAAAAGGAAAAACAACTTGCTGCCAGTTCTTCATCTTGTTTGCCTCCACATGCAGCCCAGTCTCCAGGGAAACATGCTGACATTGTACATTTCTGCAAACCATGACGTAGCATATCGAGTGAGTGTTATAGGAGGTTACGTGGTATAATAATGAGTAGAACAAGCAAGGAACTCTGCTTAGGCATTTGTTTTTTTGTTTTTTTTTTTTACAGTAGTGATGGTTGTTACGTTTCTTTGTTACGTTCCATTGTTACGTTCCATTGTTACATTACATCGTTACTTTACGTTGTTACGTTGTGATGTTACGTTGTTATATTACGCTGTTATGTTGTTACTGACATTGGTATACTATGATGGCATGCTACGTTGTTATGCTACATTGTTACGCTATGTTCTTATGTTACGTTGTTGTGCTACATTGTTAGGTGATGGTGTTACGTTACATTGTTACACCACATGGTTAAGTTGTTAACCTACGTTATGTTGGTTGTTACTTTGTTATGCTGCGTTAAATTGTTACGTTACATTACATTGTTAAATTACATTGTTACATTACATTGTTACGTTACACTGTTATGTTATGTTGTTACGCTACATTATTATGTTGCGTAGTTATGTTACAATGTTATGTTACATTACATTGTAATGTTACATACGTAATTACGTTAATATTTTAACACAAACTACAGTATAATGTAACATTACCAAGATTTTTGTTTTTGCTTATGCCCAACCAATCATTTCATAAGGTTAACCATAAGGCATTGTACAATTCTGCAAGCATATTTTTGGTTTAGAAACACTGACATTCAGTGTATCCGTGGTTTGCAGAAACAAACAATGCCAGCATTATTTCTGGTGACTGGGATGCCACATGCCTCCACTCTACAATGGGTGGATACATTTTTTGTTTAATTTTGCATTTCTCAGGTGGGTCTAGCTCTGCTGGAGGACTCATGACCACAGCACTTCTAATATCCAGGCTATGACTCTCTGAGTGTTTTCTTGTAATGAAACTGAATTTTCTTGTTGTTTTTTTGTTGTTTCAGTTTTCATTAAGAACAATCTTGGACCTGACTGAGGAGCAGCTGTGTGTTATAAAACACAGCAGTGAGCATGTAGGGCTCAAAGGAAGGCAGATTAACATATTGCATCCTTGAGAGGCAAGGTCGCCCTGCTCGATACATCATATCATCCACCACTGCTCCCTTCAAAACACTCCTGCTTTTCTTCCAGATGGCATTAACAGATGAAACCATCATTTCATTATTAACTACCTGCTCTGCATGAAACAGCGAATTAGGGGCTACACCCACCTGCACCAAAATATTCCCTTTATTCTGGACGCTCAAATATTCCTTTTATAAGCTGCACGATATAAACACCAAGAGCTGCTAGAAATAAGCTGCTCTTATCTTGCAGTTAGGAATCTGGAGATGTTCTCTCATTATCAAGCTACTAATGCATACAAATATATTCTGCCTGTTTTACATTAAGGATCATATTAAAAAAACAAATAAAGAGAAGATGTAATAAAAGCATGAAACAGCTTAAAACATTAACGAGAACCTATTATATTTTGTGCTTTTTCCCTTTCTCTCAGTGTGTTATGTAGATTTTTTGTGCATATAAAAGGTTACAAAGGTTGCAAAGTTACAAAGCCCAAAGTCCAGGCCAAAGGGAGTTACTCTCCTGCATGGAAACACTGTCCCTGAACTGTCTGAAACACCTTGTTTAAAGTCCTGCCTTTTCTTCTGTAATGTGGTGATAATATCAGGTAACACATTTGCATAATACCTGTTAGAGCAGAGCTGGAGCAGAGTCTAGAGCAGAACTCCCAAACCTGTGGCCCGTGGGCCAATTGCGGCCCGCAGGATGATATTTTGTGGCCTCCACCTTGATAGGAAAGTTTAATATTAGTGCAGCCCGACGTTTTTATGTGATTGGCACTTTGCCGCGTTGTGTGTGGAAGGTTCCTTTATTACACAAGCTCGACGAACCTACCAATCACAGTGGGGTATATGGCTCCCGGGCACGGGCAATCGGCCAGGCTTAATACAAGCAGAGAAGCATTTCACAACAACTACCGCGGTGCCCGTGTACCAATGCATAAGCTTGATTAAAGCTTGATTTATACTTCTGCGTTGAATCGATGCTGTAGCCTGACGTGCACCTCTCCAGAAATGTAACTACACATCGCGGCGACACAGACCACAGCAGCTGTGATTGGTCCAGTCTCTCAGCGGTGCTGAGAGGCCAAGACCCCGGAACAACCTCCGAAAGTTCAACTTCTCTCTGCCTCGATCTTTTAAATGTTTGTTCATGCAGATTGACGCAGATATATTTTCTGTTTTTGGCTTCCCAGTAAAAATTCTGTGGTTCAACAGTTGTTAGCTTCAACTCCACTCAGTTTGTAGTGCAAGAAGAAGAAGAAGAAGGAAAAACTCAAAGAGACGCCGCCGCCAGCTAGCGATTTGGTGGTGTAATTGCAGAGCAACACAATGACAACAGGCACAACTTTATTGCGGAGTGACAACAAGTGGAATGAATATACAGTATATCTTGCCCCAGTCATGTCTATTTCAAAGCCTGCAGTCAAGAGAAAGGTTGGTGACGAGCACAGACAATTTCAGGAAAAGTGGGAGAGCTTTCCAAAATGTTCAAGTAGACCATGTGCTTTTTTGGGAGCACATATCTGTGCAAAAAGCTTTTCTCCACCATGAATTTCAGTAAGTCCAAGTACAGGTACAGGTACAGGTACACGTACAGGAATGTAACCATGTCATGCATACATCATGGAGGCTACTTATTTTAACCCAAACCATATTCTTTTCCTAAACCTAACCAAGTAATTCTGTTTCACCATGTTAAATAGAATGGGTATATGTGTTGTTTTGGGAGTCAAATAACCTATTCTGTTGTTTATGTAAAAGGATGTGTTGCCAATGAAGGACATCTTGTTCAGTATATTGTTGATGGAAACGATTTTCTTGTGACAACTTTGTGAAATTGCATAAAACTCTCGATGTGAACATAAAGCATCATCCTCATTTTACTGAGGTAACAGGTTCCTATAACTTTCATAAATCAAGCCTGACAACACACAGGAAGAGAATAGAGCTTATTTCAAATCAATTAATTAATCTGAAGCCACCGTTCTGATGATGGAATCAGAGATGTGAGAGCATTCACTCTTCTCATTGGTTAGATGCTGTGGACACAGGAAGACGGTCCTGAAAACGGTCCCATCTGCCCAAATATCAGCCATCCTCATCCCAGCATGCAAAGTACACCTGCTACTTTGTAATTGGGTCAGACTGAGGTCAGATCACATTCTCAGCGTAATCAAACCACAAGCATCTGGACTGAGACCACATTCTCTAAATGGCCTTGGTGTGGTTGTTTTGGGCAGTACCCGAGTATGACTGCTGTGTTCAGATCTGCCCAAACATTTGTATTGTATCAAGGGAGAAAACAAACACGAGTCAGATTCAGCTGGACTAAATAATGCAGGCGTGAAAATGCCCAGAGACACATTTGGACGACATCTTATACAAACTAGTTTGTTTAAAGCATATTGAGGCCTTAAGGTGACTCCAGCTTCATCTTCTTTTTGTCCTCTAAGCTGAGGACAAACAAGAAAGCAGCAGCGCAGACTGATCCTGTATAGTCTGGACAGTTGGTGGTTCAGAGACTGTTCTCACCAGAAAACCGACAGCATTAGTTTGCTTCTTCAAATGCCTAAAACGGAAACTGACTTTCCAAATGCCCAAAATGACATGTTTATGTTCAAGTGACCTCTAGCTGCTTTAGGAAGCATGAGGTCGGGGTGAATGAATGGGTCAACAAAGCAACTTTAATCCTTTGCTATTCCACCCTCTTTTTATAGAAAAATATAAAAATCCATAATGTGATTTGATGATCTTGACATTTGGAGATTTCTGCAAGAATTGCATTTTTTGGCGATTAGATGGCAAGCACTTGTTGTGTAAACTGCTCAGAAACCCCCTTATTTTCAATCTACCTAGCAAAGCCATCCATCCTCTGAATGCTCTAGGTCTCTAGTTTCTGGCTGTAAAGTTTCATGAGGCTGTGATTATCCTAGAGGTCACCACAGGTCATTTTATACAGTGGTCAAGTTTATATTCATTCATTACCCGTAACTGCTTATCCTATTTAGGGTCGCAGGGGGGCTGGAGACAATCTCAGCTGACATTGGGCAAAGGTGGTGTACACTCTGGACAGGTTGCCAGAAACAGACAACCATTTATACCTACAGGCACTTTAAAGTCAACAATTAAGCTGCATGTCTTTGGACTGTGGTAAGAAACAGGAAAACCCAGAGAAAACCCCCGCTAACACAGGGAGAACATGCAAACTCCACACTGACGGGGCCCAAGCCGGATTCAAACCTGTGACCCTCTTGCTGTGAGGTGACACACTGCACCACCGTGCAGCCCCCTCAGCTTTACAGTGATGTTATGTAATTCCAAGACTCCTTAGGTGGCCTCAGTATGCAAAAATTATCAAATATACTATTTTAGAATAGGCAAAAATAACACATTTATACTGCATTCAAAAAACTGCATTTTTTTTTCCCCCAAACACGTGGGATTATAAAAATGGATCATAAAATGGGCTTGTCTGTAAAGGGAAGGCTTTTCATCTTTCACCTTTATCTTGAGGTCAGATGTCAAGGCACCTCCTTGAAAATCGCCAAGGCAGTTTTTCCTCGCCATAATGTAATGTAACTTTGTACTATTATTTATCAAGCTAGCATGACATAGTTTCCTATGAAACCAGTATCTTCACTCTAACTTGAATACTGAGCTCGCAACAATCTCTGAAAGACTGAGTAGCGTCAGAGTGCTTAAGGGCAGCCTCTTACCAGCTGTTATTCAACATTGGTTTCTTTTAACCATGAACATTATTGTTTCTTAACTCCAACCATATTTTAAATAATTGTAGGTCCTCAGAGTTGCTGTCCATCAACAAAGCAAGGTCAGTTTCTTTTATCATGGCCACCATGTTTCTCTGACCTTCCATATAATTTGGAGTGAATTCATTTTTTTTGAGTGAATCACCACGACCTTGGTTTCATTTATATAATATAATTTCTTAATAATTAGACGTCCTTCTTAAAGCCAGACATGGAACCACCGTCTCCATGACTGAATCAATATCTGTCTCATCTCTCTTGTTGTGTCTACTGTATTACGGTATATACTGTTGTATGAAGTAACAGGTTGAGGTGAGCCAGTAGATGGGAGGAGAATATTTAAAAATATGTAAACTGTTTGTTACAAAATCTAGAATCAAACAATGAGAATATGTGTATATATTTTCTAGTTTTTTCCCATGGTTCTCCCTGGGCCTAACGAACAGGTGGGGAGCAGTGGGGAGCGGTGGGGAGCGGCGGCAAAGCCTAATGATGGCCATTACTCACCTCTCTCTGACGCCGGGGCCAGATCAATGAAGCTCCGACACTTCTCACCTGAGAGAGGGAAGACGAAGGGAGGAGGAAGAGAGGGATGCAAAGAGGAAACGAGGTGAAGAGCATAAGGTGAAATGAAGCAGAGAGGGAGGATGAGAGGAAGGTAGACAGGATGAGGTGATTAATGAGAAGGAGAAAAGGATGAAAATTAATGCACAAGGTGGAGAGAAAAGGAGGAAAGGGAACGTTAGTGTCAGTGTGTTGAACTGATAATACAAGCCAATAATGTGTCAGGCTAGTAAACAGGGACATAGTGAGTTTTTCAGAATCAACACAGGAGTTTGTCAGTGTCTGCTTTACAGACTGTATGTGATGGTACCGTCTTCAGACATGACACCAGAATAGATGGACGTATGATAATAGAAGTCAGTTTTTACTGACGCTAGTAGTCATTTGGTCACTCTATTACTTTGGTCCAGACTGAAATATGTCAACAACTATGGGATGGATTGCCATGAAAGTTTGTACAAACATTCATGTTCCCCAGAGGACATTCATCTAGCACCACAATGAGGTTGACATTTGTGGTTTTGAATGAAATGTCTAAAGGACTATTGAGTTGACTGCAAGGACTGCACTGTCAACCCATTTTAATGTGTCCAGTACTCTGTTTTATGATTAAGCATCTGCTGAACTAATGACATCCCCATCAGCCTCCATCAGACTTTGTGTTTCCTTCCCAGGATGTCAAATACAGACGCTTTGTCACAGCCCTCAGCATTCAATACCGCCGCACAAGGCACCCTTTTGCAGCAATATGAGACGTACGGGTTTATTTTAACTACAGTGTAAACCCATCTGCAGCAACAGAAAACGCTCGGTTGGGGGTTGAGGTGGATGGATCCAACAAACACAAGGTTTTCATCCAGGAGACCACTGTTTGTGTCCCATGTGTCATGTTTCACTCTCACGTTAGAACCAGCTGTTCATTCATGCTCCGTGTCCACAACATCAAGTCACATTTAGGTCAATCAGGCAGAGTACATTTTAGCAGTCTAGGGTGGCTTTTTGTAATTGTTTTCAGTGACAGTACAGCGTTTTACACTCTGCTTTTGTTTTACTGAGCGCCTCATGTTTTTACAGGAGCACCCTGAATGCCTTGAAAGAGGAAAAACACCCAACGTCATTTGTGTTTTTTTCTCATTGTGGTGTTTTTGCTGGATACCCGGAGCTGTATGACTTGACTGACAACCATACTTACTGTGATCTGAACAGAAAACTGCAGGAAGAAAATGAGCAAGGTACTTGAGATTTCGGGTAAATTGTTTTCATTAATTTAATCTGCACTATTAACTATTTGGGTTACGCGTGCAGTTCATGGTTTGCAATAATGCAACGTTAGCACTCATTGGTGATTGCCAAGCAACATATCAAATAAAAAGAAGCAGTAAGTCTGCGATATGCTTTGCGTTTTCCACCTGCACAATACGATCTGTCCGATCAGGGCCTTATACTGTACAAAAAGTCATTTTAAGCCCTAATATGTTGTTTTTTTTTTTTTTTTCCAAAAACGAACTAAGTGGTTTTATTGCCTGAACCTAAGCAAGTGTTTTTCTTTGATTCACAACACTGAACACTTGTTAACTGCGACTGAAAAGTGACGCCGAGGGGTCTGACAAAGTGTCAGTATGCGACAAGTTGAGATGAGAACGTGTTGAAACATTACAACATCGGCATGTATCGTGTGCTTAATTACATCTTCACAAAGCACTTGCTTGCTAGGTTTTGCTTCAGGATTTTTCCTTTTGTATTATTCAGCTGTTTGTGTAATTTTGTTCCTGCATATGGTTGATTGCATGCTGTGTCTTTGACATGATGTTTCCTCTCGGTCCAAAATGTGTTTCCCAGATCAAGTTGTGAATACAGTTTGCCATGAAATGACAGTAGCATTGCCATAAAATATTTGGTAGCATTAGTTACATTACAGTAACCATGTCACGGCGTTTATATTTCGTGGGTTCATCAACCTTTATATCCACACCTGTAACACACACAACAGTTGTATTTAATAGTGAGTTCATGCTATTTTTAGTACAATATTCATGCAAGGAGTGTGTTGCATAATGCAGTATCGTCTTGGCTTTGATTCCATATTTTCTGGCACGCTCCAGCTGCAGAGAGTTGATCAGAGCTCGGTGGGACCCTGCAGGTCACAGATCAGCGGCTACAACACGAGCTATAACTCAGCCTCTGCAGTGTCACAGGCAGCAGGCAGGCCCATCCATAACCAGCTCCCTCCACTGAGCCCCAAACAACAGATGAAGATACTGAGTGATTTCAGTTTCAGAGGCTGAAATAGACTTGAGCTCAAACTTGAGTCTATGGTGCCAAAATTCCAAGCTACAAATTATGAGGTTTTGAAATCCATCATGGCCTGAGTGTGTTTTAGTCTACAAGTGTGCTCTGTCCACTGCCAAAGCAGCCTATTTCTCTCACTTAATCAGTAACAATAAACATAATCCCAGATTTCTCTCTGACACTGTTGCCAAACTCACCTAAAACAGTCAACTGTTAGCAGCTCATCCTTTTATGATTTCTAAGATTTCTTTTGCACGAAAATAGATGACATGAGATATAAAATTTGCTCCCAGCTACCTCTGTAAATTCTGCAGTGCATTTTCCGTGTGACGAATTCCAGTTATTTTCTGTTCTCACACATTTTGAGTGTCTCTCTTGAAACTCTGTCGAAGCTGGTCTCAGCTTCTAAACCTACCACCTGCCTCCTCAACCCCTTAACAGCTGAACGTTTTTAAAGCTCTTTGGCCATTGTGGGGAACTACGATGTTGAATATTGTCATCTTGACCCAGGATCTCTAAATATCTATCGGCCAGTCTCAAACCTCCCATTCATTTCAAAAGGACCAGAAAGAGTGGTGTCTCAACAGCTTTCAGACCATGTATTATTTAGTGACCTTTTCAAACCCTTTCAGTGTGCTTTTAGAGCCTGCCACTCCATCAGAACTGCTCTCACAAAACTGTAAATGATCTGCTTGTAAACGGTACATTTACGATTGGATCTAAGTGTAGCTTTTGACACTATTGATCATTGTACACTCCTTGACCAACTGGAGAACATATTTGGTGTCTCTGGTCTTGCTATTGCATGGTTACAATCTTATTTATTTGAAAGAAATAATACAACGTCAATATTCTCTGACGTGAAATATGGTGTGCCTCAGGCTCTGTTCTTGGCCCTCTGTTGTTCTCCCTGCACGTCGCACCTTTGGGCCAAATTATATGTAATTATGGAATTAATTTCCATTGTTAAGCTGATGACACACAGCTGTTTGTGCCTATAAAGGTGAAGGATCAATCACGAATTATTAAATTAGTGGCCTGCCTGTCTGTGGTGAAAAACTGGATGTCAAGTAATTTCTTGCTCCTAAATAATAATAAAACTGAGATGCTTTTCATTGTTCCTGCTCGACATAAACATCAATTTGAGCCAATAACTATATCTTTAGATAACTGTGTGATATCCCAGAGTTCGACAGTGAAGAATCATTGTGTCACGTTTGATTCAACTCTTTCGTTTGATCAGCACATTAACAAACATCACAAAGATCACTTTCTTTCACCTATGCAACATCACTAAAATCAGGTCTTCTTTATCCAGGGTCGACAGAGATCCTAATCCATGGCTTTGTTTCACCCAGACTGGATTATTGTAATGTTTTGCTATCAAGTCTGCTTCGTTCTAGTACTAGAAACCTTCAAATGGTTCAGAACACTGCAGCAAGAATCTTAGCTAAAAGTAAAAAACCATATCACACCAGTTTTAGCTTCATTAAACTGGCTCTCAATCCATGTCAGATCAGACTTTAAAGTGCTTCTGATGACCTATAAAATTATAAATGGCCTCACTCCTTATTACTTGTCTGATCTAGTTACACCTTATACCCCAATCAGGCTCTCAGAACACAGGGATCCTGCGTGTCCCCAGAGTGAAAAGAAGTCAGCAGGCCAAAAGGTCTTTTCTGATCGAGCCTCTTTCCTTTGGAATGACTTTAGCATAGACATCAGAAAGTCTGGTTCAGTGGAGGTCTTTAAATCCAAACTCAAGACCCATCTTTGCCCTAACTTTCAATTAATTAGCTGGTTGGTCGGTCTCAATCTCAATGTATAATTTAAGCCTCCAGCCTTCAAGGCCTATTCATTTCAAGCTACTGCCTCTCAATAACCCTTTGTTGTTTATGTCCCACAAGCACTACTGTGTGTATGTATTATTTTTTGTCCAATGTTGTATTTTCATTATGTTGGTAGGGGGGATCCCTCCTCTGTTGCTCTTCCCGAGGCTTCTTCCATATTTTGTTTTCTTTTTTTCCAGCTAAGAGTTTTTTATTTGGTTGGAGAGTTTTTCCTTATCTGATGAGCATGTTGCACTGTTAAGGACAGAGGTGGTCTTATCTTGTACAGATTATAAAGCCCCCTGAGGCAAAATTGTGATTTGTGATTTTGGGCTATACAAATAAAATTTACTTGACTTGATTTGAAAATAAAGCACACCAGAAAACTGACAACATAAAAATACTGGTGAGCAGCTCCAGTATGATCTGAGATGGTGCTCATACTTTATCAGAGTAAGTGTTGTTTATATAATCCGCTAAGAGAAACAGAGATGAGAAAGTACTTGCATATATATATATATATATATATATATATATATATATATATATATATATATATATATATAGAGACATGGACAAAATTGTTTTTTTTAATGAGAAAAAAAACTCACAGAAATAACTTGAATCTGACAAAAGTAATAATAAATAAAAACATTGCTTTTCAACCATGCTTCAACAGAATTATTTAAAAAAATAAACTCATGAAACAGGCCTGGACAAAAATGATGGTACCCTTAACTTAATATTTTGTTGTCCAACCTTTTGAGGCAATCACTGCAATCAAACGATTCCTGTAACTGTCAGTGAGACTTCTGCACCTCTCAGCAGGTATTTTGGCCCACTCTCATGACAACTGCTCCAGTTGTCTCAGGTTTGAAGGGTGCCTTTTCCAGACGGCATGTTTCAGCTCCTTCCAAAGATGCTCAGTAGGATTTAGGTCAGGGCTCATAGAAGGCCACTTTAGACTAGTCCTATGTTTTCCTCATAGCCATTCTTGGGTGTTTTTAGCTGTGTGTTTTGGGTCATTGTCCTGTTGCAACACCCAGGACCTGCGACTGAGACCAAGCTTTCTGACACTGGCCTGCACATTTCTCTCTAGAATCCCTTGATAGTCTTGAGATTTCATTGTACCCTGCACAGATTCAAGACACCCTGTGCCAGATCCAGCAAAGCAGCCCCAGAACATAACAGAGCCTCCTCCATGTTTCACAGTAGGGACAGTGTTCTTTTCTTGAAATGCTTCATTTTTCCGTCTGTGAACATAAAGCTGATGGGCCTTGGCAAAAAGTTCATTTTTGTCTCATCTGTCCATAGGACATTCTCCCAGAAGCTTTGTGGCTTGTCAACATGTAGTTCGGCAAATTCAGTCTGGCTTTTTTAGGATTTGTTTTCAACTGTGGTGTCCTCCTTGGTCGTCTCCCATTAAGTCCACTTAATGGACTCAAACAATGACAGATGGTGTGATCTGACACTGATGTTCCTTGAGCTTGAAGTTCATTTAATCTCTTTAGAAGTTTTTCTGGGCTCTTTTGTTACCATTCGTATTATCCATCTATAATTTTCTTTCTAATCTCCTGAGACAACTCTCTCCTTTGCTTCCTCTGGTCCATGTTGAGTGTTGGTACACACCATGTCACCAAACAGCACAGTGACTACCTGTAGCCCTGTATATAGACCCACTGACTGATTACAAGATTGTAGACACCTGTGATGCTAATTAGTGGACACACCTTGGATTAACATGTCCCTTTGGTCACATTATTTTCAGTCTTTTCTAGGGGTACCATCATTTTTGTCCAGGCCTGTTTCATTTTATTTTTTTAAATAATTCTGCTGAAGCATGGTTGAAAAGCAATGTCTGACTTTCATTGGTTAAATTTCATAGAAATTTTATTTATCTGTTATTTCTGTGACCATTGTGAGTTTTTCTTTCATTAACTGAAGGGTACCAACAATTTTGTCCACGTGTGTCATAGTGGTTTCGTTGTCTAAACCTAAAGTGATACCAACGAGCTTGATAAAGCGACAAGTTGGAATAATCATGTCAGACATGAACGCAGCAAAAGTGAGGTTCAAATACCCTGTAAACTCATGTAGACTTTTGTGAGATCAACCCCCCAGGGACCGAGGGCGAATGAAAAATTAATGGGACTCATACTGTGCATACTACCCAGCATGCATTGCAAGTAGCAGTATCTGTTATTGCCTGTACCTAACTGTCTGTGCACACAGTTTGAGAATTGGTCACTGGTGTTTCTGGAGCTGCAGAGGTCAAGTGTGTTCCATCTTAAATCTTCCTTAAAGTGGACAGTTGGTGCCGAGGCAAAGTGATGGAGAACCAAATGATTACTGAAACACACTACTTGTCACGTCTCATGCGACCTCTGGTTTCCCTCAAAGATCCAATCCCAATACCTACACTCCAGACTCACACAATCTGATGTGTGGTCCCATAAAGCCTGTGAGGGTTTAGGGCTGTCCCACTGCCAAATCATCAAGTCCTTAAGGGCTCTCCCCCAGACATTTTGAGCCCATTATGTTCTTTATGTCAGCATTTCAAGTCAGTTCAATTTTATTTATATAGCCCAATATCACAAATCACAAATTGGCCTCAGAGGGTAGAATCTGTACTGGACACGACACCCTCTGTCCTTTACAGTATAACTCTGCATTTCTGCAGACTTTGCCTGAGGGAATGACCCACAGTTCATAGCTTTGTGACATTAAACACAGGGTTACCACCTTTGGCAAGTTCAACATACCCAGGGTATCTTCTTGTTATCTGGCTTAACTAACTCTGACAACCAAGATCCTGCTTAGCGGTCCTGTGACGGTGGTTGCTAACCCGGGTTTTCTCAGTCTGGCTGTGAGCAGGTTTACATGAAAGGGGCGGGGTTTGCAGCATCTATCCAATCGCATGCATGGACAAGTCTACTGTCAGCAGAGTGGCACATTTTACAAGGGAAGACTATAATATTAGACTAATATGAAGAAGTTAAACACATAATCCAGTCTAAAATAAATACAGCTGAAGACCCCAAATACAGGAGGGACAGATGGCAAAAGAAAAAAATGCAGATGCGTGAATTCGTAAATCAACAGACTTATTAATTTAATGGCCTCAAAAGTCAGACAGTTGTCTAGATGGGGCGGTGATATTATAAAAAGTTTCAGAGTATAATGAATGAAGAGATTACACATTACGCCCACAATATGGCATGTGACTTTTTCAGCCTTCTTTCAGCATCGTCTCCCGCACCAACTTGAGAGCAAGTAAAAAAATAAATATAAAAACATAATTCAAACACCCACAGCATAAATCCAGCAGGTTAAGTGTTCAGCATAATGAGATGCAATTATATCATCTGTTCAATTATAGTAACTGGACAATTATTTATAGGACGGAAAACCCCGAAGGGTTAAATCCGCACTAACCCCAAATCCTGCTTCATAGTACAGACCAGAGGTTTAAAAAACAAAGTAAACAAGGAGGATGGCACATGGGTGTTAAGTGAGCCATGTTTAAATTTACACAGAAACATTAAGGTTTTAAATCAGAGGAATGAGAGCATCAGACTATATTACACAACAGGTTTATTTATCAAACAATTCTTTTAATCTTTGCTTTTTTGACAAAACCAAGTAAATTGATTATTTGACAGTTGCCTCTTGTCTCGTAAGGTAAGTAAAAAACCTAACATAAAATCCCACAATTGGCTTTGTCAAGGTATTGTGATTAGGCTTGTCGTGGTAGTCGGTGTTACCGGTTAAGGCAGTGGTTGGGCATACACCAATTACACTATGTAGACCCGGCCCCCACTGTCGTTTTGCTTTTTTTTTTTTTTTTTTTACAGAAATAAAACCCATTTAGTTCATTTTGGCATATCAGCGGCATGTTATCAATAGATAGTTGGACGATGGACACTACAAACTGAAAGTGAAAGTGTCTTCTGCATATGAAGTCTCAGCTCAGAGTAGCAGGAGTCACAGGAGTCAATTTAGTGTCAAAGCAAAAAGCATACAAGCCGATTTGGCCATGCTTTAGATTTAACATTAACGTTAATGAGTATATAATAACTGCCGTGAGGAGGATGAAGCGGTCACTGCTGGTGTGCATGGTGTAACAGAGCCAGGTAGACCCCTGCGGCCCTACGGCCCTGCAGTAAAAGACACATAGCCCCCTGACACTAAAGACCAAATCATGCAATGTCTCCCAAGGGCTGAAGACCTTAGGGGGGACATTGACTGGGCCAGCAAGTTTCATTCACTTGAAGATGATCTGACCTCTGACCTTCCAGCTTCGCTGTCCATCATCCCCTCATCAACCTGATGCTGATTCTTCTCTTTATGAGTCTGATTCCACCTGTCTGCCAGGTGTAGACTGTGTCCTAAAGGTCACCCATGTAAACCGTCTTTAACCATCTGATGTGTCTAAAGTCTTTTTGCATTTGAGTCCTCCTCCTTGTTTCCCAGTTCCCAACTTTAAAATAAAATAATTTGATAATACCTGCAGCTAAAAGTTGCTCCATGACTCCCATATAATAAATGCAGCATGCTATTTGACAAATCCTGCCCAGAAACTCTTCTGAAGTAATATAATTCATTTTATTCAAGGTTAAAACTTGAGGGAAGTGAAGAGAGAGAGAGAGAGAGAGAGAGAGAGAGAGCACGAGAGGGAGAGAGGAGGCAACAGATGAATGTGTTCATGACTCGGTGAGCTGCAGTCAAAGTGTGCCTCAGCCAAGAGGTGAGCAGCTCAGCGTCTGATTGGGACATGAATCTAAAATGTAATTAAAGAGTGAGCGGGCTTGTCTGTGACCTGATGACAGCACTAACTAACAGTACAATCAGTATTCCTACGCCTTCCCACATGCTCATGGGAGAAAACGGCCCTCTAATATGTCAGTTAACCAAAAAAGATCCCAGTTATCATCACGCTCCCAGTCCATCAGGTTGTAATGGAACAGATTCATTTTAAAGAGGCTTCGGGTGCTTTTTAAATGTCTCTAGTTTCACACCACTCTTTCATTATTCCCTCACCCTGCAGCCGACAGCACCGCAGTCTGTTTAATCACTGATCCGATGTCATTCGGGGCTAATTGCTGCTCTAATGAGTATGAATGGTTCTGTGAAACAACGGTTAACGTACCATCACTTCTACAGTGGTGACTCTGTCTGTATTATTCAGCCGGATCAGGTGCAGAGAACGCATTTATTCACATACAAACAGTGGTGGAAAGTAACTAAGTACATGTACTCAACTAAGCATTTATATTTTCTACTACATTATACAAATTGTACACAACAATTTGTATAATGTCTTCTTCTTAGTCCCTTTTCATTCGCTTTCGTACGAATGTCCAGCAACACCTGTCAGTTTACACTCATTAAATGAGAGGAAACTTCCAGGAACCGGCAACATGGAGGGAAGCCAAACATGGTTGAAAAAGAGTCTAAAAATTTATCATGTCACTCCTGTAACAACCAACATGGCCTGAGAAAAGTCAGATATAATAAGAGGTCAGAGCCCTGATGAACGAATCCATGTCTCACCATTTCATTTCAGTGCCAACTTTATTATATAGAGGGAAATATAGGATTAGATTTGGGTGTAGACAGTTGAGATGTGCCGTTGTGAAGGTTTGTATCCATCAAACAATCTGTCATTTATACTCCACATGCACCTCCGTCTCCTAGAAGTTCTATTTAGGTAATACTAATTTGCTTCCCAGTTACACTGTGGGCCTAACCACTGAAGAGAAGCTGGAGCAGGTGGACCCAAACACAGGGGACAACAGGCAACAAGAACCTGGAGAAAATAATTTGAATACATGATTCAGAGTTGACAAAATAAAACTGAAACTCTCATAAGGAAATCAAGGATCCAACAAAGACTGAGCTGAATACCAGGACTTAAATACAAACGAATATGACAAGAGGGTCAAGTGCAAGTGGAGTAATGGGTGGAGAAGCTCAGGTGAATGAAAAGATGTGACAAGGCAGGAGAAAGGACCGTGAGCTGATTAGTTTGGAAGAACTAATGAGGCTGATTCAGAGGATGTACAGGTGAAACTAATCAGGGCGGGACAGACAATCAAAACTGGCAGGAAAGTACAGACTCAGTCAAACCATCTACTGTATGTGTGAGTACAGTAACAAAGGCTAGAGTTGAGAGACGTCAGAGAAACTCCACTTGTTTAATGATCCCTTTAAATGCTTGAATCTGAAGCCGTTTTCATAGCAGGCTGCTGGTAGATGGGGAGAACAGCAGCACAGTGAGACAGATGAATAGCAGCAAGCTGTACAAAGTTGATCAGTCTGAGACATTGAGAGAAGATACAGAGACTGAAATAAGCTCTTGATGTTGGTGCCCGAGGCCAAATACTGTATCAGGGGTGGCCTGAAACTGAAATTCAGTATACACTTTAAGACGGAGAGGCCTTTTATGCACACGCCCATGATGCAAGTTGAAAATTTTTGGCAGTAATTTCAACACTAAAAAAATGAAGATGGTCTGCAACTCCAACTTTGTAGTAGCCAAACTGTGGTACTACAACTTCTGTGTCATCACGTGATGCCATTGGACCCAAAAACACTTTTTCGCATAGACTCACATTGGGAAACAGACGTCCTTTGAGGTGAATCAGCTTCCCAGTACGAACACTCTAAAAGCCCTTATTTAAATCATTAGGTCCTCAAAGTTGTAAAATGCACTAATAGCTGAATCCAGAGTTACTTTCCTTCCTCTGTTCATGAATGAGACCCAGACCGAGGCTGGAGCGAGGGCTGGGAGGCAGAGTTAGCAAGCTGTCACGACCCCTTGATCGAGCCAGACACTACTGCGCCCCAGTGGATGTGGCAGATCGCTGGAAGATCTGGGTACTTTTCCATTCAGAAGTCGAGCCATTTTAGCTTCATGCGCCACTGAGCAACTTTCATAGAAATGAATGCGTCCAACACTGTGTCCAGTTCTCTCAATACATCCATGATCTGCACCAGCAGCACACACCTCTCTGAGGTTAACCAGCCAAACAGCACACACCTGAGTGAGCTGCACATGTGAAGGTAGAACCAGGTGACATGTTTTAGATCAGTCCATAAAAATCAAATATTCTGTATACATGAACCGTCCAACCTCTGGTTCCTTCGCACTGCCATCTGTTGTCTTCTGTCCCATAACACCTTGTGTATGTCTCTGTGGGACGCCGCAGCAGAAAAGACATCAGCGTCACTGATGAGCTGCCACAACACCCAGCCAGTCCCATTCATACTGGGAGACTCTGGCCCAATTCCAGTCCACCCTCTCCTGACCTTCTTCCACTCTGTTTGCATGTTTGTGTGCAGAGCCCTCCATATTGAATCCCATCCCAAATAGGGGTGAAAGAAAATATCTGGATATTATGTTTGGTGATACTGTACTGATTCTCAAAAACACTGAATCAATTTTTAACTAAGTTTTCATGCAAAGCTTAACTCAGCCAATACTTTCTTTCTATGTGCCCTCTCAAAGTAGTGCTATGATGTTGGATGTTACAGGGCCTGTTAAATGCAAATCCCACTGTTCTGATTGCACAAAACCATAACCATTTTTTCTCAGATTTATGCTTATGGTGGTCTGTTATTTATGCTATGGAAGCTTTCCTAAAATTTGATTTAAAAATTACTATATCGCCTTGCTTACAGTATTGCAATATATCGCAGTATATTGCATTGTAACTCCTGTATCATGATACAGATCGTATCATCAGATTCTTAATACACAGCCCTAACCCCAAAACCAATAAGCAGGGAGTGGAAGTGGGTTAAAAAACCCTCCCGACAGCGTCCATGCTGAATTAACCAGCTGCCCTTACCGACGACATGCAATGCTGTTTGATGTTCATCACAAGACACACGGCGTACAAACAGTTCCATGTGACCACCGGTACAAACATTTACATGGTCATTCACACTAATTCAACCGTGCAATAACCTGGTTTACTCTCGCATTAACACTGCATTATCTATACAGTACATTTATACTAATATTCTTATTTATTTATACCATTCTTGCATTTTTATACACTCAATGATAGAGCCCTTTTTTCAGCTTTATTATTTACACCGTTGTAGTATACATAATTTACATATTTCTTATCAATGTTTTTCCTTATGCATTATTGCTATAGTGTAGAATTTTACATGCTTATTTCTTATTTATATTTTCTCTCATACATTTCTACTCCAGAATGGGAGCAGGACGTAACCCAATTTGTCTATCAAATCAATAAAGTATCTCTTATTGTGACTGAGAGAGGGAATTTTGTCCCAAAGCTTGCTGCTGTATTTACTGTATACCCTATGAGTTATTAAAGAGATGAACCAGGGGATCAAACTGTGAACTCTTTAGACTTCACTCTGTACTCACTGAAAATACAAACTTTCAAACCTCAGTGGAAACATTTTCTGAAATCCTTTACCTGCTTTCAAGAAGTCACAAATCTATGTTGTTATAGGTGTAATTTAATCAGTACATTATGTCCCAAACTCTAGTTGCTTGCTTTGCTTATTAGATGAAGTGTAACACTGGTACTGTACTGATTGTGTTGTAATGTTGAGTTTAAATGCTCTTCTACAGTATGTTTTAATGTTTATTCTTAATTTAATTAAACATACTTCTACTATTCATCTGTGGTTATTTCCGTCCTTGTGCTGCTACAACGGCTGAATTTATCCTCTGTGGATCAATAAAGGCTTCTTATCTTAAACATCCATCACACCACACCGTACTTCAACTATGACCTGCTGTAGTCGTGTTCACACTGTTTCACATAATGAAGGATTATTTATGACATTTACTTTCAGTTTGACCTCCACATGAAGTGATTTAGGTGGTTTATTTACAGCCTGTTTGACCGTCTCACTTCTCTTTTTAGCAAAGTCACCACGTTCCCAGATTTTAGATGTTACAGCCTGGTCTCACTAATACCACTGCACAAGGCCCCCTTTAGCGTCTATATTAGACGCTCCATTATTTCAACTAACTCCAATGTAAACCCATCCACATCATTATTAGACACTCAGAGCGACTGAAGTGTTATATAAAGAGAGAGAAAGGTCATGTAGGGCGTGAGGGATGGATGGTGGACTGGTCAAACAAGCACAGGACTTCACTCGGGGGACTGGCGTGAAACCAAAACTGATTCTGTTATGTGATGTGATGCTACGTCACTGAGTCACAAGACATAATAGTCCCAGTGAAAAGGATGTTAGAACATTTTTATCTTCTATACTGTGAAATATTTCACAATTTAACAGAAAATTTGAGCAGTGTACCAATACAAGAGTATAAATCTACAAGCTACAGCAAACACATTCGTTGTGGCTAAAAGTTCAGCCGATTAGACTGTTGTCAGACTATTAAATAGGCGTTATCAGTAGCTATAAGCCCCATAGGTGTGGAACAGATAGAGACCTACTACATCCACTAATATGTTTTATCATCTATTCACATGGTATATCACAGAAGTAGGTATAAAAAAAACACAACGGCGAGCTCTAGTGACTGCAGTAATTATGACAGAAGCAGAAGTGGAAGTCATGCGCTGTAGAACAGACAGTATGACCTCCATAATGGGTGGAGGTCAAGGAAGATGGATGGGACACAAAACACAAGGTTTTCACCCAGGAGACTGGAATTTGCATCTTGTGTGAAACTAACAATGTGTCTTTGTGTTCATCGCTATTTTTACCCAAACACATTTTTTACCTAATCTTAACTAAAGATAAGGAAATCTTTTTGTTTGTGTTCAAAAGGTGACATTTCATTCAGTTTCACAGCATGTTAGAACGTGTTGCTTTTGAGTTTCACTTTTGCAATATGCTAGGTGTACTAGGCCCCTAATAACCCACATCTATAGTGCTTATAGTGACTGATTATGCCTATCTAAAGGCCTGATAACAGTTGAATCCCGTGAAAAACTGCAGATTGTTTGATAGATTGATGGATGTCATGATGTTATCAGTTGAAAGTGGTTGGTACTTGCTGATGTACAGTAAGTACACATTATATGTTGTTTAACAGGATGAAAAGATGACTGGATTTTATATAAAAATATGAAATAAAAGGTTTTTTTGTACAATATAACCAGGATATGATATAAAAGGGATAAAAGGGATAAAATTTTTCATTTCATCCTGGCTTTAAGTTATATAAGGGCATACTTATTTTAAGCCAAACCATGATGTTTTTTCTAACCCTAACCAAGTAGTTCTGTTGCCTAAACCAAACCACAAAGTTCACAATGTTAGCTATGTGTTACAGCGTCAACCATGAACAAATCGTCTGCGTCAAGATACTATGCTAATGCCACCAGGGACTTCTGCCTAAGTGGCAAAATACGACAAGTAGGGATGAGGTCATGTTGGATATTAATTTGGTGGGTACAATGTTAACATTACTGATAAAAATAATGGGCAAAACTATAAAATTAAGACCCACATTGTAATAAACATTTCTCCTGTACTGCACTGTATCTGTAATTCAGCCTCTCAACTGATATTCTCTTGATTGTCTATGATTTCCTGCTTTGATATTTATGAATTACGGAGGCTGAACATGTTTGTGAGTTAATGAATGTTTGATAGCTCTACATGTCTATCATCTCTTCAGGATCCTGCCTGTCGTCATTACAGGGAACATAAGAGGTGGTTTAAATTAGTTTTATTGTTCTTTAAAGAGAAACAGTAACAGAGAGAGAGAGAGCAGTCTCTGTTTAGACAAAAGAATGATGAGAGTGAGAGGAGGAGGGAGTCTCACTGTAAAATGTTGATTAACATAACTCTCTGCTCAGTGATATATGTGACGTCCAAACCGTCTTTATCCTGCAGAAACAGAAACACCAAACAGTAATAGAGACACTGAAAAATGCTGCATACAAGAGAACTGACAGGTGCTATATATTTGCTCAGTCTAGAGTAAATGCTTTGTTTTCATCTTGTGGACTGTATATGAACTCTCACTAAACGGAACAAAAACTTTACTAAAACGGCAGAGTCTGTGTTATTTGAGAAAAATACAAATTCACAGTAATGTTACAAAAATAGTGCAATCACAGAAATCTCACAGAAATACATGAGATGACAACGACCTCTTACAGAGAATTACCTGTCGGTGACATGTGATGTGCAAAATTATGTACCGACACCAAAGAAACAACTTAATGATGGGTTTAGGCAACAAAACTGCTTGGTTAGGTTTAGGAAAGGAAAGGAATCAGTGACCGTTGATGGACAAAATGAGTAATATACATTATATTAATCTTCTACCCTGCACTGCAGCCACAATATTCAGGAAAGTTTTCCCCTGGCTGCCGCTGCAGGGTGGACACGCAGTGGTGTGACGGCTCCCCAAAAGTGAAGCCAAAAGATCTCTATGGCTGGCTGTTTCTAAACATCAATATTGCAGAGGATCATGTTAATTTATATGTAGGATGCCAAAATCATGATTGCAATTAATATTTGATAAATAGTGCAGCCCTAAATCAGGTGATAATGAAACAGTAGCACGTGATTCAGCTTTAATCTTTCCACAAAACAGAAACCATGTGAAATATACCAGGTATTGTTTATTTTGCCGCATTAAATGCCTAGTACTCATTAATAACATAATTAAGTCATATAGATTTTAACAGTCTTGAAGGTAAGAAGTGGATTATCCTTCACCTGAAATGTGAGGCAAATGTTGGATCATTCTCTCCATTGGGATGTCCTCTGTTATTCTGGATGGCGAGGGCACTGAATGCACTGTAATTGAGTGCATTTTGTAGTTTTAAACATTTAAATCAATTTCATCAGGCATCATGCCTGCACACAGATGGTCAGGAACCTGGATACTGTTATAATCATGTATACATGGAGCTACAACATGTGAGGCTAACAAGTCATGGAGTCAAAATCAACAGGGATCACCCTATTTCTGCATTGGGTCTGCTGCATGTCTTCTGTACAATCTTCATACATGCAGCTTCTGTAGCTCTTTGGTTTATGATTGACTTGTTGGACTGTGGGACACCCTGACTGCTGACTTCCTCTACCGCCTCTGCCAAAAACACACCAGCCACCAGATAGCCATCATATTTTAAAAGACAAAAAAGACATACCAAAATCCCCTCACAGCCCTGTGCTGTTCCTGGTGGTTTGGTTCTTTTACTGAGGACCAGTATGTGGTAAAACTCACAGATACTCAATATCAGTGCAAATCTGCTCCGTTTGAAAATAATAAAAAATTATTAAAATAGCTGTCAACCAATTTCATGGAAATCAACTAAGTGATTAATCTTGTCAGCTCTAATGAGAGGCTTCCATTCCTAAGAGTACGATTGCTTGTAGGTGCACAACTTGACGTAATCTATCCAACGACAGTGAAGTACACACAGTGTTTAATAGACCTGAAACGCATCACAACAACCGTCATAAACCTCCTGAACATGTTGACCAGACGAAATTGAAATAAACAACATTTTGGTTGAGACGATCTGAGATGATGTGGATTTTACGCACAGGGATTAGTGCGTAATTACTGACCTGTTGGCTTCGTTGATTCAGGAGGGACAACGTGCTCTGATTTAAAGGCATATAAAGACAACTAAACTTCTGGGGACAAAACCGACCAAGATGCTGAATCATTTACCGGTACAATAAATCCCGTTAGATGTTTAAGTTATCGACCTCTGGACTGATGTGCCCACCTGCCTCGTGGATGTTCTCCTCGCAGGAGTACCAGATGCCGGTGTGGAAGCGGCGGAAGAGGAAGCGGTCGTCCCCAGTCTCCCAGCTGTAGTGCACCTTGTTCTGGTCCGTCTCGTTGACGCCGTAGTCGATGCAGTTGTGGCGCCGCTGCTTGCTACAGTTGGGCTTGGGGACGCGCTGGGTGCCCTCGCACCAGTACGTGGTGATGAATGCGGTGGTGGAGAAGAACAGGGCCACCAGATTTAGACCCACCGACAGCAGCGCGCGACATTTCCGCGTTGTCTTCATGATGTCAGTGCTGCGAGCGGCCGCGTCCCCGCAGGCGACGAGAAAGTTCATCCAAGAAGGAAGAAGAAGGAGGCGGTCAGAGGAGGAGAGGCATGGCGCGGGGAAGGCGCACAGAAAAATTACGCGCGTCTGTGCTTCTTTTCTCGTCTTTGTGTCAGTTTGTCCTCAGAAGTGACAGGTGGTCCGGACTCCCCGAGACAGAAGAGAGAAACCCGTAAATTATAACTCATCTACTTCAGCATCACATCTCCCACCTGATCCCAGCATTACTGACACCGCACCGCTCATCGTCAGAGAGCGGGTCGCTCACTGAGGACACGAGTCTTAGAGAGGAGTCTCTCTCTCTCTCTCTCTCTCTCTCTCTCTCTCTCTCTCTCTCTCTCTCTCTCTCCTGGCTCCTGGCTCTTCGTGCGTCATCACCGTGACCGGGCTGTTCTTATAAAAATAAATAAATAAATAAATAAATAAATAAATAAATAAATGAAGGCAGCTACAACTATCAATTTCTATTTTTATTGAAAATACTGGAAAAATTCCCATCACGAGTCCCAGTGATGTCAACCTCAGAATCAGACAAGGAGGATATTTAATTTATTTTATCATCAAGAAAAACAAAAATATTAACTATATTAAATTAATACTATATTTAAATTATAACTTGAAAATGATGTTTAAAAAGAATTGATTATCGAAATTGTAGCCATTTTTTTATTTTCTATTAATAATTTCACCTAATAAATACTAATTTTTAAAGCAGCAGTGGGTTGAAATGGAGCAAATATGATTACAAACTTTCATATATATTTATTAAGCGGCCAGTGTACCCTGACAGTAGTGCATGAGTCAGGTAATCTGAAACAAAATCATGTTCCTCTGTGTCCTCCGGTGTCCTCCGGTGCTCCTAACGGCATCTGCAAGATTTCAGAGACTGGAGGAAAACAACCAGTCAGAGCTGATCTGGAGTCTGCCTCTCTGAGCAGCAGTCAGTCATTCACAAACTCCAGTCAAACTGTCAAACTATGCAGCACTGATCAAATATCACCTCACTTCACATGTTTTCAGAAACATCTTGTAATTACTGTTTAGCTGTAAAATGAGTAAGTTTGTGACCCTGCAGCCAATGTTGAGATCTCTTGAAGAAAAACCAAGCACCACCCACCAGCCGGAGCACAGCCAATGGGAACACTCTCTCTGAAGTCTTCTGTCATGGGCTAGATTTTTTTAAAGCATCAAAGAGCCATGAGGAGGTGCAGATATGATATTCATACTAGGAATACTGGGGAGGCACTATCTCTTTTCCCTTGGTAAAGGATGGTCCAGTGTATACTGTGCTAAAGGAGATAAAAAAAGAAGCATTGAAGCACCTTTACTCAGCATTCAGAGAGTTCAACCAGCTCTTGTCATGGCTGCTACTAAGACACACACTGTGTCATTTCACTGCATTAGGAACCTTCCTAAGGGAAAAAGACTTTTCGAGCGTAGCCCTGGTTTTCTTCTCTGTGTTCATGCTCTCCTGGTTCCTGGTTCCTGCTCAACCTACACAACTGCCATCAATCTGCACATCAACTCTCTCACTCTCCCAACACACCTGCCTGTTATCACCTGGCTCTTCTCCCTCTCAGTGCCGAGTCATTATCACAACTACTGTGCTAGTAGGTAGGTGTGGTAGTCTCTCTTTCCAGGAACTATTCTTCGTGTTGATTTGACCACTCACACTCTTCTCATACACTGTTCGTTGCTACATACAAAAATAAATGCCCTTGTATATTCATTCACATATAACTCACATAATTAATTCATGTGTAATCCAGCCAGGACAGGTGATGTATAAAGAGCAACAAACTCCACAGGCACAAATCTCACCATTGTGTGATTTATTGTCTACACAAATGTAACCTGGTAGCTAATGCAATGATTCAGGGAGTGTTTTAAGACATTTCAGAGATATTTGTTAACTATTATCTATTTATCAGCAGACATGGAAATAAATCGGCAGTAGCTCAGTTGGGGGCGGCAGTAGTAGTAGTCAGTAGGGAGTTGGCTTGGGAACTGGAGGGTCACCGGTTCAAGTCCCGACATGGACCAAAAAACTGAGTGTGAACTGGTAGCTGGAGAGGTGCCAGTTTACCTCTTGGGCACTGCCGAGGTGCCCCTGAGCAAGACACCAAACCCCCAACTGCTCGGGGCGCTTGTCAGGAGCAGCCCCCTCACTCTGACGCCTCTCCATTAATGCATGTATGTGTGTTTCAGGTCTGCATGTACCATGTGTAAGTTAAAAAAACCAACAGAGTGTAAATTGAATTTCCCCACTGTGGGACTAATAAAGGTTGATCTTCTTCTTCTTCTTTTAAATCATAACCATGAATATTGTATTCTTTTCCTGGAAATGTATTGAACAAATGACCAGCTATTTACTACTGCTTATTGGGAAATAGTTGAATATAATTATTAAATTATGTTTATCAGACATATAAAATAACCAAAAATCCAGAATCAAGTCCCAAGTCAAGACAGCCAAACAAAGTAATTTCCAATTAATTTTGAGGTAAATATTGGGATAATTTGGCAGTAATTCCAAAGAAATTTCAAATGGGTTACTTGCTAATCATCACCTAATTACCATGATCTTTAAATGACCTATAAAATGAAGTCTTAAAATATTTCTTCAAACTAATATTTCTTCAAACTAACAAGACAGAAAAATCTGGTGATATTTCTAGCATTATATTTCAGTTCACATTGCTTTTACATCCTCAAAACATGTCATTTTCTAACAAAACCAGCCTTTTCTTTTAATATAGTCACATTACTATCTGCATAATCCCTCCTAATGCACAGCACAGGAGCTATACAGTTTTGTCTTCTGGGTGTGACAACAGTTGCAACCTCTTCTGACAGTTTGCAGCAGGGCTTTACACTTTATGTCTTGTTTTAATAAGAATTAGTAACATGCAATGTTTGTTCTCAAATACATCAATGAAATGACGACAAATCTCTCCCAGAATGGGGATGAATCATGTTTCCAATTATTAGTGAAGCACCATGGCAGACTTGTGTTGTAATGGAGCACACCTCTGTTGTTTGTTTTTGCAGGTGTGACGTGCTGGAGGAACGTGTAGAAACGGTCCTGCCCTCTTTATCGATTTATCGATCTGCCAGCACAGAGCTCACGTCTCCAGGCATGAAAATCAGCAGCGACAAGGCCGAGCCGCCCACCACACCGATCCATCACCTCTCGTTTTATGGCTCCCACCTCCAGATCAATACCATTGTGTGTGTGTGTGTGTGGTGTGTGTGTGTGTGTGTGTGTGTGTGTGTGTGTGTGTGTGTGTGTGTGTGTGTGATATATGGCAGCTCAGTCTGATTCAGAGTGACAAAGCACTTCAGGAGAGTCAATAAACAGAGCGGGAAACGGAGCGTTGATAAATGTGTGATAATGCTGTTGGATTTATCTGAACACGTATATACAGTATACACCAGCTCAGTGTGACACACCAGCTCAGTGTGACACCAGTGAACATGGTGTGTCCAGACTGGGACTTCAGGGAAATAAACTGAGATATTCTCTGGATCAGAGCGTTTAGGAGCATTCAGCTAGAAAGTTCAGATTCTACTTTATTGTGATTGCTCAGAGTATACGGGTACTAAGACAACAAAATACAGAATCATGTAAGATCTACCATCGTCTAATATCTAACCAGATGTATAAAAAAGCAGACTAATGTACAGTATAAAATATAGAATAAAGAGAATATGGAATAAACAGAAATATACAATATCAGCAGTATGAACATAGCAGGCTGTGCAGGTATAGTGTGAAATTTACAGATAACCCTCACAGGTACTGGATTTAGCATAAAAATATGCTCAAATCATAACATAGCAAACTGCAGCCCAAAAGGCAACAACAGCTGTCAGTGTGTCAGTGTGTTGACTTGACTATGACTTGCCCCAAACTGCATGTGATTATCATAAAGTGGGCATGTCTGTAAAGGGGAGACTGGTGGGTACCCAGAGAACCCATTTAGATTCACATACACTATCTAGAGGTCAGAGGTCAAGGGAAAATACTAACAGTAAAGTAAAAGCAAAGTAAAACATGTCCAGGATTTATTCTGATACATATCAGGATGTTGTCACTAAACCAAACCATCTTCTGGCCGTGTGGTTCAACAATGCTGCTTCAAACTATCAACTTCACTCCTAAACAATACAGACTTTGAATTTCACACATGTATCTCTTTTATTTCTGGCTTTGTTTTGCAATCATGAAGCCAACATACAGAATCCCTTTACTCATAATAACGGGCTTCCATCTCAGCTGAATTTGACCTGACCTGACCAAGCTCCCAGGAAGAGCGCCGGGCTTTGAAGCAAATTTTCATAGTGACCAAATGATGGTACTACAACTTCTGTGTCTGTCACCTGATGCCATAGGGTGGCAAAGTCATCATATCATATTGTCATCATATCATTTAGTTTTGGGTGAAACCGCTCAGTGAACTATATCTGTCATCTCGTGCAATATGCATCACCAACACTAGCTAGCTAGCTAACTTAGCTATGGTCCAAATGACACATTATCTTACTGGTGTGTTTTATCCAGCGACTCCTGGTCTTTTTATCAGCTAGGAAGAGAGAGAACGATCAGACCTGTGGCTGGTGTGAGTTCATCCCAGTAGCAAACACACAGACATCACAGCTTCAGAGAGAGACGTCACTTATGCAACTTTTGGGTGTGTCATCTTTCTAATTATATATTTTGATTTGATTCATGGTGCAATTCAAATGGGATCAAAAAATTATTTGTCTCACTGCGTTGACTACTGTTCATATTTTTTACAAGAAGTCCACTGGAAGGGGCAGGACTTTGCCTCTCTATGGGGCCCAAAAAGACGTTTCATAGACTTACATTGGGAAAAAGATGTCTGAAACTCAGTGGACACATTTTGAGGAGGTAAACGAGTATGAACACTTCAATAGCCCTCATTTAAATCATTAGGTCCGAAAAGTTGTAACATGCTCTAATAGCTGAATCACTGAATCACTGAGTTATTTTCATTCCTCTGTTCATGTGAATGAACACATGAGGAGGGAGAGTTAAAGGAACGCTGCTGCACTCGCTCTGTGGTCCCAATAGATGTGGAAAATGATCAGGATGGTCTGGGTACTTTATCCCTCGGCATTCGAACCATTTTGACTTCGGACGCCACTGAGCAACTTTCCATCTCCACCGCTGTATCCAGTTCCCTTTATACATCCATGGAGCTGACTCTATCAGTCCCAATGAAAGACTTGTTAGGCTGTACTATCGTCAAAAAAAAACGTATCAAATAAATTCATGTTAAGAGTTAAATTAGAATATTAGAATGCAATCAAACTATCCACTGAACAACAAGTCACATATTTAATTATTTTTTCATATTTTTATTTTTACACAGGGAATAAAACATATTTTTGTTAGGTTCTATTATACGTCAGAGTATTATTTATTGGCTTTAAAGAGCTGTGAATCACTTTGTCTGTGTGACGATTAAATCCCCTTTCCGGCTTGACACACACACACACACACACACACACACACACACACACACACACACACACACACACACACACACACACACGGTGTAGAAATGCCCCTGACAAGATTTCCCTTTGGATATACGGGACCATCTGTGGGTTGGCCTGGCTTTGTTTGCCGTCTGAATTTAATTCTGGCACCAGCCAGTAGATCACGATGTCCGAGTTACCACAGCTTGCTGCAGCAGCCGCCTGTAACACAATGCACCCCAGGCAACAACAACAACAACAACAACAACAACAACACACACCCAGCTAACTTATCTTCCAGTGCTCTGGAACAACAAACTTCAAGCACCTTTTACTCTACAGGCTTTGTTCTATGTAGAGGATTTATATCGCAACATTGTCCAGGTCTCTTTGGTTCCTGTTTGCAGAGTTGCAGAAAAAAGGGCCAATTTTCATCCTGACAAAGTCATCAGGCTGAATTATGTTTGTAACAGCCGTTTCCCTGCACACTGACTTTTTAAAGGATTTAAAGGAAAATACCACTAAAATCCATCTTTTGAGCATAAAACCCTCATCCACTATTGTCTTGAGAGATGCAAGTTTGTAGCTCAACCTGAGGCCAAGACAAGAACTTTGATATTGGATGACAATACACCCCAGATAATGTCCATTGTCAGCATTTTTCACATCTACAATATCTGCAAGTGACAACTACAGTATGACAACACATTCTCACTTGCAATTTGTCAAATAGCGACGCTTGGCCAGTGGCCCTACGCTTCAAACTACAGTGGAAACCGCTTATAATGATCATGGTTACAGTGATCAACTAGTTCTATGGATTAAAAAGCTTTAGACAGAATCATTCCCATACAAATGAGGTTTATTTGGTTATAGTAATCAAGTAGTTTGCTTACACTGTTCGTTTTGGGTCTTTTCATGCATGACAACATCTGGAGAAACATTTTAAAACTACATTAGACTAACACTTAGTCTTTTACTTTATTCCCTTGATACTTTGCCTTGCCTGAGTCTGCGTGCACATTGATATCATGATGGGAAAGAGTCTTTTTCTCTGAATAATAAAACAAATATGCCCTTATTCAATGGACTAATAATGCCTCATCACATAATGCCCCTAAAGTGAAACTCAACCGGCTCTGCGGCACACATGCAGACCAGCGTTTGAGACGTTTGAGCGTACTGAGGGAAGAGCATGTGAAGCCCTGACAAAAGGGCGGCATTCTGTGTGCACGCTGGAGCTGCAGAGCCGGCCACAAATAGCAACTCCTCACTGTTGGTGAGGTAAAAGGCAAAAGAGGCGAGCCAGTAAATAGCAAAGCGGTCCGTTTCATCACTTTCTATTCATGTAAGAAATATTCAGATGTCAATTAGATGGTCATCTGCATGAGAAATGATACACAACAGCAAAAATTTGGTTATAATAATCATCCGCTTATAGTGATCAATTTGACCCGGACAGATGTGATCACTATACATGGTTTCCACTGTATCACGCTCTAGGTTACCCTCTAGCATCAGTTTAGGACAGGGCATGTTGCTGTACACTCTTTACATGCATAGTGTCTTTTCAAAATAAACTTTCATGTTAATAGGAAACGTACAGTTTCCTCTTGTTCAACATGACAATTATGACAATCTAGCAAACTAATCTTAACCATAACCCTAACCTGAAGCCGAACCATCATTTATTTACCATAAGCACATAACAATCTTTGTCTGCCATCAAATGTCTTATGGTTACTGTGTATAGGCATTATAGACAGGAAATTGAACATAATCGTGGATTTTACAGAATGTGTGTGTGTGTGTGTGTGTGTGTGTGTGTGTGTGTGTGTGTGTGTGTGTGTGTGTGCGTGTGCGTGCGTGTGTGTGTGTGCGTGCGTGTATGTGTGTGTGTGTATGTGTGAGGTAGAGAGAGTGAACCTCCTCCAGCTGTTCCTGTGTGTACTGTGGGCTGTTAAAGGTCTCTACTGATCCTATTAGGACTCAGTTTATACACACACACTCATTAGAGGGGAAAATGACTCCACTCTCCACATTAAACACACACACACACACACACACACACACACACACACACACAAACACACACTGAATATGGTCTCTTAGCCAAATTAAAGTTGACATTTTTCATCAAATACGGACTCACACTGAGATAAAGATGCCTGGATGTGTGCACCACGTTTCACGGTTGGGAGAAATTCAGCTGGTTATTAATATTATAATTTGGACCAATAAATAAAAACAAAAAGTCTTAGGGGAAAATAAGTATATAGTGTTATAAGTATTGGATATTTGCCCATAGATATCCTGTGATCATCAAACCACTGCATAGTCATTAAAATACACGCAACAGCCTCATCAGATGATGATAACGAGAGCTGTCTGCCAGCTACAAGGTGTGCTTTTGTTTCAAGATGTCAAGGAAAAAAGATGCAGCTGTCAGAAAAATAGCTGCAGGTGAATATCCACATTATAATTACTGTGTTCAATAAATATTCAGACCACACAAAAATATACTTCAACATCTTTGCTTTCTCTTAAAGGAAGTCTTGAAGGCCCCTCTACAATGAAGTTCACAAAGTCATTTTTTTTATATAGCACCAAATCATAACACAAGCTATTTTGTGACACTTCTTTTCTAACAGGATGAGTAAAGAGTTGGCCTGTGAAAGTAATCAGGTACTGATCCACAACCCAAATGCCCCATGATTTCTGACTCTACCTGTTTTGTTTTATAATATAGTATAGTATTGTATAGTATTATATAGTTGTGTTAGTTAATTACATTTATGAAGTAAATGTACGTTGTTACTTCACACACCAGAAATAGAAACAGACAGCCTATTACCATTTATTTATCTGCATCATTCCCAAAATAACCAACAGTCTCATGTGCAACACATTGGCACAGAGCGATTTAATTAAACACAAGTTCAAACAGGCAGTCTGGATAAAGGAAATTACTTTTGATCCATTATGCAAGATGTTATGGCACCATTGAGTCTGGATCAGCTTCAAATACATACAAAACAGAAACCCCATACACAAGTTTTAACAATCTGACACATCAATCTTTATTTATTAACCTGAACAAGTGTCAAAGCCGAGAGTCCGATCTGATAAAGTCACACTGAATATATCAAGAATATTTTATTGTTGCTATAATAAAATTATTTTGAATCCAAGTTATCTCTCACTGAGGGAGTCACACTGTCACTAATCACAGCTGCGTCTGTTTATTATGTTTCTGCAATTCAGAGACAGATGAAATAATAATAATAATAATAATAATAATAATAATAATAATAAACTCTGACTCACTCTGTATAAATTATGAGCATATAAATATTGCCAGCAAAATGTAGCTACAAGCACAGTAAAATGTTATTTTACCCAACAAGCACAGGCCTTTCAGTCAGGACACCGCTGTTCATGTCCCATGTGTTAAGTTTCACTCTCATGTTACAATCAGCTGTTTGTTCATATAAATGGCTCCATCTAAGGTAATGAAAGGTAATGAAAACACTTACGCAGGTTCTTATAATCAGGTGATTATACACTTAAAAAAAAGAAAGAAAAAAACATACTTATCAATAATATGATCCATTTCTCCTGATAGATCCCCCAATATGTCACACATTGGTCCTTTCAAATAAGAGCTTTTAGGTAAGAAGGTGAGAACCACTACTTTAGTAAATATGTAATCCATTATTTTAAAAATAAATCTCAGTATGTGTATATTTTGTCAATATTGGTTGTATATACTTTGATTTACTGAATAGTATACTATCTAAATATTGTGTAAACATTGTCCTCAGTATTTCAGACTCGCAGTGCCGAGTCATGAAAGCTGATGTCAGAGTCACAGAGCCTGACCGTCGACTCTGATTAAACACAACAGACACTTCACTTCACAGGATGCAGGCAATTTCAGACAAGGTCGCTCACACATATCATTGTGTGTGTGTGTGTGTGTGTGTGTGTGTGAGAGAGAGAGAGAGAGAGAGAGAGAGAGAGAGAGAGAGAGAGAGAGAGAGAGAGACAGGTAGAAATGTGGCACCTGAGTAAAGTCAGGGGCTGTCGGTGTATTTCCTCACCTCTGACATCTCCAGCAGGGAGTCCAGATGTTGATCACTTCCCATTGGAGGCATTCATCTGTGGTGAAGACGTCTGTGTGATGGCCAGCATTTTACCCATGAGCCCCATCACCTCCATCCAAAGATTTACCTGCCGTCTGCCCTCCTGTCCGTCTGAAACACAGTATGCAACTTTTTCACAAGAAGACAAGACGAAATCAGCAGTTTTTTCTTCCACTGACAATCTTCACTGACTGTTTATTGCTGTTGATCAATAGTCAGTCAGCTCCTGCACCAATCTGTGATCTTTCAATGCCAACATTTCATGCTAATTGAGCCCAGTTCTGCATTGTTTGTAAAACTGCACACTTTTTTTTTTTTAGAACATTTCTGTAAAAAAAAACAAATCCAATCAAATTGGATGAGTTGTTTAGTCAGCTACTTCTTACTGCATCTTCTAATTCACTGATGATCAAACCTTCTAGCACACGTCACTACCTGCTCTAAGTGCAGGTTAGTTCAAACTAATGCTCAGGAGACTGAATTCAGGAGGTTTCACTCAGAAAACTGTGGTGTGCTTAAGATCGGGACAACAGCGTACTTGCTGACATCAGCAGCTCAGGTGATCACACTGCAACCAGCCCATTTTAATGAAAAGACATATGAATGACACGATAATACACATGTATTCTGTACGCCTGAGTTCAATATAAATGCATCTGTGTGAATATGCTAAGCTCAGAGCTAGTGACGGAGAATAAAAAGAGTGAGAGAGACTGCTGATGGTGGAGGGAGGGAAGGTGGATGGGTCCAACAAACACAGGATTTTAAACCAGTAGACCACTGTTTAGTTTTACAAGTCACATTAATGATGTTTGTGACGTGTTATCCGAATAAATGTTACGTTATTTATGTACATATTTTACTGAGTTTACATAGTTAACTTTGCTAAACTTAACCAAGTGGTATTGTTGCCTAAACCTAACTACAGATGTCACTGTAGTTTTGCTGCATGGTGAACAAATGACACATGAAAATATTAAAATGCGCCTCATGACACATGGAGTGTCTGTAATGTGCTATTTATATGCCTTCCCATGAGGCTGGGCTGCACCTACTCTGTGACAAGATCCACTAAGCTTTTTAATGGTTACTTTCTGATCTAAAAATATCTAAATTTAATCTAAATTTAATTTGGTGCCATAATAACAGCAACAGGTTTGTATTTGATTTTCTACCACTGACTCTGGTTGATGTTAAATGCATACTGGGATATTCATCTACATACACTACTAGTCACATTGCCGCCATTTTGGACTTAGTAAAAACTTGGACTGCAGTCGAAAAGTCAAAACATGATGTCCTATTGTCTTTTCCTAACCACTTTTCCTTGACCTCATGATGTTTTCCATCAAGGAGATGTGAAGGTTTTATATTTATAAAAAGACAACTGTGGTGTTAGCAGAATCCAACTGCACTTCACGTGACTCAGCTGCAGCCCTACAACGTATTCCTCTGGGTGCAACAACAACTTTGCTCATACAGTAAGTAGGTGAGCCCTCATCCCCCCGGTTTCCTCTCAGCCTGTGTCTTGCACTCTCATTGGCTGTAACTGTATTAATCAAGCTAGATATCTGGAATGTGTTTACGAGCCTCTTGTCGGGCGAGCAGTTTACACATGACACTTGAGCGCCGATGTGCGAGCCGCGAGCCAACACTGATTTATCACTGATCTGTGGCTTCTGTTGGGGAGATCTAAAAACTGTTGGGGAATGGAAAATCAGGACTAAAGTGGTGTAGTGTGAATGAGGCATTAGGAAATTTGGTGTGTCAAAGGTCGCAATAGTCCAGTTAAGCTACAGAGTGCCAACAGAAAGTGTGCTCACATCCTCAATCACTTTATGGTATAACAATTTTACAGCCCACGAGAGAAAAACTGATAGAGTTGTGTGTACAGCTTCAAAAATGATTGGCTGTGCACTCCCCACTATGTCTAAGCTATACCATGTTCACATCTAGCGGAAAGGGTTGAACATTTTAGAGGATTTCTCACTCCCTGCAAACCCTCTAGCCTTCTACCTTCAGATAAAAGAAACTCAGTATTAAGCCTAAAACATCTCACTTCCACAGTAGCATGTATCCTGAAGCTTCAGCAGATGTATAAACAAGCACATGTCACTTCAATGGCATGTACAATCTGGTTGCACTTTTGTATTTAATGTTACTGTATTTTTATTGTGGCAGTATGTTTTGTAATGTCTATTATCTGAGTTTATGTTTTGTTGTTGAGCGCAACAGAACAACTTCCTATCAACTACGGCTAATGTGGCAATAAGTGACTGAATCTGCTGATTGAATGCAGCACTTTTACTTGTCTTTACTTGAGTAAATGAAATACGTAAATCCCTCTTTACTGTTGTTGGTCACCTTGTTGGGTATGATATCTCTCTCACTTTCAGCAGCCATCATAGAATAAATTTTAAAAAGTGACATTAAATAATGAAGAGCATTTCGCAGTGAAAATAACCTCCGAATCAATTCCACGCTCAGCAGATTCTTCCTTCGTTGTGTTTTTCCAATTAAGTGTCAAGATGGGCTGGGGGGGTGAGGAGAAGTAAGTTATTTATTTTGGCCGGTAAATGACATTTATGCAAATTCCCTGAGGATGGATTGCTGACAGAGGTGTGTGGCGTGTCGATGCAGACGTTTTAACAATCAGTGTGCTCTTCTGGACCTCACAATAACTGGCTGGATTAAGTGACTGAGTCTTCAACTACATGACTACAGGAGCTGAATGAACCAAATGATGACGTGAAACGACGATGAAACGACCAGGTTCAACAGAAAAAACACTAGTTCTGAAAGCTAATAGCATTGTACTTTAAAACACTTCTATTCTGTAGTAACAGCAGTAATAAAATACACTTCAAATACATCTCTGCTTTACGTTAATGATATATTATCATTTTTCTTGAAGTATAAAAAATTACATTGAAGTAGACTTAATTTAAGCACACTTATGAGTATACTAATGATTTATGTACTGAAGTGTGCTATTTTTGAGTGTAGTAACAATGTACTTAGTTACTTCAATATACATAAGTACAACTTTTTTCAACTAATTGTTACTTTTTAAAAAATGATAAATATACTTGATGAGTTACAGTATATTTAAAATGTTTTATCCACATATTTAAATTGAATTAAAACTACTATAATAAATTATATATATGTGTGTGTGTATATATATATATATATATTTATATATATATAGATCTTATAATGTATATATAAACAGTTATCTGAAGTCGAAAAAATACATTTTTAAAAAAGTACATTATCAGTAAAAAAATTGTACTTAATTATATTTAAGTGCATTTTAATGGTGTGTCAAAATAGTACACTTAGTACATTTAATTGTGTACATCTAAGTAGCACAAACAATATATCATTAGTATACAAAGACCTCAGAAACAGATGCATTTTCTGGTGTGGTGAAGTAAAGCAACTAAAACTACAGAACTACCACAGGAAGGCAGCCATGTTAACATCACCGGCTTTATAGAACCAACCACCCACATTGACCTCCTCTCTAATGGCCGACAGTCAGGTTGTATTTCTCTTCTCTTTCATTTCTACGTGGAACAGACTGAGACACATTCATTAGACACATTAGGAGTGGGTCATCTCCTGTTCCAGCCCATTTACATGTAAAGGTGAATGAATGCCACGACAGTGCAACACACTGTCACTCCCAACTCTTGGTCAGTGCCCTCGCGCATCTGAGACCCATCGAGGTAACATCAGGAACCCCTCTTGCATTACTTTTTAATGTACCAGGGAGGGCGTATCAATATATGCTTGTTACATGCATAGTATCCTTTCAAAATAAACTTCCGTTTTCACAGGTCTGTGAATGTTCTCATTCATCCAGGTCATATTCATTTTGGCAACAATTGAATCGAAGGCAACTGGACTTAGATTTGTCTCTGAAGACGTTTCACCCCTTATCCAAGTGTTCATCAGTTCGAACGCTACAGTCTGACTAGTCCCCACTAGTCTGACTGCGGACTGGGGACTAGTCAGACTGTAGCGTTCGAACTGATGAAGCCACTTGGATAAGGGGCGAAACGTCTTCAGAGACAAATCTAAGTCCAGTAGCCTTCGATTCAATTCCATTTTCACAGGAATTTAGGTTGAGGCAACACAATGACTTAGGTAGGAAACAGTCACGGTTGCTGGATGTTAATTTCACTCTCAATTTCACTGTCTCACATGACAAAATAAGCCAACATTATTTTTAGTTTCACACGGGACACCAACACCGGTCTCCTGGTTGTTTTTATTCATAATTCCTGAACCTAAGTAGTTTTGTTGTCCAAATCTTGCTGCGGACACTGTAATTACCATAACGTTATTACATGGAGTACAAATGACAAGCGAAAAGCCTCAACACTGAACCCCAAACTGGTCCTGATGGTCATCCTGTGTAGTAGCCCGCTGCCATCAGTGTGTGAGCGTGTGTGAATGGCTAAATGTGCAGCAGCAACATTGGAAAGCACTTGTATTCAGACGCTATATAAATTTACCATTTATTCAGGAAATATTTTTTGTTTATACTCTTCTGTTATTACTGCAGCTGAAGGGGAGAGAAACTGATGCTCTAGTCTACATTATTATAGCGATTGGACAATTAGAGGATAATATTTATAGAGATTTAGGTATGAAAATCCACAATAAAAGTAAAGTCCCCTCCATCCTCAGTGGAAATCATTGTTTTTCTGCCCCAAAGTGGCCAAAGGAGCTCTTAATGCAGCTTTAAAGTTAAGACCGGTTGTTTACTGTGAGAAACAGCTGGTGAACCTGAATGTTTTTAAATAGAGAATGAGATTAAAAAAGAGAAACAGAGCGACGGTTTGTTAATCCTCTCTGTGACTGACTTCTGTAAGCTGCAGAGGAGCTGTGTGTGCATGCATGAATATCAGTCCATCTGTCTGTCTGCTGGCCTTTCAACACACTGTATTCATTTGTGTGTGTGTGTGTGTGTGTGTGTGTGTGTGTGTGTGTGTGTGTGTGTGTGTGTGTTTGCAGCCAACACCCTGGCTCATCCCCACGTTTTCCTGATTTCCCCTTGGTAAAGAGTTGTGGCTGTGTGCTGACCTGCAGCTCATTATACCCTCTGCTGAAGCTCCTCTTCATGCCTCCCTCTGCTAATCTAATGGGTCTCTCTCTCTCTCTCTCTCTCTCTCTCTCTCTCTCTCTCTCTCCCTCTGTCTGTCTATCTGTCTCCGCCAGCCATCCATATCACGGTTCCACCAAAATGACTTTCTGAAGGCCAATGCCAGTATTTTCATTATCTTAACCCATTATCTGTGACTGGTTTTATGCCAAAAGTTCCCCCAAATTACAAATATGTTTTCAGAGAATTTCTATTCTTGTGGAGGAGGAGAAGGCCTCTGAATGTGAATCCAAATCGTAATATATTAATATATGTATCAGTGTAACTGGGGGGCTTGTGCAAGGACATTAGCGTCTGCATCGAGGAAGTTAAATTAAATCAGTTCAACTCAAACAAATAAACTATCAACGCGCACTAAATGTTGCTGCCTGCTGTGTTTCGATACCAAACCAACTATGTTGATGGTTTTAATTGGTTCCAAAGAACTTTTATTAGTTTTAAAAAGGTTGATTTGAGTTGCAGACAGTCTAATGAGATTAGAAACATTTAATAGTGTGTGATGGTTTTGAGTGATTCGGGGTCATTAGAGTTATGGTCAGGACTACACATAGGCTTCAAGACATCTGGCTTTCCACACCTGTACTTCACCAAACATCACCTGAGTTGCAGGCTGACTGTTTGTAGCTATATCTATGAAAAGTAATGCACTGTAATTTGTATATATCCCACCAAATCAATGAGTAATAAGCCATGTAATTGTGAACCAGGAAATATAAAGAGCACTAAAAGCTGCACAGGGAGGGGGTTGGGGTGGATGGTGGGCCAAAAAACACCAGACTTTCACCCAGAAGACCAACGTTAGTGTCACGTCTCAAACCAGAACGTTGATTTATTTGTCACATAACTTCCATACTTAAGTTATGCCACTTCCGTAGTGATTTTAACCAAAACCACAACCTTTTTCTAAAGCTGAGTTGTATCCTGTCAATACGGAAGTTTATTTTTTAAAGACTTTAGGCATGTAATATGCAGAAATTGCAGCCTGTTTGCCCCAAAAGGGGTTTGAATGACATGATAAGGCACATGGTAACAAGCAATAGGAACGCCTTAATGCTTTTGGCATGTCATTTGTACCTCACATACTGTAGTCTGTACCTACTGCTATGTAAATGTGTCTGTGTAAAACTGGCGTACAACTGACATGTGAAAAGTGGTGTAAAAATTAAGCACAAAATGCCATGCATCCTCATGAATGTCTTTATAATGTCGGCTGTCCATGAGATGGGGTTGGGAAATTGACACGTGTTGCTGTACAGTCATACGAGAATGCACAAAAAATGAAGATATCAATGATATCATATAAATCATTGTATGAAGATACGTTGACAAATGTGTAATCAAACTGTGATTTATTTGCCACATATAGCATAAACCACAGAGAAGCTGCAATGCCTTGTTGTGACCAGTAGAGGGTAAAACACCAGCAGCTCCTTTAATGCTTTCTCTAGTTGTATTGTTCAGTCAGTCATGTTTGTGTTTCTTTCTGGGTGGCCTGTTGCCTCAGTGGTTAGCACTGTTAACTTACAACATGGAGCCTTGAATCTACCTTCATGTCTCAGCAGGATGAAAATGTTTGGTGTCACTTTTTTTTTTTTTAGATGGTGTTATCTTTGTTTTGAAGTCTTGGTGCTGCGGGGCATGATGTGTGTTGTTTGGCACCTTATAACCTGCCACATAATGAGGCAGTTATGTAGTGACGCAAGTGCTGTGGTGTCCGTGTAACTCTGGCAATCAATCCAGCCACATAGACTACCTTCAGAGATCGCAGCGTCTCAACAGGCCTGTGCTTGTACTTCAAATCACTGAAGTCATAATTTAATTTCACACCTGCTCCAGCTTTCATATGATATAGAAGAACTGCTTCTCACTGTGCTGGAAACTCTGCGTCAATACTGTTTGAAATAACAGCAGAGCAAGAAGCATTCAGAGCCTGTCAATGCTCAGATCAGATACTAAACTCTAAACTTTTGCTAAAGTTAATATGGACAGAATAAGCAGAACAACGGCCTAACTCCAAACCACCCTCTTTACCCTCTCCCTACACACTTCCACTCTGTTTGTAAGTTTGTGTGGGGGTCCGCCATATTAAGTGCCATTCCAAACAAATTCACGGGGAGTGGAATTGAACGACTGATGTCTGAATGGCTTGTTGAATCACATGATTTCTGATTTAGGCAGCCCACAAAAAAACTGACTGGGTTGTCTTACTTCACAATTTGTGGGTGAGTTGACACAGATACCCAATTGTATGAACACAATCCCTGAAAAATTGAGTTTTTCATGATAGGTCCCCTTTAAATTTACAACTTTTTCTCATAAAATTATGAATAAAATATTTCAAGTTTGATCTCCTAACATTAGCGCTAATACTCTAATTCATGTTCTCATAGAGTATAGATGTGTATTTGGGTAGAAACGTGTGTTAAAGCATCAGTCAGAAGTTGCTGTGAGTCTCTCTCACGAGAAAGCGGACTGGAGAAAGTCTCAGCTCACTCCTAATCCTTTGAGCTTCGATTGAAATTCACGGGGTCCATTAATGCCCCCGGGTTTCGTCCAATTCACAATCTAAGCACCCCACCGGGGACCCCGGCGTGAAGTCGGGCCATCCTTCTTTTCTGAGAGTCTCTCTGTCATATGTCAAGATTAGTCAGGCGTTGAGGTGGACCTTGTTATTGAAAAGCTCACTTGTCTGGCTCACCTCACTCTCTCCTACCTGATCTCTAGGAGAGGGAAATGTCCAATTTCTCTGATATTTTACTTTGTAATGAAAGTGTCAAGGAGATGTGAAAAGGAGGAAATGCACCATAAATCCCTACCTTGGGGAAACAGGGTGGAGGTGGAGGGCATAGGCGTCAATGCTGCATCGATGTTTTATTCAGTCTGTCTGCGTTCACGTCTCTGCTGTCTGACGTAGACGACCCGGTCCTTCAGCTGCAGGCAAAGAGAAGCAGACAGTCCACGATCCAACTAGAAGTTCTATTCAGACAGTTTTTCTGATCCCTTTACAGCAGGATTTCATAAAAAGAGAAAAATAGAAAGAACCAAGACCTGGAAATGGACGTGAGTCAGACTGGTTCCAAATTATCAGTTCAGCCCGTTTGCAAAAGAAGGCAATGCCACAACAATATGCAAGGCATTTGGCGCACAATAAGAATGCCTTTCTTGTGTTTGTTGTGTCTTTTCGACACCATGTAGTCTGTACTGACTGCAGAGTAAACTAGAAAAGCACTCGGAGAACGCAGACCTCCGCCAAGCACCATAGTTTTTATATAAATTGCTATAAAATCCGCCATCTGGATCAGATCTGGATCAGCCTTTGGGATTTGATAGAAGTACACATTGTAAATCCCTGAGTCAAATTTCATGAGCTTTGGGCAACAATTACCAGAGATATTGAGAAACAGTTTTTTGGGTTCCATTTACTCCAATGTTAATGAAAATTTCAAAGTGATCCAGAATCCAGGATTTCTTCCGGATCACCCCCAAAATTAAATCAGTTCTTCCTTTTCACATTTTCGACACACCCTGAAAATTTCATCAAAATCCGTCTATAAGTTTTTGAGTTATCTTGAACACAGACAAACAAACAGATAAACGCCGGCAAAAACATAACCTCCTTGGCGGAGGTAAATATTAGAGCTAGTGGGGGGCAGTGGGGAGGTGGATGGGTCCAAGAAACAAAACGTTTTGTAAGTTACGTTGGTGACTTTGTCAGGTGTTTTTTGAATTTATGTTATGTTGCTTCCATGCATATTTGACTTAGTTGATATACTTGTTTTAAGCCCAACCATGTGATTTTGTTGCATAAACCTAAATGTGGGACATTACCGTAGTTTACAAAGGCATACAGATGGCACAGGAAAAGCCTAAAATGCATGCTCATGACACGCAGAATGCCCTTGTAATGTTGATAAGTTAGGGCCTCATTTTCTTCACTTCAAGAGTTAAGTTAAACAACAACTCTTGGTCTGAGAAGTGAAGTCAATGCTAAAGTGTCTCAAACTGTCATTCACTCTAATATACAGCAGGGGGTGACTCACTTCACTTGATTTGTTACCTCAGTAAACATTGTAAACATGAGTTTATGGTCTCAATCACTATTTTCAAGTCTTCTACAATACAGCATGATGTTCAATTAGTAAATTGTGGAGTCAAATAGACCATAAAGCAGGGTGCTTTAGGGTGTGGCGACCTTGTTATTGACAGCGATGTCTGGTCTGGGAGTTATCCATGGTTAGTTGTCCTGGGAGTTTTCTTCTTACAACATTAACCCTTTCACAGTGTGTTTTCACTTCATGAAAGTTAGTTATAACATCTTTGGTCGCCTAAAAATCTCTTTTGGTTGTACTTCACTCCACCTTCTCGTATCACTTCTGGCTGCAAAAGAGGGCGAGATAAGAGCCAAATGTAGCTAAAATGACAAACTCAAGGCTTTAAAACAGCAGTCCGTAAACCGATGAGTGATGTCACGGTGACTATGTCCACTTCTTATATACAATCTATGATAAAGACTGGAGGCAGAGGGAAACCATTATCCTGTCTCTGTCCAAAGGTACAAAACCTACGGTCCGTCCTGGCCACACCGATTTCAAAATGTAAAATGTAATATTGTTCAATATTTACGATCGGATGTCCTGTTGTGTGTGGGGAACCCCGAGGACAACTGATGATTAAGTCATATGGGAAAAAGTGAAAGCCAATTGAGAACCAAGCTGACTGACGAAGGAAGGACAATCACTGCCATCATGGCAGCCACAGCTAATGCAAAGCGCGAAGCATAAAGTAGTTGTAAAACTGAGCATAGAAATGGAGGACCAACTTGTTAATTTGTGGCAACAACACAAGTGTTTATTTAACGTGTCTCCATGACTTCATCTATTATTTTATTTTTTATGCCTGAATTTTCAGTATGTTATGTGTGGGGTCTCTCACATTTTCAACATCTGTTAAGATTTGAAAAATCTTTTAGTGTGGGCCAGCCTTAAGTCAACTTGCCAACTTAGTCCTCTCAGAGAGACTCTCTCCATGTGCTTTGTTTAGTTCATTTATCATTTTCCCCAAACATCTGCACACCGCTGACTTCTACTGCCATCCACATCTCATCTCTTCTGAAATTTAATTTATGTTTTTGTAAGTCAATTTTTTTGTGATTTTGGTGTCTCTCCTTTTATTTACCGAGACAGCAGTCTTGAGTGTACTATAATTTCATCATGTCTTGTACTGTCTTCTACTTCTCAGAATTAAGTATTGGACACAGACTAAAAAAAAATTTGTTTTTTATACCCAAAGGTTCAATAATTGAGTTTTTAGTCTAAAAGCTAGTGTGCTTCATATTTTGAAAAACTAATCAGATGTTGCTTTGCTCATGGCAGCTACCTTTTCACGGCAGGACTAAAAATGAAACAAAACCCTCCTTTCCCTCCTGCTTTTTGTGCAATGCATGCTGGGATCCTGACTATGAGCAGCAGAAAGTGGGTAAATCTCTGCTCTGCTCCATAATGACACTGTCTGAGCTTCAACCCAGCAGACGGCCGATTGGTCAATTTCAATTACAGCCTTCCTTATCAGCCTCCAGAGAGACGGATCTCTGCTGCTGATTGGACGGGACGTGGCTTCACTAACTGATAGGAGACACGATCAGTCCTCACTCTCTACCTGTCTTTATCTCACTTTTCTTTCTGTGAAATGTCTGTGTGAAACCAGACGGGAAGCAGTGAAATATGAAAGAAGTGAGAAAAGGAAAATGTGTGTTTGCATGAAAGGATCAATAGCTAATCCTGAGCTTAATCTGGCATCCCTGGTTCAAGGCGTATCCCCCCTGCTGTTAGCTGCTTCCTCATGAAGACAACAACATCGTTTGTGTCTGACAAAAAGTTCCAGTGATTTAGGAGACAGTGGCTCCACTGGAGAGGAGGAACAGGAGGACATCTTATGTCAGAGATCTGTGGAGAAAATTAACCTCTATGAGTTTCTGTTATACATTCACACTCAGAGCAAGATGGACACACATTTCGATGTCCTGTGACCAAACAAACACCAGACTTTTAACCAGGAGGCCTGTGTTCGAGATTGTTGTTGACCAGTGTTTGGTTTTGTAAGTTACATTAGTGACAATTATCTCCTGATGTTTTTATTGACGTTTGTGACATGTTTCCATCGTTGGGTTGCATTGTTTCTGTACATTTTTTTATTTATTTTACTTATTTTAAGCCCGACCACAATGTTTTCCTTTACCCTAACCAAGTGGTTTTCTTACCTTAACCTTACTGTGGACATTTGTGTGGCAAACAAATGACACAAGCAACATACAAATGCTATAATGCGTACTTGTGGCACGTGGAATATCTGTGTAATGTTGTGTTATTTATATGCCTTCCTGTGAGACCTGGGTTGTGCAGGCAGCAGCACGCAGTGGTATGGATGTATACCGGACCCCAAGATGGCACCTATTCATTTTGTTTGTTTACCAAATAAAATGAGTATGTAGGAGCGGGGGGGGGGGGGGGGGGGGGGGGGGGTGAAGAATACAGTATGCCTGTTCTGCTCCAACATTTAATGGGTTCTTCCTTGGCCCATGCTACACCCAACAAGTTTCGTGTCACAATCTGCTATCAATGTACAATCTACCTGCAATCCAGTATTTTTCCCGCCCTCACCGCACCGCACCAGTCAGCTACTCCACCCCGCATCAGCTCACCTGAACTCACAGCTGCGTTTCATCAGCAATCAAACCAGTATCTAAACCTCCACTCACTCATTGTCAGATTGTTCTTCGCCCTCATACAACACTCCTTAGCACTCATCCTCGGACTGATGTCCCATTGCCGACCTCGCCTCTCCCTGATTTACCCGCCTTGTCGTTATCCTGGAAATAACCTCAGCCTTCTGTCCCCGACCACCAGTTCTGTCTTAGCATCCCTGGTTTCTGTCTGCTCCTCTGGGCTTTTTGGTGCATTTCCAAAGTTGGTTCCTCACTGTGAGTTTCCCTTTCTGCTATCCTGTGGATCACTTTGAGTTATTGAGTTTGTTTGTGTTGCCACTGTCGCCATTGTGAGTAATAACATCCTACTGGCACCTGTGAATTGTTTGGTGAAGATGCATGAATCATGCTAGCTCCAGACTCATCGATGCTCCGGTTCGGCCCACCCAGGTCGGGCTCCCATACCCCTCTCAAGGCTCTCAAGGCTTCAAGCCTGAAGTCAGAACAGTACCATGAGTTTATTTACCTGCTTGTTCTTGTTCCTGTGTTCACTGTGTATAAAAGACATTCTCAACGTTACCTGCCAGTATTTGTGTTGCATTTGGGTCCATACAGGACTACATTTCATGAAAATCATGCCGGTAGTTTTTCCGTAATCCTGCTGACAGACAAATAAACCAACCGAACCAAAACATAACCTCTTTAAAAATATCATGAATGCAGCACTGTGCTTTGACAGCAATCAGCAAATGTATCTTTCTCTCAAAAATTTGTCATGTTTATAAAAAAAGTTATCTAATCTGTGCAAGGCACCTACAATATGGTTAAAGTTAAGGAAATACTGTGGTTATGGCTCTGTCAAAAATACTTATTTCAATTAATTGAGCATAGATTTAATTGTAATGCAGTTTTATTTGGTGAGAAAATGCTCTCAGAGGAAGCTTTTAAAGAAACTGAGCAGCAGCGGGGTTCAGCTGGAGAACTAATCCCCCTTAATGAACACAGACATGGACATTAAATCTCAGTTAAATCAGCGATATGATAATATATAGGCAGCACACCAGGAGGAGGCTGAGCTGCAGCAGCAGTATAAAGCACACCTGCATGGCTGGATGTTACTAGTCGGCTGGCAGCCACACAGCAAACATGATTCCTGGCTGTTTCTTTCAGCACACACACACACACACACACACACACACACACACACACACACACATGTATCTATCTCTCCCTCTCATATTATCTTTGAGTCGGTCTCTCCTCAGATCCAATCCAGAGTCAACGCTCCAGTGCTCATCCTCATCCGTCTGCAGCTGTGAGGAATAACTCACCCAGCAGCCCACAGTAATATCAGGCTGCCTATCGATTAGAGAGGCATTGACGTCTTCAAACACAGACAGAGATTGAGCTGTTTTATGTGGATGTGTTGGAGGGACAGTGTTGAGGAAATAAAGCAGAGTCGAAGTTAAATGAACTTCCAAACAAACTGAGGTCCTGTCCTCACGTGGATCTGGTCTCTTATTGATATGCCTCTTGATGGTTCTGTGTGGTTCCCTGAACAACAATATCAAGGTTTGGTCAGTGAAATTAAGACTTGAGAGGGCAGAGATTTGTAAAGTTGGGAAAACTTCCTGATTTAAACACATTCTTTCACATTTTCTAATTCAGCTTGTAATTGGCTCCTTCAGGACGCGCTTTTCATTTCTGCTTGATAAGTCAACTGGTTTTCACAGTAAAGGTGTTCTAAATAAATGCTAGACAGTTGAGTTTAATGTAACGTATAAAGCCCAACAAGTCTTAAGACTTTCACCTATAACCTGCTGGGTCAACACATTCTCACTCCCAACTCAAATACGGCAGCTTGGTCAGTGGCCCTACTCTTCAATCTATGATGCTCTAGCAAGCCAATTTCATGGGAAGGCTTGTGAATAATACAACATTTCACAGACATTCGGCCTGTCATGAGTACACATTTTAGTCTTTTTACATGTCATTTGTACGCAGATGTATGCAGTTACATTTACACAAGAAAACCACTTAGGTAGGGTAGGGAAAACGTATGGTTGGGCTTAAAAAAAGTATGAAAGCAAAGAAAAAAAAAAAAAAAAAAAATAAAAAAAAAAAAGGGAAAAGGGTAAAAAATAGTTATTTGGACCGAGAACGTCATGGTTGGGCTAAAATGACACACAGAAATAAGATATGTAAGCTAAGTAAGAATACTATAAAAATAAAAAAAAAGGGGGGGGGGGGGAAAAAAAAGGGGAGGGGGGGGGGGGGGGAATGGGTCCGAATCTGAATTCTGTCGAGGATACCAGAAGGATGAGCGCAAAGCCCTGACTCCTCAGTTTGTAACATGCCAGTGTGAACATAAAGGAGACCAGCTAAAAGGTAACAGTGGATCTTTTATTGACTAACCCTAACAGACAGAGAAACACTCTTAATTTAAGAAGCAACAAGAAAAGCAAAGTGTCTCTGGTGTCTAATGGGCATTACAGTCTTGTTAGTCTTTTGTGTAACTATCATGGAAGTTTTAAGAGAAGTGGTTTTCAAAATGTCGTTCCATTCATTCCAGATAAAGTTACTCACCAAACGTATCTGAAAGAAGTTCTTCAGGCTTCCATGTCACGTTTCCCGAAACACTAACAACGTTTTTTTTGTGCCGACACCTCGAGATGTCAAACCAAGGAATATTCATATGAATCACTTCTCTAACAGTGATTTGTGATGATTTTTGGAGGCGCTGACAAACGACGTCCTGCTGACAGAAACGTTGTGTGTCTCTTTAAATACTCTCTAAACCCATCTCTTGTCAGCCATCTCTAAAGGTTTGTATTTTTATATCACTTTACCTGAATCAAACCTGAACGCCGTTTCTCTGCTGTCATATTTTATGATGATTAACACAGCAGATACGTCAGTGTACATTCACACACAGTTTTACTTCTGTACTTTTTCCTAAACAGGTTCTCACAAAATTTAAAACTCCTCACAAAAATATAGACACACACACACACTCCACAGGTTGCACAGTAAGTTTTAGATGAAACTTCGATCGTGCTCATTCAGGATCACACGAGGCCCAATTGAATGTCATCGTTGTCCAATCCTGTAGGAGGCTTCATTAACCTTGGTGGGTTTAAGCACAAAAACAAATCAATGGAGGTTGTCATCCTTCGCCGTCCGTCACCTTCCCTCTCTACATCTTCACAGATGGCAAAGGAGATGCCAGAGTATAGACGACTGATTGTTTTCTGTGTGTGTGTGTGTGTGTGTGCGTGCGTGCGTGTGTGCATGTGTGTGTGTGCGTGCATGCGTGCGTACACTTGTATCCTTCCACCTCCCATTTCACCTTGTTTAGATTAGACCTTCTAGTGCCACAGGGGCAAAATTAATCAAATTAGGGCCGAGATGTCCACTGGACACAACGACCTCCACTTCGTCTACACGCACACACACACACAAAATTTTTTTTTATATATATATATATATATATATATATATATATATATATATATATATATATATATATATATATATATATATATATATATATATATATATATATATATATATATATACTCTGCTTGCTTACAGTACCCACACACACATACACATATACACACCTCCTCCCATCTCGTTCTCTTTCTAAATTAAATCAAGCTCCACTCAGATCAGTCCGGCCAATTGAAGCTGGAATGAAGGCGGATGGTATTAGACTTTTATTTAGTGTGGCAGGTCATATTTAAGGTAACCACTATATCTAAGGTGTTTTTTTTATTTTTTATCCTCTCACACTTTATTGCTGACATTTGTGGACGGAGGACTGGAGTAGAGCGATGACGCCAACGGGCAACCTCTGTGTCTGAAAAATCCTGCCAATGTAGTCGTGTCTTAATATTCTTGTGTATTCTTGTATTCTGTATTCTGTATTCTTTCTAACACCCAGCAGGGGGCGACTCCTCTGGTTGCAAAAAGAAGTCTGATTGTACAGAAGTCTATGAGAAAATGAGTCTACTTCTCACTTGATTTATTACCTCAGTAAACATTGTAAACATGAATTTATGGTCTCCCAGACCAGACAACACCGTGGTAGCAACCTGTCAATCACGAGGTAAAGCATCCCCTGCTTTATGGTCTATTTGACTCCAAATGGGACCAAAATTTACTAAATGAACATAATGCTGTATTGAAGAAGACTGGAAATTAGCGATTGAGGTGCTTTGCGCCTTTGTTGTTAGGTACCTACGTAACAAAACTACAGTATAAAATAAGTCAATGTTGACTTGGTTTCACATAAAGCAGCAGTCTCCTGGATCAAAGTGCTATGTTTGTTTGACTACCGCATCCACATCAACCTCCTTCCTTTCTCGCTTTTTTTAATTTGTCAGTTGTTCTGAGCGTCTGCATCTTTGTGCGTCTCATACAGATGCCTGGGATTTGCTGGGACTGAGTTGGGATTGAGAACAAGTTGGGATATCCATATCTAATTTCACAGTTTCACAGACAGACTGACTGACAGTCATGTAGTGAAAAACACACATGCCTAAAATAAATCCCCCTATACATTGCCGACACAGATTGGTAATTCTGTCTGTAGGTGATGAAGCAGCAGGAAGTGCGATGTCTATCTTCACCCATCCTGAGGTGTTGATGTTGGTGTTGTTGGGGGCAGCAGGACAGCAGGGTGCTGGGGCCCAGCGAGGGGACCCTCCCTCCAACCGTAGCTGATTGACGTAAATCGTGGACTCTCTGACGTCCACAAGGGATTCCCTGTCACAGCACGACATAAAAACACAAAAGCTTCCTGATCAAACTGCTGGCTGTTTGATTTCCACCTTCCGCTGGTAGGATGCCTGAAGGGAACCACCTGCACTGAGAAGATGGTGCATCTTAAAAAGTCAAATGAGCAAAATGACCAAGTTTGTCTGTTTTAGGTAATATGCTAGTTTGTTGCAACAAGAGTCCCAACCTCAAAATGTGGTGTTGCAATACATGTTTATATTTTAAATGTTGGACTACAAATTTCTTAAATTCATAAACACATCTTACACTTATTTAGTTAGTTAGTTTCCTTTAACATTTTGTCAGATATTTAAAGGTAACCCCATGTACATGTAAATTTCTCCACTGTGGGACAAATAAAGGAATATCTTATCTTATCTTATCTCTTATGGTGATTACCCAACCCAAAAACCCAGTAACCTAAAGATCCTGACTTTACCAGACAGCAGGAAATATCTGACCACACCATTAGTTTTGGGCTGCGGTCAAAAAGGTTTTTTCGCTTGGGAAAGTTCCTAGAGGAGTGAAATGACCTGGAAGTATCTAAGCAGCAGCCATGATAAGCACTATTATAATTCTCCAAATCCTTCAGTGTTTCCTTTCTTATCTCCAGAAAAGACATTAGGACATAGCCTTGGTCTTTGTTAGTGTGCAGTGTTTTAGTCTGCGGTTCATCTACCCGTAATCTGCACATCCTTCCAGTGTGTTCGGAAACACACAGCAGGAGGAGGACAGAGAAACTGTGAGGGGTGAAGATATTCTGGTTACAGTCTGCATGTTCTCCCAGCTCCACTCGGTGTTTCAGCTGATCCTCCGTCAGCCATCCTCCCACGTTAATGAATCACCTCCTCCTGTCTGAGGACAACACACACTCCCAGACCTCATGGGGACAATAATAAGGAAGATGATCTCCAGGTGATCCTGTAGTCACACACACACACACACACACACACACACACACACACACACACACACTTCTAGAGAGCCACTAGCGGCAGGAAGCATCTGGTCTCAGCGATGACACAGGTGGTGGAGTGTGACACCGACCACCTGGCACTCTGTAAGTATCCTTTAATAGATGAAATGAATGGCATTATGTCCGTGTGTGTGTGTGTGTGTGTGTGTGAATGTGGGCGTGTGTGTGTGTGTGAGATCTCATCAAAGCTCTCACCCGTAGAGACTCTTTATTAAAACACCTGTTGGGGTTTCTCTAAAATCACACCTGTCCATCATTGGTCAAAATAACCAGATGGGACAAACACAGGACTTTTCACCCCGGAGAGCGGTGAACATGTACTGCTAGAAGCCAAAACATTAGACTTTTTTAAAAATAGGCTGCATAAGTTAAAGGTATGGTATATAGCTTTTAATCATTTTTTATTGCCAATGTATGAACAAGTAGTGACCTTACCTAAAAAGTGAGACCTTCTGTGAACCTCTGGGTTTCCTCTATCAGTCTGTAGACTGTTTTTGATGAGAAGAACCAACAATATGCCAGCGTGTGTGCTCACAAGTGCCTTTACTCTATTCAGCTCCGATACAGGGCTAACTGTGCAACCATGGCTAACATTTGGTTAGAAATGGAGTCTGCTAATGCCAACAAATGACCAGCCCTCGTAACAACTCAGAATCCAACATAAACTACATGGAAGCACAACAAAACCCCTAAGTTATATCTAATGAAGCCCATCTTGTAAAACAGGAGTGTGACAGTCATCGAGAGAAAACTAGTGTTGTGGGCCAATAGCAGAGCCAGTGTGTAGAGTGTGTGTGCATGTGGGAAGTGAGTGGTGAAGCGAGAGAGAGAGAACGGGGGTGAGTGTGTGCGAGCAGCGAAGCAAAATTAATCAACATGATGCCTGTCAATTATGTTCAATCACATATGTGGCAACATGAGCCACAAGCAACAGGACGCTGACTGTCATTGACTTAATGGCCACAAGTGTCACAGTTAACAGTCCCTTTAATTGAAACCTAAAATAGTGTATGGAGAGTTTGAACTCTTTGTAATACATCACAGTGGAATACAGTTCATACAACTAAACATTAGTTAGATTATAATGTTATATGTCATTTTGCATAATGTTTGCCATATTACTGTATATGTTATTATATCAGTGTCTGAAAATATTCTGCATATCTTGGGAAAATGACTTTGATTATATTACAAAGCCCAATGCCCATGGCCACTTCAATACTTTAATGATTTAGACAAATAACTATTTTTTTCTTATTTACCTGGTGAGTCAGGTAAAGTAAAGTAATGCAGAAAAGATGCATAAAGTGGGACTTCTGTCTTGACTCTTTCTATACAACTCCTCCTCAGCGTTTTCTAACCATATGTTGCAGCACTACAGTGGCCTGATGTCAGCGGGCACCCGCGGGTGCTGCTCGTCAGCAGGATAAATGGATTGTTGTTCAGAGAGCTAGAGGGTCCAGATGGGGCCCAGAACTGTGGAGAGAAGCCACAGAGTTTGGTTCTGATTAGGAGAGATGCGCAAAGACCAACTCCTGCATATGTAGACTACTATACAGAAAGAAACACTTGTATATGTATTCACAGTCGATGTAGACTATTTGGCATGTGTTTTGCTTGAGGGGACACAACAATAATAACAATACATAATATATTTGCTTTAAGGAAGTATTGATTTGTTTGTTTGGTTATTTATTGTCATGGAGAATGGAGTGGGTAGACCGAAATGCAGGGGACTACAGGCAACAGGAACCAATCTAATGTGATGAGAGGGTCAAGTGCATGTGTAGAGATGGGCGGAGAAGCTCAGGTGAAGGAAATGAGGTGATTAGGCAGGAGAAAGGACCAGGAGCTGACTGGAAGGGAATCATTGGGAAGAACTAATGGGGCTGATTCAGAGGGTGTATGGGCAGGTGAAACTAATCAGGGCGGGGCAAACAATCAAAACTGGCAGGAAACACAACACATAAAGGCAGGAACTAAAACCAAACATAACACACGAGGAGAGTGGATTACAAAATAAAACAGGAAACACTAAACAAATGCACAAAACCAAAGCCTATGGAAGGAGGCGGAGACATAGGTCTTGGGGTATGGGAGATAACACATGCTGGTCAAGCCTGTACGATTTTTGTATTGGCCAAATGGTGGTACAACAACTTCTGTGTCCATCACATGATGCAGTTGGGCCCAGAAAGACTTTTTCCCATAGTCTTACATTTAGAGAGACACCTGTAACTTAGCAGATCTTTTTCTGAGGCAAATCAACTTCATAGTATGAACACTCTAGTAGCCCTGATTTAAATCATTTGGTTCTAAAAGTTGTAAAACTCACTAATAACTGAATCCATAATTATTTCCCTTCCTCTATTCATGGGAATAAGACTTAGACCGAGGGCTGGGAGACAGAGTTAAAGGAAACGCTGCTGCACCTGCTCCATGGGCCCAGTTGATGTGGAAGATCGTTGGATGATCTGGGTACTGTATCACTCAGCAGTCGAGCCATTTCTGCTTCATGCGCCACTGAGCAGCTCTCATAGGAATGAGCGGGAGCCTCCAACGCTGCATCCAGTTCTAATACATCCATGCCCTGGGTAGCATGTTGCTTCATCACCATGAACACACACACTGCAGTTTATTCTGACTCAATCCCACATGCACCGTCCTGTTGACACTAATACTCACTAGGGCACGCTGGCTCCTACTAAATAAAAACATCTCATACAACTAAACTGCATTCTCAATTAAGTTTGGAGGAAAACATATTTTCTCCCAGATTATGGTTACAGTTTTATCCATTTTAAAGCCCCCCTCCAGCCAGTTTTACTTCCTGTTCTTTGGTTAACGTTCTTGCTAAAATGGAGAATGGGTGTGAGACAGGAATTATCTTTTGTTTCTCTAACAGGACTTTTTTCCTGTTTTCTCTTGAGCTGAATGTTGTGTACTCCCTGTCGTCCAGACCTGTGTGTGCTGTGTTAATTCTGTCTGTAGGATTTTGTGCAGACTACCCACTGCATTGATTGCACCCATTCAACACACACAAACGCCATTGTGAAAATAAACACATTTAAGTAAGGTGGAGGAAACTAAAAATATAACCCTCAGTTAGCTAATGCAACAAATTGGGCTAGCTCACGACACCTAACTAGCTAACTAACTAGCAAGACAAACTGACAGACAGATCAACAGATTTCTCGTTTTGCTGCTACTCAGACATAAACAAGCATCAGTGTGTCTGCGCAGGCTTGGAGGCTGACGTATGACCTGCAGCTTCGACTTTCGTCATACGTCATATTCCCATTGTAGCAACAGCCTTCTTTTTTAACTCTGAGCATAACATTAAGTTATTTGTCAAAAAGCGTTGGCAAACAGTGTGGCTAATCAACTTAGTCAGGAAATGACTCAAATAAATATGAAATATTATAGAAATGACAAAATACATTGGAGGAGGGCTTTAATCAGTTTTAAACATTTCTAAACACATGGTTAACATGTGGTTGTAAACTGAAAAGAAAATACTTGGTAAGGGTTATGAAACATCATGGTTTGACTTAAAATGCAGATGTTTGTTACATTATTAAGCTAAGGATGTGAATTAAAATAATTCAGCTCTGATTGCTGGTTTCATGCAGGACACAGACAACAGTCTCCTGGGTGAAAGTCCTGTGTTTGTTCTCCCACATATGACTATGGCTATGACTGTGATTTCAAACATGTTTATGATATAGCAAAATCATAATCAAAATCTGAAGTAAATTTTCAGTTGAAACCAATGGGCTTAGAGCTGAGAGTCACAGACAGGAAGTCAGTCAGTATTGAGAGACGGACTGACATGTTGATTTTCATCTTTTCATGGACTTTGCTGACAATGAGAACCAGCTTCAATGTGCTTTTTAACATTAGCAGTCTGCTCTCAAGTATTTAGGCAACTTTTAGCAGTTACTAAAACTATGAACGTAAGAGTCACATTGTAATAAACCAGAATGATCCTGAAATTTCTGTGTGTCTGTCGGCACTTTGTTCCATCTGATCGGAACAAACTCACACACATGAAAACACACACTTATATTCAGTGATGGGTTTGATGTGAGATGCGATGTTTGTGCAACAAACAGGCCTTTGGATGGGCTGCCGCCCCACTGCCTGTGGGGCCCACATGGCCTTCAGTCCAGGGCCACACACACACACACACACACACACACACACACACACACATTCAGCTCACCACCAGTTCCAACCTCCACCGTCTGCTTTGTCTTCGTGACTGGCCTGTGAATGAAAGATACACATTTTGTGTGCGTGTGCGTGCGTGTGTGTGTGTGTGTGTCACGGTGCTGAGACAGTGCTCAGGTTGGAGGCAGTGGGTGTTTTGTTTATGTGGAGTCATACAGTGCAGTTAGCATGAATTACAAGTGTCTGCTCCAGCACAAGTGTGTGTGCATACAACTACAATACAACTAGATTGTAGTTATTACTTTTCTGTTGCGTCTCTATTTGACGTTGTTTTTGTCTCGCATTGTGACTTCTGAACTGCAATGGTGCTAGCATCACGTTTCTGGTTCATTTAAGCTATCTAACCAAAAAGCCCAAAGATCAGAAGACCTACTGAACTTACATCTGACATGAGGCAGCAGTAGATCCCTCCTGTAGTTGGGTGTCTGACCGTGCAGAGCTCTGAAACTGAATTGGATTCTGGGGTGAAGGGCTTCTGTTTAACCCTAGAACACTAACGTTAAAATAAGTCACACCATCACTAACGTTGGGTATATTTTACCCAATACAATATCCTTGATAAAAAGCAGTTTTATCAATTCGGGTAAATTCCACCCGTAAAATATGTTACTCTCTATCACTAAAGTCGGGTGAAAATCACCCGAACGCATGCCTCTTGAAAAAACCATAGATGGGAGGAGGGAAACAAACATACAATTAATAACATCAGTAAGCAGCCTGAAGCTACCCAAGGACCCATGAAACTCAGACAATGGCAACACAATGAAAATCACATAACAAGAATTGTGTGGGTGAAAATCACCCGACGTTAGTGTTCTAGGGTTAATCAGCACTGAGCTCATCAGCTGTGCGTAAGAAGTGGATGTAGACACCGTGACGTCACCCATTGGTTTGTAGACTACAGTTTTGAAGCATGGAGTTCGATTTTTTGGCCATCGCCATCTTGATTTTTTGCAACCAGAAGTGGCACGAGAGGGTGGAGCTGAATGCAACCGATAACTGAATAAAACATTTTAGGTGATTAGAAGGTTATAATTGACTTTGATGAACTGAAAACACACCGCAAAAGAGTTAAAGCTGTAACATGGAAACACGGACAACTCCAAGACTGGACAACACTGGTTGTGACCTGTCAATAACAAGATAGCCACATCTGTAACCAGAGGACTCGCCCCCTGCTGGCTATTAGAAAGAATGCAAGTTTAAGGCACTTTAGCACTGGCTTCATATTTCAGACCTGAGGTTGCCGCCTGATTAAACTGAAGAAATTTAGAATTTTTATCTAATTTTTAATATCATTAATGCAATCAATACCTCCCTTTTAATCCTCAAAACAGTATCTCAAAAGAGCATCACCTGTATAGCAGGTAGAACCTTGGGGCACATTGTAAGTTGCAGATGAGGAGGCATATTTCACTTCAAAACTCCAGTCAGAAAGGTAGAAATTGCACCTCAACTCAGGATATATAGCATGTAATATCCCCCCAAAAAGGATTTACTGAACTGTTGTGTAACTTTACAGTTTATCCTCACCTTTACAGAGATATGATATGTATTGTGCTCCCTGTCTCTCCTGTATGTTTGTCATTTGGATGCAGGATTGCTTCACAGTAGGCAGGGTGTTCTTTTCTTTATAGGCATCATTCTTTCTCCTCCACACGTACCGTTGATCCATTGGCCCAAAAAAGTTCCAGTTTGGTCTCATCACTCCAGAGAACAGTATCCCAAAACCTTTGTGGTTTGTCCACATGGTTTTTGGCATACTGGAGTCGACTCTTCTTGTGCGCCTGGGAGTTCTTGCATGGAAGCCATCATTTCGCAGTGTGCGTCTTATTGTCTGTGCAGAAACCTGAATACCTCCCTTTGACATGTCCTGTCGTAGTTCCTCAGCTGTCACCCGGGGATTTTTCTCCACCTTCGCCTCAGGTATCGCACAGCAGTTGCAGACAGTAACCTCTTTCTACCACGCCCAGGTAGCGCTTCCACTGTGCCTGTAGCTTTAAACTTGCGGACTATGCTCCCAATTGTGTCTCTTGAAATGTTTAGCCTCTTTGCCATCTTTTTATATCCATATCCTTGCTTATGAAGTGAAATGACCTCCTCTCTGAACTTTTTTGACCATTCCTTGGACTTCACCATGTTGCAAAGATGTCATTAACTGCCAAGAAGAGCCATGTGTCACAGTCCTTTTAAATCTGCTTAATTGCTGCTCATTAGGGTTCTGTTCACATCTACAGGTGTTTTCATCAGCTGTTTGACAACACCTGATGGAAACCTCTGTTTTTAAGAGTGGTGGACTAGGGGGGTTGAATAATTTTGTCAATGAGGTAATCACAGAAAGGCCATTCATTGGAATATTCCAAAAAATATTTTTGTTATTTCAGTTGTATTTGTCTATTTGACACGTCATTATTTAATGTGATTATAAACAAGATGAAAAATAAATGTCAAACTTGCAAAAACACTTATCTACTGTGGGGGTTGAATAATTTTGAACACAACTGTAATCGCCACATTTAGCCTAATAGTCTCTGTATGTTTTTGAAGCAGATTCATAAATTTCTTGCTCAAGTTGAAATGTATACAATCACACCACTTCTAAAATTTGTTACGCGTTCTGTTGATCTGAGCTCTGAGACTGAACCAGACAGTAAATATACCATAAGACCGAAGCTAGGAACTGGAAAAGCTGTGCAGGTGCTGCAGGGATAATCCTCTGTGGGTTTGTCACTGAAAACAATCCCTTCAGATCCATATAAATGGTAATATAAACATACTGATTAGTGGAGGTTGAATATTTAATGAAGAATTTATCACCACAATTACTGTCATACTTACTCAGTATGTTACATTTCTGTTTATGTTTACAGCTGGATGCCTTCAAATGATTTCTGTTGTTTATAATGTTGTTTATTTTGCAGCAGTAGTAGTGTTATTTACTTCTTCCTGTGCGTTCCAGTGGAGCAATGTGTGCTGTGTATCAGGACCGTCCTAAATCAGAGGCAGTGAATCCTGGCAGGTCAATTACTGTCTGACCTTGTGAGTTCAAAGTTAAACATAGAGTGAATCAGAGTATAAGTCTGTGCTGACGTCTGACACGACATGCTCATTGTCACTCCTCTTATTTATTAATATTAGTGTAGAGAAAAAAATCACGCCGTGTGTTGTATCACACCATTAAACCTCATCTGAATGTCCTGCAGGCTTTTACTCCATTACAATCAAAGTAAAAGCAAAAAGTAAATGAACATATGTTGAAACATAAGTCATATTTAGGTGTTATATTATAACAAATTAATTGACATATAAGCAATGTTTTAATTTTGCAGCTGGTGAAATTACAGTATATTTTAATTTACATTATTAAGCAGTTTAACCTACAATGCCATGTATTTTAAAAGATGATCATACAGTTGATGTTTTAAATGAGAATTTTAATGTGTAAAGTAACTTATAGATATCACATAAATGTAGCGGAGTACAACTATAAGGTGGCATTGCTGTAAATAGAAGTAATCAAGGAAAGTGCAAATACCTGGAGGCAGGTATTTGCACAGGCAACTGGACTTAGATTTGTCTCTGAAGACGTTTCGCCTTCGTCAGACTAGTGGGGACTAGTCAGACTGTAGCATTACGAACTGATGAAGCCACTTGGATAAGGGGCGAAACGTCTTCAGAGACAAATCCAGGTCCGAATCCAGTTGCCTTTGATTCAGTTGTTGCCAGAATGAATATGACCTGGACGAATGAGAACATTCACAGACGAGGAAAAACACTGTTTTGTGATAATACCAACCACAACAAACAGAAAACCCCAGGCTGCAACTCGCTAACATGGCAGCTCTAATGGCATCACTTACGCGAGATGAAGTAAATCATTAATAAAACAAAGCAGACAAAACTTAGAATGCAATAGACATGCAAACAAAGATGTGGGTTATCTAACCTTTACTTTCATTTAAGATCATATCGTAACGTTACATAAAGATTTCAGCCTAAAAAGGTTAGTGTATTTTCTCAATTAAAAGGGTGTTTGAAGAGAGTTTCATTGAATTTGGCTCCAGCAGTCAGGTAAACGCGCAGGAAGTTATTACAGGACAGTCACAGCACAATGCTTTATATCAGGACCACAGTTAAGGAATTAGATGGCGAGTGTGTGTGTGTGTGTGTGTGTGTGTGTGTGTGTGGGGGGGGGGGGGGGGGGGGGGGGGTGTGTGTGTGTGAAGGACGGGACAAATTGACAAAGGAAATTTTCCGCTTCAGGTGTCGCCTGCTTGTTTATCAAAGTGTGTGTAATCAAACTGCCATCATCTCTGACTCTAATCACACTAACCAGCCTGTCTGTTCTGACCATTTGGCTCCTGCAGAGTCACATTTTTGTCCTCCAGATCTTCTGTGACAGATGTGTCGTCCTGGTGAAAGACAGCCTGTGACCCGGCGTCACCGGGGGCCACTGTAAATGTCAGTAGAGCCGTCAGGGGCCGCTCCCGCTGGGAAACACACGTACGTGATGGTTGTCTTCTGTTTTCAGGTGTCTGCTGAAGAAAGGAGCCTCATTGTGGCGTCTGTTGCTTGACATGTCTCCCAAGTGTCACATTGTGTTTTCAGCATTTAAAAGTCAGGCCTGTCTCTTCAGGATAAGCTTAGTGACCTAGTGACAGAAACACTGATTCACTGCAGTGTTTAAATGAGGAATTTGACATAAAATCTTTCTCATAAATACAGTAAATCCAAAATGTTTTTTCTTTATCCTGCTTTTTGAAAATACGGTGCCAGACCATAGACCACTTATTGATTAGCCTTAATAACAGAGGGGCGACTGACTAAGTCTTGATACGGAAGACACTTGTTTTTACCTAATATGCATGTTTTTAAGTGTTTTTGTGTGTGTGTGTGTGTGTGTGTGTGCGTGTGTATGTGTGTGGTCAGATATGTTATTGGTATAAACAGTAAAAAGAAAAAATATTTTAAATAAACAAAAAAAACAATCACACTATAATGTACATGGTCTGTTGTGTTTCCCAGTCCAGCCCTGATCACGTGTCCTGGTTACAGTCATTTATTTAGGACATTAAATGTGTTCAGCGCTTATTCAGCACCCTTCGGCATCTGATACTGATGCACCAAGGCAACCTTTAGCATATATATCCTTATACTGCATGCTACACGCTATATTTTAGCCAAATCAGTACGTAATTATGATAATAATAAATTTTACTTCTCTATCGCACTTTTCAAGAAACTCTGATACTTTAGATAAGATGATCATAAATAAGAACATCATAATACATAAAAAACACAACACTAGTCACACATTAAAAGCACTTCTGAAAAGGTGTCTGTTGATAAGTGATTTGAAGGAAGACAGGTTGTTTGACTATCTAATGTGTTTGGGAAGTGACTTCCAAAGGGTCTGCTAGTATAGTATGTGACTTCAAATACAGCCTTTGTCTTTTACTTCCTGTAAAAGAAAACCTACTAGATTTTACTTCCTGTCTTTGTGTTTTCCCGCCTTTGAGATTATCTGCCCCGTCCTGATCACCTGTCCATAATTATGATGCCTTCAAATGGGGTTGTGTTTGCAATGTTTACAAGATGTGAAATTGTGTAAACGAGATGCGTGGCGTTCAAGTAGTTAAGTCTCGAAGAACACCGCTGTTATCATAAAGTGGGCATGTCTGTAAAGGGGAGACCCGTGGGTACCCAGAGAAACCCTTTACATTCACATATCTGGAGGTCAGACGTCAAAGGACCCCTTTTAAAGTTAAACATTCAGCTAGTTATTTAAGTTATTTAACCTCCTTTGTGACAAGCTATTATAGCATACAGTACCAATCGATTCCTTAGGTTTTCTAATTTCATATGATACAACCTAAAAATCACAAGTTCCATTGATACATTAAAGAAATTAGTGGCATTTAAACAAATTAGTTTGACAGCCCTAATGGGAACATAATTTTTAGGAGACCAGGCTGTCACTGAGGCACTTATTTACTAAAATCTACTGTGACTCAGAGTAGATGTAAATGTTTCTGTGAATAATAAATTGGGATTATGTATAGTATAAATATCCTAAATGTAGGTATAGTTGTCAGCCTGCTTTTTGTTCACATGAATCTTGTATCTTGCAGATTGAAACACAGCCTCTCCTCTTCCTCTAAATCGAGGCACATACTGCTCTACATCATTTATTATACTGTTCTTTTGCTGCATCATGTGGCGTCTCCATGATTCATCTCCTGTCAGCTGACAGTGAGCCAACTCAATTACCTGGTTTAACATGAAAATTAGCAATTAGCTGGTCTGAGTCACTGCAACACCTTCTGCTACTTGAGACTCACATCCAAGAGTCTGCAGAGTCTCCCAACAAATTAACAAGACACTCCCCGAATCCAGCTGTTTCCTGCTTTGTTTCCAAATAAAATCCCTCTGTGCGTGTGTGTGTATGTGTGTGTGACCAAACCCACACACACACACATACACACACACATACACACACACACACACAAGTTGGCTGAGGAGCCCGGGGCATCTGGGACTTGGATTAGGAGCCATGACAGGGAGATGGAGGAGGGATTACTTTGCCTGCCTCGTTTCAGCTTTCCAGCCTCAGTTTGTTTGCATGAGTGAGAAAGAAGAAGAAGAAAGGTTCAGCGAGGCGCTCAGAGTGTGTTGGCCTGAACGTCTGCTCCACTATTGGAAAATACAACAGAGAAAAACCAAACTGAAGCTGAGAAATAACATAATTCAAACAGTTTCAAACCAGGGATTATTGTAGATGATTCGTTAACTCTCTGAGTGTTTGTGGAGGAGGGGAATCAACAGTTAGAGGAAGTATGTGAGAGAGACAAGACATCAATGTAAACTCTGCTTAAATGCTTCTTTAGTTATTGATAGGTAGACTGACAATGTTTGTATGTTATCCTCCTCTCCATCTTTGATTATTGCAAGACAGAAACATCGATATTAAGCAGTTCTGCAAAAATGCTGAATCACATTCAGTGACAGCATCTGCTATATGCAAGCCATCTATAGAGTGCTACAGGAATGAGTCCTAAAACCTGAAAATGATTTAGCACTTCCTGTTCCCTCGTCTGGAAGTCAATGGGTTTTTTGAATGGGTTTTTAGTTAAATACATGAAATAAAGGCTGTGGTTAACACAAACTGAAGAGATTTTAACATTTTGTTCTACAACATATTGTCAGTAAATATCCAACGCGTGAATTTTGAAGCGTTTATGTGTCTTATAGAAGGCGGTTGCAAACAAGTGGCTAAATGAGATTACTAAATGTGATGACGCTGACTCGTCCACCTTTACAGATTTGTCGTGTATACTAGTGCTCATGTGACAGTGGTGTAGTTCATTTATAGCTTAATGTTAGCTTTTTACTTCTGCTGATTGCTTTCACATTTAAAAAATGAAAAAAAGTGGTGTTCATTTGTGGAGATTATCTTGCTGAACAAAACATGTAAGTATCATTAACGTTTGTTTAGCACTGAGTTTATTTTCTGCCATAATCCAAAACCCAGTGGAAAAATCCCATTGGGTTTTTGTGGAGGGAACCAGGGTGGTGCTGACTTCAGGGTACGTCATCCCTGCACCCTGTGTTAAGTGCCACCCAAGATAACTGTGATTGGTTTAAAGAAATACAAACAAGTCTGAACGTTTTTTCCCCTATAGCAGAATGATGTTAATTGCAGGTCTGTAACAGACCATTGACTCCAGTCTACTGCATTAAAACCTGACATGCGACACATCCATTCACTCAGACCTCCTCACCTTATAATCATTGACTATTTCTGTTGGATGTAAATTCTGAGGTGGAGAATTGTTAAAAATTGCTGTATAGCAATTCTTAGGAATATGATATGTGTATAATCTATTTGCACAAATACTGGATAAAAAAGAGAGAAGCACCAAGTGCTCACCCTCGGCTGCCCCCTCTCAGTCGATTAGTCGATCAATTTATCATCTTGATCTTAGTCGACTAAGATTCCTGTAGTCTTTAGTCATTATTTATACTTTTTCATGAAGAATGATTTATTGCTAAGAAACTTATGTGATTCTTGTGTTTGATTCTTTGTGGAGAGACTCAGTTTTAAAGATCTGTCGATTAAATCAACTTATCAGTTTGTCAACAAAATCGTGTTAATCGACTAAGAATTTATTTGGTTGATGACGGCCCTATCTCACCCAATCGTATCGTACCTTATCTTGAACCACATTAAAAGCCACTTTGGTCCCGAGTGAAATATCTCAACAACTATTGTATCACTCGCCATGTACGTTTTTTGTACAGAAAATCACGTTCCCCAGAGGATGAATCCTACTTACTTTTCCTCTAGCACCACCTTGAGGTTGACATCTGTTGACATCTGTGAGTGAAATACCCCCCCCCCCCCCCCAATATGTAACATACTGTAAAATTTACTAACCTCAAGATGTTAGAGAAGTTATATGTTATAAATGTGCAGACTTATTGTTAGAAAAGCATCAAGTCTCTTCAGAAATGTATGTTAAAGTTATTCAAGTTTCTGACTCTTTTCAGCAAATATTCCATGAATCCCATATCACGTGTCTCGCTTCATTAGGTTTAATAAAGCCTGTTGTTATTACAGCATTTCACTGTAACCAAACAGCAGAAACCTCCTTTCCTTATGGCAAACATAAATTCTTCATTATCCAAACTGGATTCCTTTAGGATGCCTCCGCTCTCGCCCCTCTTCAGAATAACTTAGCGAATAATGAGAGAAAGAGTGTGAAGCTGTTTGAATGAGGCTCTGAACATTTAATTACTTTGCATTATGGCAAATAAATATTTAGCTGTCTGCGGGGTGCGAGTGGCAGAGGACCTCTGTGATTTTATCACTCCAGATCAGTAACTACATCAGACCCTTTAATAACCATTCCACAGCATCACAAAGCTCATATTAATATCATTATTTGTATTATTATTAAGTAGAACAGCTTCAAGATGGCCAAAACAAACTGTATGAGGAGCTTTGGGCTGTTTTCCCGTTTCCTGTTGCCGGTGAATGCAGCATACCTGGAGGACCACTGTGCCTCATTTGTATGTGACAAACACAGAAACACACAGGGGAAATAAATGCCACATGATCATTATACCTTCCAAAAAAGATGCTTCACAGAAAAGCTGTAGTTCAATAGCAGTATGTTCACTTCACTGTCCATCGGTATCACCAATATGTTCCAAACCGAACAGCAGCTAACCCGGAGGTCACGTCAGGATCATGTCTCTCTGTGCACATTATAACACTGTGTCTGGTCAGCACAACTGCATCCCAGGTCAGTAAACCTGATGCGATGGATTCCCCTAAACCAGCCACATCTAAAGTCGCTGCCAGTTGTTTTTTTTTTTCAGACTAAAACTTAAATTAATTAATTTTTCTTTCATCCCAGTACTGAAGGGGCTCATCGATTATGTTTTTAATGTGCATATGGTATCACTCCTTTGATGAGAATCAGTATGCACGGGAGTGCACGGAAATGCTTTGCACACCATCAGAACCTCGTCTGCATCCTTGACTTAGTGAATTCAGACAATAAAGAGAACTGATCTGATGAATAATGAAACCAGAGTGGGATGTTGATGTCTGTGCAGAGCTGAGGAGACTTCAGTAACTTTATAAAGTCACTGTGAGGATGTGGTGAATATTTTTTCATATGGAAACTTTAATGCAGATAAAAATGCTTTGTATTAAAAGGAACAAGAAAAAGATCCACATGAAACTGTAATATTGAGTAAATATTGACTAGTTCCTCCATGACCAGACTGATGAATGGTCAGTGTGTGGACTCGACTGCTGCTTCCTTTGATGCTGAACAGCAGCTGCTTCTAAAGTTGCAGTAAATGTCATCAGAGAGCAAGAAAACAAGTGACACTTAAATCTCAGAGGAACTAACCTGAGAGAAAGTTAGAGAGAAGAATCACCTGCATACAAAAGATCAGAGCGGTCCTGGTTGATAATACTTTTTAACCGTGCCAGAGATGTGGTTGAGGAGACAGAGGCAACAACTGTTAGATGTACAGTAACAAACTATCATGGCGAGAAGATCATACTAAGTCTTACATACTGTAATGAACTTAAAGGAATAGTTCACCCCCGAAAAATATAAGCTGCATATAGTCCTCACCTGCCTCGGTTCAGTATTTTCCCAGAAAAAGCTTTCCATCAGATGGTGTTAAAGGACTAGTGTGTAAAATTTTGGGGATGGAAAGGAAATGGAGTATGTTTTCTGTAGTGTATAATCATCTGAAAATAAGAACTGTTGTGTTTTGGTCACTTTACAATTCATATCTTATGGAGCGGGTCCTACAGAGTCTGTCATGTTGCACCGCCATGTTTCTACAGAAGCACAGAAAGGACGAACCACTGTGTTGACGTTTCCTGCTGGAGCCAGAATGTTACTTGCTACCATCGTCGCCATACTCTCTCAATTTCTTCACTACTCATTTCCCAGGTACACACGTACTCGCATTGGCTCTGTTCCAACTGGCTCTATTTGTGTTTTTGCATCGGCCACTTTCGCAATCTTTCACACTTGGCACACATTGTTTAATATTTATTCAAGTATATTAATCTGGAGTTTCGCCACCAAACTAAACTCCTCACTGACATTTCAGCTCATAAACTTTGTCTTTACCTGCTGCCATGTTCCTGCAAGTGCCTGATGGATACTGAGCATGTGCAACTCTCAGCAGAGATGAGAAGGAGCCAAAATGCCTCACTCCTGTGCTACTTCCATCATCAGCCCTTTTAAGTTAACTACAACTGTAACTTGAGTCTTCTACCCTTTTCTAATTTGACATGAGTGTTTCCACTGTTGACAGGGTCAGAACATAGATAAAAACTGTATCAGGGATATCTAGCTTATTAGCATCACTTCCCACATTTTGGTTTCATTTGGGAGAGCAGAGATATCACTTTAAGTCAGCATGGAGAGACTGTTGGACACTCGCTCTGTAAACAGTTTGTAAAGCGTCTTCCAACTCATAAAGATTAAGATCTTAAAATAAAGGAATGGAGGGAAGGGGCAGCAGCACATCACATCCCTCCCCTGGAGATTTACACTCTGATTTAAATGTGGTCCAAACACGAGCCAAGAGCTGCAGCATCCTCTCCCTCAAATTGTCTGACTTCTTCTCTCTGTAGGATTCACACAGGATGAAGGATCATTAGGAAATGTATGAAGACATCCAGAAGAAAACCACAGAAGACACTATGAAGAGACAGGAACACAAAACTAGCTGGCCCCTTTTCCCTCCGAGTGCTGACTCTAATTTATTCATGTAAGACGCTGTTCAAACTGAACCTTTCAGATCCCCAGAGTACATTAGAAAAAGAGGTGTCTGTGGAGACTATTACATCCTCCTGCACAACGAGGACTCTGCTCACTGCAGCTGACGGATCGACCTCTAATGCAATATTCTCCTGCTCGGGTTTATGAACGTTCACTCTCATCTTTCACCTGCTGTTGTTTCTGTTCAGTCATACCACAAGATAACTCTCACCATCAGGCTCTATCTAATAAAAGTCTGTTTGTTTTATCAGCCAAAGGGTCAGCTCTTGATTTCAGGAAATGCAAACAGCGCCAGGAGAAATGATGCAATCTCCCCATTTCTGGCTGACAGGTAAGCCTGAAAGCATGCTGTGTTTTAAATAATGTACACATTATCAGCTGTGGACAAGAACTTCCTGTGGCTTAAGATGAATGAGCACATGAACTGAGAGCTTTGAGCTGTAGAAATATATGCGTTCCTCAAACACAAATTGTTTTTCTTTTTCACAAATAAAAGTCTCAAACAAGTACTGGTCAAATTGCCAGTGTAGTCTAGTTATATTCCGTGTTTTTCTTATTGTCAACAAATCCCTTGAAAAGATCAAAACAAACTATAAATGTACAATATATCTACTAACAAGTACTGTGTAGTGTGTGTATCAAAGCCTGATATCTTCCTCTGAGCCATAGAGTTCAATCATTATTCAAAAACTGTTCAAAACCAACAAGGCCTCCAACCCACATGACCATATACAGTAACCCAAATTAATGAGGCTAATTTTTTTACGTAGCCCACCTTAGTTATGTATGTAAGTTAACTTACTTTACCGATGTTACATAAGTAAAAAGAAGTCAAAGCTGACTTTTGGTTTCACATGGTACACAAACAGCTGTCTCATAGCTGAAAGTCCTGTATTGTTTTGACCTGTTCATTCAAATCGACCACTTCACTCCATAATAATAATAATAATCTTTATTTTTCTTTATTTGTATAGCACTTTTCTAAACATAGTTACAAAGTGCACTTTGTTGCTATTTATATTACAACCCAGTCATTTTACATTGCATTGTACATGTCTGCAAAAAAAATGGGATATGTTACATTTGGACGTTCAAGAAACCAAAAAAGGTTTCAGAAATATTAGGGCTGCCAAAGTTAATGTGAAAATAAAGTGTTTACACAAATTTGTTTTAATGACACTAATTTCTTTAATGCATTCACACAACGTTTTTGTAGGCTGTCGCGGGTTCAGCTTTAAAGCTGGAGTGAAGATAATGATATCATCAATCATATGAATGTAGAAAACCTAAGAAACGCCATACGAGCAAGAAGAACATTATGTAATGCTCTGAACTTATGCAAAGTTTTGGCCAGGAAAAACTGGCATGGCATTTTCAAAGTATGATTAATTTGTGATTAATTGTGATTAATTTAATTGATTGACAGCCCTGATGAATATGTTTCATATCAATCCTTGTATCACGAATGAAATGTTTAGTTAGGATTAGGCAACAAAACTACTTGATTAAGGTTAGAAAAACGACCATGATTCATGGTTAAATATAACGTGACAACGTGGCTTAACAATGTAGCATAATAACGTAATAACTCTCTCGTCCGTAGCTTCAGTAGCTCCTCACAGGACACTGATTGGTCCAGACTCTTGCTTGCTGTACACAAAATATTACAAAAAAATATACACAATAATATTCCTTGAAGCCTGACAAGATGAATTTTCATGTGGCATTTGATCCCGAGATTCTCACATGATTTTGTGTGACAAGAATCCAGCTGCTCTGCAAGAATACCACATTACCTGACCTCCTCCTTTGCTCGAAGGCCTATTGAAAGAGGCTGGCACACGGGTCATGATTATGGGGTATAACACATTCGCAGTGTACCTGCAGTGGATCTGCGGCCGTGCCTTGCAATTTGTTCAATTTCAGTGAGTGCAGACCAGCTTTAACTGTGCACAGCTGTACCTCAAACATATGATGCGGTGTTGACATTCTCCTTTTTTCCTTCACTCCCTTCATAATTGCTATGGCCAGTAGAGGTCACTGCGTGTCAATGAATGTAAATGTGGCCGTAATATGCTCCCTATGCAGACGACCTATGGGGTCTCTTCTGCAAACACATCAACACACACTTTAGATTATTCTGACTCAATCCCACATACTGGGACACTAATACTCAGAGCACCACATTAATCCGCCATTGAAAATAGTCCCCAACTAATGCACTATTTCCTCCTGTTTGTTTGATAAAAACTACAAAAACATGAAATATTATATTTGCGTTTTTAAAGATTTACGTCTTTCTTAGGAACCAATGAGCTTGGAGCTGAGAGCCACAGACAGGAAGTATCGAAAGACAGATGAACACACATTGTTTATTCAGGTGTTCATGGGATTTGTTTACAAATGTTAGCATAGCCATTGTGAGCATTTAAGCATGCTGAGCTTTAATCCTTTCTTACTTTTAATTTAGGAAGGCTAACAGTTTCCATCTGCTTCCAGTCTTTGCGCTAAGCTAGGCTAAACATATTATCTCTGATATCTATCCTCTCATCTGTTTCCAGGGAAGACTGCATGTCTAATGTTTCAGATTCATCTTCTTTAAACAAAACAAGTATTTGTTGGCTCTTTATGGCAGCAAATTTTGAAAATGACTTTAAATCTGTTATTAAGAGCATTATTTACTGTCCTGCTCCAGCAGCTGATTCAAGGTGAAAATAATAGTGTTGAGTGAAGACTGGTGGCTTAATTAAGAGGAGGTGACGCCTTCCATTGACCTCCAGATCAAGAGGCCTTGACGGATACACTGTAAAATCAATAGCTACATGTGATTGGTAGAGCCTTGTGACATACAGTGACATATGACAAGGAGGGGTCAGAGGTCAATGGTGTTAACTGTGTCACAGAGAACTGGGAAACAAGATGTTTTCATGGTTTGTGTGGGATGAAAACAAGATGAAAATGAGTTTCATCAGCATCAGAAACTCACCTTTGCTACAGAGGATGATCAGACAGATGACCACATATGAACGTTTCTAAAAGTAAAGCGGTTCTTCTTCAGCCGTATCTATAGCGTGTCACCAACACTATAAAGCATGAAATGTGTTATTGATCTGAGTTCCCCTTTGACACAGAAATGTGAGGAGAACAGTTGAAGAATCCACTCATGAACTGGTCAAGTGAGGAGAACCAATAACACTGTGTGACGACGATGAATTATGGCGTGAAAGTGGAGTTTTTTCTTTCCACCACCTGTCTTCGTGTATTCATTGCATTGAGTTACTGTACAGTCAGCAGAGAAGTAGCAGCACCGCAAAGCAGTACAGCAGTACTCAATTAAGAAACCCTGCGTCACCAATAAAGCGTTCCATAATATGTCAGCATAGAATTGGCACTGTTGTTTTAAACAGCAGATCTGATAGTGATCAAAACCTCAGGATGTGATGTTAAAACTGAAATATGTTCAATCTTTTTCAGCTGTTCTCTGAAGAAACAGTAAATGGATGAATGCAACAAGTGAGTTTATTTGGAGCTCATATAATGCAGCAGTAAACCCAAACCAACAAGCATGTTTGTTTAAAAAGCTTCCAGAGCAAACACAACCAGGTGCTTTCTAACCAGCTCAGCTGTGCTACAAGACAGAAGACATCACTTAGCATGTGTAGTTATCAGTCGCTAGGCATGTTAACAACAACGCACAAGAAATCTTTCAAATCAAATATCAAAAATTTGAATGTCTGTATTGAAATGTATTTACTTTAGTGCTCTCAGAAATTCTACAATGTGTAAAGGGACCTCTTTCTACAAACAATTCCTCAATTCAATGCATCCAAAATACGTCTGATATGCCAGTTTACTCCACACTCGGTGTCATTTGTAGGGAGGACTGAAAGTGAGTGATTTCTGACTTAGCATGTTTCGATTTCTAAACCAATTGCATATTTCACCAAACTGTGTAGACTTACTCTATTAATGATATTTTTATAAATGTAGCAGGAAAACAATATTACCAGGAAAGTTAACTTGGTAAATATCAAACAATGCTGTGTCAGGGCAACACACCAAGTGTAGCTCTCTTACATTTCATACAAGATGTGGATTGTGTATACGATACTACCACTTTATATGTGTATATTTCAGATTGTAATTTTAAATTGTGTTTTAATTCTAGATCTTTGTGTTTTACACTGGGAGTGCTTGATACCAGATTGTATAGAACATGATAAAAAGTAAAGGAGGATTAGCCTCAGCACCCTCAGAAATGGCCTGAGAAGAGGAAGCAAACATGAGGACAGAAGCACATGATTGGCTTAGGAAGTGGCCTTTTTCTTCATCAGCCTCCTCCCGGTCTGTCTGGGGACGGGGGCTGGGGGGCCGGGGCCGGGGCCGGTTTGTTGGCGCGTTCGGCCTTGACCTCGTCAATGAAGGTTTCAATGGCGGAGAACTTCTCGGTCAGGTCGCCCAGGTGAGCTTTGAGGGCGTTGAACTCCTTGTAAAGGTCGTCTAGAGCCTCCGACAGCGGCTGGATCCTGGACAGGAGCACAGAGGGGTTAACTTGTCTACTCATCTGTTCATTCCTTTGTTTTCTTTGTTCCTTTCTTTCTTTCTTTCTTTCTTTCTTTCTTTACTTTTTGTGGGGTTCACTCATTCAGGTAAATTTAGTTGCCCTTCTGAACTTCTACGTTCACATTACTGACAACTACACAAATTCCCTTTGGACATTTCACATAGGGGAATTCAAACCACATACTGTACATTTAAATTAATGTCTAATATTTCAGCAGTAGTAGTAATAGGTTTTCAGCACCGATTATACTATGTCACAACTATGAAAGACATAAAGAGACAGTAAGAGGAGAAGGAAAGTAAAGAAGAGATGTGTTAAAGATCATAGCTGAGTTTAGTGGGAAGAAAGTTACTAACTACATTTTACTCAAGTACTTTACCTAAAGGTACAATGTGCAGGGTTTGGTGGCATCTAGTGGTGTAGTTGCAGACTTTTCAAGATCGTGTTAATGTGAGCCACTGAGTATAAAACTGTAGTAACGCTGTTCACCTACCTCAGAGGTCACACATACCATAATAACACACAGTGTGTAGGAAAACTACAGTGTCCTTCAGGTAACGTAAAAATGTGAAAGACTCTTTAGAGCCAGTTTGTTCTTTGCCCAGATATGAAGGGCTCATTCAAGCTAATGAAAACACAACAGTTCTTATTTTGATTTTCATTATACACTAATGATGTTATGTATTTTTTGTTTTCTGCTAACAGATTCCCCGAAATCTTACATACTGCATCTTTAAGTACAATTTGCTGGTTGCATACTTTTGAAGGTTTTGAATGCAGGAATTGTACTTTTAGCAGAGTATTGGTACTTTCAGTGCAGTAAAGGATCTGAATACTTAGGTATTTATATAACTTTTGTCGACCTGTATGTGTGAATGAACAGAATATTCCACATGAGTGAAATAAAACAGTAGAGTCTCCACAGGAATGTGGTTTGTCCTTGAGGCTGAGAATAAAGTCAGGAGTAGGTAGGGTTCGCTCTGTGGCTGATGCCGTCATTAGAAACTGCTAGTTGAAAGTCAAAATAGAAACGCGCTGTTATTCAGTGTGAAAGAAATCCGGGCTCGAGTTTTCCACAAAGGAAGTCTGGTGTTTCCTGCCTCTCGCCACAGTTTAGAGGACCAGACGTCATTATGGTCCAGCAGTTACATAAACAGTGTGCATGCAGTTTATGGGATGTTCCCACCTTACTTTATTTTCATTTGCCCTCAGTATGTAGCTTTTCTTTTTCTCTCTTTTTCATTCACTCTCATTTCTGTTTTTGTGCTTTTCTGTTTTCTGTTTCTGTGATCAAACATTTTAAATTATACTTTAAGTCTGTATTGAGTTATAATGCTGTAACAGAAAATCTTGAATCAATTACATGTTTTAGGTGATATATTATATTTACATTGAGCTGTTGTTGGAGTGTAATAAAAGTCAGATATAAACAGCAACAGTGGTTGTCTGTGAACCCATCTGAAGGGATAATAATATGACTGACTTCTCTTTCAGTCTTCAGTCTCAGCTCACATCCATAATCATCAGCATTAGTGTTAGTTCTCTGAAAACCTCCAAAAGCTTTTTCAAACTTCACTGAAACTGATCTTTTGAACTGCAGAGAGACCAAAACCCAAAGTACAACTGTGAGCAGCAGCATGGTGACAATGGGTGGGTCCAAAAACACAGGACTTTCACTCAGGAGACCACTGTTCATTGATTTATTTGGCATGTTACATCCATTCTTTAGTTACAGTTCTTCTGGCTGTTATTTTAACCCAAACCACATTTTTTACCTAAGGCTAACAAAGTAGTTTATTTCCTAATCCTAACCAAGTCTATCAATTTCTAAAGTTAACTAAGTAGTGTGTTGCTTAAGCCTAACCAAGTTGATTTATTTGTAAACGTAAGTAGTTTTCTTGCCTAATCCTATCAAAGTCTATCTATTTCTAAACCTAAGTAGTTTGTTGCTTAATCCCAACCAAGTCGATCTATTTCTAAACCTAACAAACTAGTTTTATTTTGAAAAGACTGGAGTGGAAACTGACATGTGCATCTCATGTTACTGGACATTTGTAGGAAAACACTATGTCCTGAGCGTCATGAAAAAAAGGGAAACTCTAACAGATTAAATTTCGGGACTATTTTATGAACTGCTGTGAGACTGTGTTGGGCAACCAGGCTACTTACAATAGTTGGCCTACACACTGTTTAGTCACTCAAACTACAATCCCATGACAGCTGAGAGAAGTCCATCTGCACATACAGATAATGCAATATGAACATCTACTGTTTCTATAGTGACCAGGTGTGTTTTATTAATGTATAAATGCAGAACTCATCAGTTTCATAAACTTCTCCTCCTCTCCCTCCATACCTTGCATAGTCCGGGAGGAGAGACTGGTGGTCGTTCTGCAGAAGTCCTCTCATCTGGCTCAGGATGTCAAACCTCCAGTTGTCCAGGATCTGAGTCAGGTTGGCCACACCGCGCATGTTCACCCTCTCAGCTGGGTCAAGAAATCACAAAGTCAGAAAGGTAACTGAATTCATGTCTCCTGCTTGATCTGACTGTTTAAAGTGAAACAGCTTCTGTTACCTGAGTCTCTGAGTCCTGAGTCACTCTAACTGGTAATAAAAGATTATCAGGTCACCTCAACACAAAACACATTGTGGTTCACATGTCACATTTTGGTTGTATCATCCTGAGTCAGACTAGACAGTGAGGTGTATCTCGTCTTTTTCTGCCACAAAGATAAAAGCAAACAGCAGCTTAACACTAATGTTAAGATTAGCTTGTTATATGTAGTAACACACATCACCAAAGTTATGACACATTTATCTTCTCATCTTGAGTCAAAAGAACTGGAAATATTTTCATATTTATGCTTTTAACGGATGAGTTTTGAAGGCTGTATGACTTAATCACACGTAATTCACTCGAATAAAACAGTGATAACAAAGAGCGGTTGATGTTTTATTCCAGCTAATAATCACTGTGCTTCGTTATTTTGACCTGAAAGCTGCTGTGGGTAGAAATGGAGCAAATATGATTGAAAACAGTTACTTTAATAAAATGGTCACTATATCCTGAGTAGTGCATGAGAGAGGTAATCTGGAAATAATCGTGTTCCTCTGTGTCCTCCGGTGTTCCTAAAGACATCGGCAGGATTTCTCATATCGGAGGAAACCAACCAATATCAGAGCCAAGCTGGAGCCTGCCGTCTCTGAGCAGCTGTCAATCACTCATGATTTCAATTCCGATTCAATTCAATTCAACATGGCTTTAATTTAAAAAAACAATGTTACCAAAGCAATAAGATTTATATGAATATTAACATTACAAATTGTTATTTACTACTTTTCTCTATTTATCTGTATCTTTATAGGCCAATCGTACTACAAGCAATAACATTTCACTATTTTTGGGTTACTTAGTAAATATAACATTAATGCTAATGCTCTGTGCATGTTTTCAAATCTGTGTAAAATCAAAGTTCTCAAGGGTAAATAAAAGTGATTGATTGATTGGCTCGAGGACCTGGTGTCCCCAAACATAAGGTGTAACCTTCTTGATCCATTTAGGCTGACTCTTAGCACAAACACTCAGGCAGGTGGTCTACAGCTGTACTGTCCCAGTGATCTGCCTTCAGAGACGAATGATAAAACTTCACAACAAAGAGGCATCCACACATCGACAGACAGCTTTGCCTTCACCTCTATAGCTCTGACATCATCATGATGAGCCCTGAACTTGACCTTTGACCCAGGGTAAACACAGAGTAATCTGGGTGCTCACAGCCATCCCTGTAGTTCCACTCGTTGTTGGTGGTAGTCGTCGACGCTGGGCGTCGTCTCTGGGCCATGACCGTTACTGTGGCAACGACTAGTAACAGCAGCAGCTGCACGCTCAGTTTGGGGGCCATGATCGGACCAGCACCTGATGGAGCAGAAAACCACAGTCAGACAGATTCATCTCTATCCTGGTTCTGAGTCTTATGTTGGTTTCTGATCACATTCGGTATAACTACTTATTAATATCCCTGTTTACATGTTCATAATGCTATCTGGGTTTCTGATCGTCTGTGAGCAGGTGTGTCTTGATTTCTCACCATCTCAAAGTAGCAGATTCCGGTTTCTGAAACCAAGATCTGATGTTTACATATGCAAACACTAAAAAAACAGATTATAAGCAGGATACTCATGCTTGATAATTAACTGCAGGCTAATGCAGGTTAAAGATGGTGCCCCCTTTCTTAAAGAAAAATCATTTTAACCTGTTTATCTTTCTATAAGTTTTTTAATTGGGTGGGGGCATCTTAGAGGGAGAGAGAGGGTTAAATGTAACAAAGGCCCCAGCTGCAAATCAAACCTGGGGTGTTGTGGTTATATGGTGGCCACTATAACATTCAGCTGCTAATGCACCACATATCTGGACCAAATTACCACAGTTGTAAAGCCCTTAAAATTTTCTGTTTTCCGCCACTTTTTATTTAATTACAACATTCAATGTTAACTTATTTTATCTTGTATTTTATACTGTTCTTTTTAAAAATCTTATTTACATGTCTCTTTTATTACTTTGTTTACTCATCAACACCCTTTTTTATGTGAACAATTTTTTGTTGAACATTTTAACTCATATCTTTGCATAAACTGTGCTATATAGTAAATATTGACTGTTTTACTGACTGACCGATTTCAAATACAATTGCCACCATTTATTTAATGAAGATTGACCCAATAGTAGGCATCAATTACATCAAGTAAAATGACTCAGGGGCAGGACGAGTATAGGCTTTAATATTTAGTTATTTGCACTTTATCAATACATTAATACAACTAAATCATGTATCTAAGCTCCTCTTCTTGGGTTCTTTAAGTCACGTCCACCGTGTTTGAAGTGTGTGATGTCCTCTGAGTTACGTTTCTTTATTCTAGTCTATAAGTATTGCTCTATACAGCTTGAATCAGCATGCTGCAAGCTTTACATTGTTCCTCAGCACGGTGTTAAACCTTCGATGGCTTTGCCACTGCTGTGGCCATCAATCCTGATCAAGCAGAGAAAAGGAAATCTAAGTTTTGTGAGAACAAACTTGTAAGTCTTCCAGGCGTGTCAGAGGGTGAAACAGGAGCAGAAGCCCCGAGGCTAAACGTTCAACTCCTGCAGTCAGCTCACATTAAGGAACAAGTCCAAGCAGCCGTCAGAGAGACGATACACAAAACTGAACTGACAGAGAGACTTGGAAAACTGGAGGAGAGCTGCAGCGACATGCTGAGTACAAACTACCTCAGCAATTTCAGGTTTATTACACACATACACACATACATCCATAACTCCAATAATACACAGAGGCTCTGGTAGACGATACAACTGTGTTTAAATGAATGTCACGTCTGAGAGATGGACCTGCTGGCAGTAAACAGATGGTGACAAGACATTTAAATTTAAGAGTTCAGATCGTTTTTTTAGTATGAAACAAGTGAGTAAAGTCAGTTTGTACAGTCGCGTGGATGTTGGTTAGAATGAATTAAAAATATTCAAACATTTCAAACCTCTTCTGCAGCATAACACACTGTCCATCTGTATGATTAGTTTCTTCCAAACACTAATTTTCCGCCAAAATATAGATAAATGCACAGAGTTTGGATACTTCAGAAAATTAAGCCACGTTGTCATGATTGTCTTTATTTATTTAATCAACTTGCTTTAATGAATAAAATCATTTCATTTCATCAGCAGAAATAAAGTGATGACATCTTGAAAGATTCTCTTGGTGAATATACAGTAGATACATAACATGATCCTTCTATTCTAACGATTTTATTAATATAATACAATAGCATTAGAGCTACAACACATTTTTATTGTAGTTAGATAAATGTAAATTTGGTTATTAGATTTATTTATTTAATTATCTAATTTATGGTAGTTAGATTGCTGCTGGACTGGCCCGTTTACAGAGGTACAGGCCTTCCTTTGTGTGTGTCACAGTCTTTTGACTGGAGTGAAAATGTTTTTGAAAGGCTAAACACCAACAAATATAGATTTTGCTTTTAAGTATTAAGTAAGAATTATGTTTTTTTAAATAACTTTACGAACAGACTCTTGCAAAAGTTACTGAGTGTGATATTATGATTTTAGTTATTCAATTCTGTTCAAATCTAATTTTGACAACATCAGAGGAAGCAAACTCTGTGGTCTTTGTCGCCCCCCTAAGGGGGGGCTGGACCCCAGGTTGAGAACCACTGCCCCCAAGCCCCACATGTGAATTAATCTGCCACTGAAAATAGTCCCAAATTAATGCACATTTTCCTCTTGCTGTTTTGATAAAAAAGAAACACAGTGAGCAGCTGTTTTGGGAATTTACTGATGAAACAATATATTTGTGTTTTTAAAGATTTACGTCTTCAGTAGGAACCAGTGGGGGTAGAGTGAGAGACAGACAGGAAGTCAGACAGTACTGAGAGACCCACTGAGAAATTGTTGGTTTTAGTCTTTTCATGGCTGACAATAAGAAAAATATAGAATCGCTCAATATGCATAATAACATTACATATATACAGTATATACAATATATGCCTCAGAAATATTGTAGACACAGAGATGATTTTGGTGTCATCACTTGATGCAGAATTAACTATCTCCCAAAAGCTTGTATTCATGGAACACACATAAACCCCCACTGACTCTGTAGTAATGCATACTCACAGAATAACACACATAAACAAGCACATGGAGACTACATATGTATTTCAGCCTTTGTAATTGACTTTGTACTACTTCTCAAGCAACCAAAATCTCATCAGCTCTAACCGAGCTCAATCTGGCAACCATGAAATAAGTTTGGCCCCGCGGTGAGAGACGGCACACGGAAGAATTACAGAATTTCCTAGATTCATTCAATATTTAAACGGCAGATGCCTGATTCAAATTCATGCTCGACATTAAAAAAAAAAGTCCCATTCGGTTTCATCTCAGGCATGCATTACACTTACAGTGCTCATGCTGTTATGCAGCATGAATACAGTCATGTTTTATTCCAAAGCCGCTGCAACAGAGGAAAAAATAGATCTTACAATTAAAATACACTTTTACCAACCCTCCATTGAATTTTCTTTATTATCTAATGCTAAAATAAACCATCAGTATGCTCTATAGGTAAATTAAATGTTGCTCACTGCACATACCTGCTGAACAGTAGTTTGTACCTGTTTGTTTCGCAGCTCCTCGACTGCAAATCTTCCCTTCAGTCCCAACAGAAGACAGTGATAGACGGCAAGAAATGCAGACAGAGAGAAAGAAAACACCCACACTGCACACATAAGCATGCATACACATGCATATACACACACACAAAAATCACACTCTCACTTTCAAACATATACACACACACACACACACAGCATCCACCCTTTCCCCCGTCATTATGGAGGCCTGGTGGTCAGCACAGTGTGGTTTAGGTTTGAGGCGAAGCTCCAGCACCTTGGTTGGTTTCATCTGTCCTGACCACTTGTGTGTGTGTGTGTGTGTGTGTGTGTGTGTGTGTGTGTGTGTGTGTGTGTGTGTGTGTGTGTGTGTGTGTGTGTGTGTGTGTGTGTGTGTGTGTGTGTGTGTGTGTGTGTGTGTGTGTGTGTGTGTGTTCTTTTCTGTGAACCGTAACAATCGCGTCCTGGATCCAAAAATGAGATCATTGGTGTATTTTACCAGTCTGTGCTTGTGCACTGAACTCAGAAACAAAGAAAAAAAGAAAGAAAGAAAGAAAGAAAGAAAGAAAGAAAGAAAGAAGAAAGACAACTGTATGAATCAATGCAAATTACATATTGTAACCATACAATTGATGATTTCTCATTACTATTAAGTTATGTCACTCAGTTTTATTTATTTTTGGCAGTTTTAATTCCAAAGGGAACTTTGATTTCACAGTATTATATATTAAATGCATCTTTATGAAACAGACTGATACTCGTTCAGTTTGTGAGGTTCAACACAGGCTTTTCAAAATAAGAGAAACCTTTATGAAACTGCCCTCTGAGGGTCAACAGAAGGAAAATAAAATTAGAGACCATGTAGGATTTGAACCCACAACCTTCAAACTGAGACAAACTCAAATTTTCAGTTAAGCTGTATATTCAGGGGATCGCTCTACATGTGATGCTTCACAAGTTTCAGGACATTTAATGGATAAATTAAGTTATACAAAGGGTTTTGGGTGGTTATCTCCTCTATTGAAGTTTTTTTTAGGCTTTAAAGCTAAGTGTTTTTTCTGGCTTTTAATTTGAGCCAATCATATCTTGGGGTTTTTAATGGATGGTTTCAGGGGTTTTAAGGGGTAACAGAAGAAAAAGAAAAAATACAGTAAGGGGGGGTTGAACCCACAACCATCAGACAGTAGAACTGTTTCTCTACCAGCTGAGCTATCTGGAGTATCGGACTGCAAAAATACGACATGCACATGATATATACATATGTACACGATCGGCCATCACCTTCTCTAGAGCAGTGGATAAGGAGGAACGTGCAGACAGCGAGAAAAGTGCAGAAATACAAGCGTATGTGGATATGATTGTGTCATCTTTGCCAATAACTGCTGACAGAACAGAACAAATACGGAGAGAGACTAATGCAGATGCAACAATGAAAGAACTCAAGCAGATAATTCAACAAGGATGGCCTGAAAACAAAAAGGACTGCCCAGTGAATATACAAGACTACTGGAACTGCAGAGCAGAGCTTACAGTGGTGGATGACATAGTATTAAAGGGGAGTAAGTTTGTTATTCCATCCTCACTATGTAAACAAATGTTCCTAAAGATACACGAAGGCCACCTCAGAGAAATCAAGTGTAAACGTAGGGCGAGAGAAGTAATGTACTGGCCGAGAATCGATCAAGACATCAGCCAGACAACAGCTTCATGTGATCTTTGTCGCACCTACAGACCAAAACAACAAGCTGAACCACTGATGACTCATCCGGTACCCCACAGACCTTACTACAAGGTGGGAGCAGACTTATTTGACTGTGATGGAAAGAGTTACATTGTGGTCACCGACTACTTCTCAAACTATCCTGAGGCTGGAGCTCTAAAGTCAACTTCAAGCAAAGCAGTCATCAGTTACCTCAAGACTGTTTTCGCTAGACATGGCGTCCCATGTGAACTGTTTTCAGACAATGGGCCCCAGTTTTCTAGCTGTGAGTTTGCTGCCTTTGACAAAGAATGTGGATGTCAACACTCTACGTCGAGCCCAATCTATCCAAAGTCTAATGGCTTGGCAGAAAGCTCTGAAAAAACAGTAAAGAACATGATGAAAAAAGCACAGAATAGAGACGGCTTTCAGAAAAGCTAACTGATTTACTGAAGTCCACAACTACAAAATGGACTGTCACCAGCCCAGATGCTGATGGGTAGGCGTATACGCTCCAATCTACCAGTAAGTGAAGACTTGCTGATGCCCAAAAATGCACACAAAATCAGAACAGCAAAGGAGGAACAAAAGGCGACACAAAAACAGCTGCATGATCAAACAGCAAAACACCTGCCTATGCTGAAGCCTGGAGACATGATGCGTCTCAGGGACATCTCTACAGGTACATGGAGACAGCAGGGAAAGGTAGAGGAGGAAGTTGCTCCACGCTCCTACAAGATCCAGACGGAGAATGGATTGTCTCTGAGGAGGAATCGTATGGCTCTACAACCGCAACCGACTGAAAAGGACACTGCAGCACAGGAGATGGTTCAGCAGAACACAGCTGAATCTACAGAGTTAACTAACAACGCGCCTGAACACACCGACAGTGGTCCCACGGCAGTGCCTGCATCTCCAGCAGCTGCAAGATTTACCAAACTGTCAAAATCTCCAGCTGTTGAAAGGCTGTCTAGACCAGAGAGACGTGCAGCCACCTAAGAGGCTGATTGAGAGCTGCTAAAAGACTCTAAAGTTCATTAAAAAAAAAAAAAAGATGTAATATGTTTTGATGTATGGTGAACTGGCACTTTATTCATTTTCAGTACAGAATAGTGTTTAAACGGAAGAAAAAAATGTTTAAAGATAACGTTGCAACGCTTATTTGAAAAAGCTAATTTAAGTTAAATTTTGGGAAAAACCACTTGAGCAAGATTTTGTGTTAAGAGGAAAATATTATTTTTCTAGGGGAAAGATGTGATGTTATGAGTTGCTCAATAAGAACTCCATTACCCAGAGTGCAATGAGAGCTATGCGCATGCTCAGTGTAGCTCTAGGGGACGGCAGCCAGGAAGTGACTAGTCAGAGTGAATGAAAATGTTTTCATGTGTCGAGCCGAGCATTGAAGCCTCTGAACATACTCCCACGCCTCGTCTGTGTGTGATAAACAAAGGCAGACAACACATCACCTAATTTGATATTTTATTGAGGAAACTTAAAGGACTCCACGAAGACTGTGGTCATGTGACCCTCCTCCCGTGGGTGACGCACCGTGACGCCACCAGCAGCTCCCGTCTTCATTCAGTCCGGTCCGGGCTCCCGGTGGGTTTGTTAACGGGTGTCACGGTCGTGAGCACGGACCGGGTCTATTTCTAGACCCGTTTCCCAGTTTCTTCCTGTCGGAACCGGAGCGACGTTGTGTGGAAATGTCTCTGCTTCTTCGTTTGCTGCTGAATATTCACTTCAGCTTGGATTTTATCTTCCAGAAAGCTGTTTTTGACCTACTGGCGCTCCTCTGATTTCCTCCTAACGTCTGTGGAAATGTAACGTGAACGAGCTTTCAGAGGAGAGAAGCAGCCACGTAAATAAACAAGCCCTAAACTTCCCAGTGGGTTTACTGATCCGGTCTCCAAAGAAGCGACTGGCCAAACTAGGAAGGAAGCCCAGCAATGGATCTGTCCAGTAAGTCTTCATTTACAATGTTCAGACACTATATAAACATTAACAAATGGCCTAAAGTGTTAATTAAGGTACAACATTAGTCATAACTTCTCCCCTGAAGACATATTTTATATTATCACCACTGTGGAACTGCTTTAAGTCACCATAAGAAGTAGTGGAATGAAAAGTACTGTACATAAGTACAGTTTTGAGGTACTTTACTTGAGTATTTCCATTTATGGCACTTTCTACTTATACTCCGCTACATTTGTGTAACAGCTTTAGTTACTTCAGTACAAAATACAATGGTGGAATGTAAATGCATGTATACAAGTACAATTCTGAGGTACTTTTACTTTACTTGAGTATTTCCATTGTATGCTACTTTACAAGTCCACAAACTCTACCACATTTTAGAGACAAGTATTGTACTTTTTACTCCACTACATTTACTTGACGGCTTTGGTTACCTCAGTACAAAATACAGTGGTGGAATGTAACTAAGTACATTTACTCAAATACTGTACTTAAGTACTACTTTGAGGTAGGGGGCGGCAGTAGCTAGTCGTAGACTTGGGTTGGGCGGGGCACGGTTAAGTCCCCAGGACAAGACCAACTGGTTGCTGGAGAGGTGCCAGTTTACATCTTGGGCACTGCCGAGGTGCCCCTGAGCAAGGCACCAAACCCCCAACTGCTCTGGGCGCTTGTCACTCTGACATCTCTCCATTGACATGGATATGTACTGTGTGAACAACAGAGTGTAAAAAAACTGAATTTCCCCACTGTGGGACTAATAAAGGAATATCTTTCTTTCCTTACATTTTATGCTAATTTCTACTTCTGCTCCACTACATTTCAGAGACAATTATTCTATTTTTATTCATTTATTTATCTATTTATTTAATTCATTAATTTTTATTTTTTTTTATTTTTGAGTTAAAAAAAGTAAGTATTTTTACACTGTAGTATTACTACTTTTACTCACGTAAAATATCGGAATAGTTCTTCCACCTCTGACAACACGTTAATGCATCAATAATTATAATCCAATAATATAATATATATTCTTCTGAAATTGGTCATTCTGCATAATTAGTACTTTAACTTTTGGTACTATAACTTGGTAGTACTTTTTGTAATACTCTTTGTATTTAAGCCTGTCTTTTGTGGCTTTATATCACTGACTATCTCATCACTGTACTGCTAGCTTTTCTAAAGTTTATCAACCACTTTCCTTTTGTCTTTGGTTTGTCACATGTGGTGATGAACCCAGTTTACTCTGCAAGAAAATAATTCTCCAACTTTGATATAAATATTTACTGCTTAAATTAATATTCTGAGTAGTATAAAACCCACGTGAGATATATTACAATGCCATGTAGAAAGATTATTACACATAAATGAAAACGTACAGGAAAAAAGTAACAAATTTGTGTTTCTGTCGTTGTGATACTTGTGATGTTCAGACTGGAGATCACCTTTTTATTTACAGTCACACACTGTGGAAGAATTTGACCTGTCTGGATATAAAAAAGACACTTAGGTGTGGACCTCCTTGTACATATTTAAGGCTTGCCACTAAACAGTGTTCGTGATCTTCCCTGTTTCCCCTCAGGTCCAATAAGTCTGACACCACCGTCCGCTCCACAGAGAGCATTGGTGTCCGGCAGCCAGCCAAGAGCAAAATCCGCCGCCACAACAACAGGCTTTCCACTGTTTTCAACCACAGCCCCAACAGTGGACGGCGCAGCCAGCAGGCGACGGGCAGCGGTAGCCTGGTGGCTGACCTCCAGGCTGCAGACGACCCAGCAGAGTTGTCCAGTCAGAAGTCTGTCCCTGGCATCCTGAAGATATTTGGCAGCGACATCTGTCAGGGGACCAATTATAAGAGTGTGATGGCCACCACACAGTCCAGTGCAAAGGAACTGGTGAAGGAGGCCTTGGAGAGGTGAGATATGTAGAGATTAGGGCTTTTCAATCAATCAGTATATTTAATCGTGATTACCTGGAAATTAACCACATTTTTTATCTGTTCATAATGTACCCTGAAGGGAGATTTGTCAAGTATTTAATACTCTTATCAACATGGGAGTGGGAAAATATACTGCTTCACACAAACTGCATGTGACTATCATCAAGACTGTAAAGGGGACAGAACCCGTTTTCATTCACATATCTAGAGGTCAAAGGTCAAGGAACCCCTTTGAAAATGACCATGACAGTTTATCCTCACCAAAATTTAGCACAAGTTTGTTTGTAGCGTTATTTAGACTCCCTCTCGACAAGCTAGTATGACTAGGTTGGTACCAATGGATTAATTTTCAAGTCTCACATGATTCCAGTGTCTTCACTAGCTCCAGAGGGTTTAACATCCACTGCATCCTCTTGTCTCAGTGTCCACCTTTGTTGTTCAGGTACTGCCTGGAAAAAGAAGATGCCAATGACTACGTGCTCTGCGACGTGATCGGCCAGACGGGCGCAGACAACCAGTGGAAGAGGGAGTGTTTCCGGGTGGTTGGAGACAACGAGAAACCCCTCATGCTGCAATCGCTTTGGAAAGCCCAAGGGAGGCTTCTCCAGGCGTTTTGAAATCCAGCTGAGAGCGAGTGTGGAAGAGCAAAGTTTAAAGGACAGAGACACCGTCACAGCAGGTACACACATCAGCTAAAGTCTGGCACACACTAAAAGATGTTTAAAATGTGAGACAGCACACATTAAAACATATTGCGATAAATTGGTGGTGGCATGGGGAGCCTTTATCCTTTTCTCTTATTGCAAGCTAACAGCCTTCATTGTCCAGCATATCACCGGCTAGAACAGGGGAGATGAGGTCAGGAGGAAACAAAAGCTGCCGTAAGGGAGGTCAGCGCGGCCCCACTCTTCTATGTCTTTCATTGCGAGGACCCATCAGGGCCCTGTGAAACATCGAGGGTCCGGGGAAACTCTTCCCACTGGGCCTGGAGCCGCCAGAAACTGGCCACTCACTGGTTTGTTATTCTTCCTATCAGAGCTCACTTCCTGGTCATTGGGGACTGTACAGCCCTGTTTACATCTCTCTAGGTTAGACCAATATTGGCTTTTTAATCAATATTGATGTTGGAAGTATTTTGCTTTTTGGTGAGTTAATTCTGCATTTAACTTTGGGTTAGAGGGATTCTTGGTTTATGGCGTTTCTGTGCTGATAACACCCAGTATTAACACAGTTGGTCCAGGACTTTGTTGCTGTTGTTTCTTGTTCCTTTAACACATTATGTAAAAAGGTGGGTTAAATTAAAGGCAATTTGAAGAAAAAAAAGATATTATATAGTGTATAAACACCTTATGTATCCTAGTGTTTTTTAAACATAGTATGGCCCAACTAGACCGCTTAAATACATCTTACTAGTCTGGATTTAGATGTTGAGTTTGAAAGGAATAGTTCAACAATTTGGGAAATTTATTTGCATTCTCCTCTCATCTCACATCTCACATCTGTACAGTAGACATGACTCTACAGCCAGGAGCTAGTTAGCTTAGCTTAGCATGAGGACCGGAAACAGGGGCAAACAGCCAACTTGGCCCCCTCCAAAGGTAACTAAATCCACTTACCACCACCTCTAAAGCTCCTTGATTAACACTTTATCTTGCTTGTTTAATCCATGTAAAACAGAAGTGTGAAAACAACAGTTGGCTGTTTTCCTGGGAGTTACATGTGCAGGAGTTTTTGGCTCTGAGCAATTGTCAGCCAACAAGGAGGTGACACCAGGAGGTGACTGTGTCTTGCCAGGACTTTGGCACATAACACCCATAAAATGGCTAAATATCAAGATATATTACGTTTTAATCAGTGATCTTTAAGGCCCTGACACAGCAAGCCGATGGTCGGCTGTAAGACAGTGGGGCTGTTGGTGAGTGTCAGTCAGGTTTTGCAGTGTGTCCTGCACCGTGAGAGTGGTGTGAAAATGAGTGCCACCAAAAGAAAAAAAAAAAAAAAAAACCTGCAACATAGCCAAGGAGACACGAGTTAAGGTACAGACCACAGGCACAAACTATTTATGAGAGGAGTGGCATACACTAACAGACAAGAAGCTATGGAGTTATATTTTAAGATCTAATAAATGGAGACCATTTCATTGTAAATGATGCCAATGGGTTTATCTGGGTAGCAGACATTTTCTCAAGTGAAATGTGTTCAATGAGGAGGTTCAGCCAATGGCTGATGTTGAGGGCTTACTTATCCTTCCAGTTAACCAAAATTGTTTTCTTGGCAATGGCAAGAGCTGCAAGTGTGGGTTGCAATTGTGTGTCTGGTAGGGCAGTTATCGTTAGATCAGCAATTAAGCAAAGGTCTGGAGAATGCGGGATCCTGCAGTCCAAAGTAGAGGAGATTTTCTCTGTGACTGAAAATAAGTGTTGGCCGTGTTTTGAGTGCAATGAGTACATATGTCGTAATGTTATAAACTATCATTTTATTTTATTTTATTTTATTTTTAAGTTTAATTAGGGACTAATTACTAGTGGAGTAAAATAATCATCTTTTTCTCTCTGTCTCTGAGTTTTCTATTTGGACTTTTAATTTTTATTATGACCAAAAATATCTTCCATATTTTACCATGGCCTTTTGGTTGAGGAAGCTAAATATACATTGATCAGATTAAAGACTGGAAGGCGTGTGTGTGTCCCTGTGCTTATTTCTACATTTTCAGGGGGACATCTGCTCTTTTTGTAGAGAACAATAAATGTATAATTAATGTATTAATAAATTATTATGATGGCCTATAAATTCATTAAGGAGTGACTTTTCACTCTTGCTTTTAATAATAATCCTTGAAACTTAACAACACAGGTGTCTTGATTAGTGTGAAGGGACGCTGTGCTTGATGATAAACTGCAGAGGAGTGAAGAGATAAGTGATGACTGATCTCTTCTTGGGGATGGCAGCAATTTCGTTTGCCAATGTGTTTGACACCTCCAAACTTTAAATACCTGCAGGTCTTTGTTATGACTGATCTTTGAATTAGGGCAGTATCAAACCAGATTTCTAAATGCCATCAGCAGATTCAGGTGAAGGCACCATTACAGAGAGAGAAGCATGTGTTCCATCTGGTGACAGTAGCCAATCACAAGAAGGCAGAGAGGAAGAATTCTGTGTTCCAATTGTGCAGCTTTTAAAATTCTGATTTCAAATCCAAACTGCAACAGAAGCCAGTCAGTCACGTTCTGGTCACACAGAGAGTCACAACGGTGTCTACTTGTTGTTGATTATATTTTGTTGGAAGAGGATTTGAATTATGACAACATTTGCTGGTGAAGTGAGTACCTGACCTTCCTTCTGTTCATACCTGAAAGTCTTTCACAGATGCATACAGTCCAGTCGATTGCTCTAGAAACTTCGCTGGCATCTTGTGAAAGTATTCTTAACTTTGAAACCTCTGATACAATAGACTAGTTGTTGTCTTTTTTAAGGGGGGTAGAGGGGTACTTTAGGGGGAGATAGCAGGTGAACAGTAGATGCCACATAGAAATGGTGAACAGCTGGGAACAGGAAGATAAATTTGAAATGCAGATCAACACTGTGTGTCAAGTTGTAGTCATAATTCAGAAATAAACATGAAATAACTAATTAATTAATTAACTGAAATAAACTGTACAATGTATGAAGGATTCAAACATTGTGATAGAGATAAATTAATGTCATTCCCATGCTTATTTTAGTCTCATAAGTTGTAGCAGTTTTTGAGGTTGATATCATTTGTTACACAGATTTGGTGCTAAATTTAACCTGTAAAGGGGAGACTCGTGGGTATCCATAGAACCCATTTTCATTCAATATCTTGAGGTTAGAGGTTAAGGGACCCCTTTGAAAATGGCCATGCCATTTTCCTCCCCAAAATTTAGCTTTGGAGAGTTGTTAAGCCTCCTTTCTGACAAACTATCATGACATGGTACCAATCAATTCTTTAGGTTTTCCTGTTTTCATATGATATCTGTAACTTCACTCTAGCTCTAAAACTGAACCTGCTACAGCCTCTGAAATATAGTAAAGTTGGTCAGTATCCTCGGGGGAGTCAACTCAACTGTATTTTGTTGTGCTTTTTCTCCGCAGAAGATCAGCCCTCCTCTAGATGTTCCTGGTGTGTATGAGGAGGACATCGAGAGAAACTGGAGGAGTCTGACAAGTTTGTACAAGGTGGACGAGGAGTCCTTCTGGCTCAAGGTGTACATTGGTGGTCAGATGGCTGCCCTTGCATGTGAGGATTACAGAGACGGGAGCCCAACTAGCTCTAGTAGATCTGTGTCCTGCCTCAGCTGTGTAGATTCTCAAACACCCCATGAACTGAGGGACATTAGTCTGTTTGAGGACTCACTCAGACCAACTCCTCCTCCCTCTCCTCCTCCTCCTCCTCCTCGAGCAGTTCAACTATCCAGGAGGAGAGCATCTCATCTGCCTGTGCTTGCTACCAAATACAGCAGAGCAGGTAAGTTCCTATAAAGATATAATGTTCAGTGGGGATGTCTGTCTGTTGTGGGAACGTCTGATGTTTCTTCGAGGTTTTTAAATGTAACATCTGCTTTGACATTTTGCCTTGAGTAAAAGTAGAGGAGAAATTTGAGTGACGCCTATTTTTCCATTAATCTCAACAGTCAAGGAGGTAGCCGATGGATGTAGGCTAGCCCCAGCCTCAGCGGTGCTCAAGAAAACCACTCCCGTGGCTCCCAAAATGGCCCCTGCAGCCGTGCAGAGAACATTTGCTCTTCACTCTCTTCCTCCTCCTCCTCCTCAAGCAGTTTCACTATCAGGAGGAGACATCTCTCTGCCTGTGCTTGCTACCAAATAAGAGAGCAGGTAAGTTCCTATAAAGATATAATGTTCAGTGTATTTCTGTCTGTTGTGGAAACCTCTGATGTTTCTTGGGGGTTTTAAGTGTAACTCTGCTTTGACATTTTCCATGAGTAAAAGTAGAGGAGAAATTTGGTGCGCCTATTTTTCCATTACTAAAGTAAGGAGGTAGCCGATGGATGTAGGCTAGCCCCAGCCTCAGTGGTGCTAAGAAACCACTGCCGTGGCTCCCAAAATGGCCCCTGCAGCCATGCAGAGAACATTTGCTCCTCCCTCTCCTCCTCCTCCTCCTCAAGCAGTTCCACTATAGGAGGAGAGCATCTCATCTGCCTGTGCTTGCTACCAAATACAGCAGAGCAGGTAAGTTCCTATAAAGATATATTGTTAGTGGGGATGTCTGTCTGTTGTGGGACTGATGTTTCTTGAGGTTTTAAATGTACTTGTTTGACATTTTCCCTTGAGTAAAGTAGAGGAGAAATTTGAGTGACGCCTATTTTTCCATTAATCTCAACAGTCAAGGAGGTAGCCGATGGATGTTGGGTGGCCAGAGCCTAGTGGTGCTAAGAAAACTGCCGTGAGACCAAAATGGCCTGTGGCAACAAGAGGCGAGTGTGCAGGGGGCTGTGAAAAAATGTAGTTGTGAGAGTAGATGTTTGGTAGAGGTCTTTGTATTTGGTTGTATTGGTAAATTGAGTTAATAAAATAATTTGAAGTTGGTAGATTTGAGTTCAGTTTAAACTGCAGATGTGTTGGTCTATTTCTGACTTACCATAATTCTTATCAATAAACTTAAGGAAAAGAAAATCGATGGATGAAGACAATACAAGTCTTGCACAGCACCACCCAGAGACCCTAAAGACCAAACTAACTAAAGTTTGTCTGGCCTCATTAGGAGGTATTGTATACACTTTCTTCTTTGTCTCTTTGTTTCTTGTTTGTGTTTAAGTTCTCATTTGTCTATGTGCTGACAGTTTTGACTGATGATGTTCACTCTTATATAGGTGAATAGTGCGCTAGAGTTGCGTGAGCTCTGACCACATGGCTGAGCTATATATCAACCTAAGAAGGCAGGACTGGAGGTAGATAGAAAGGCAAGTCGCTGCTGAAATTGGAAGAAAAAATACCGTACTTTGGGGAGGCAAGGATGGATGCATGGTGGAAAACTGCAGATGATCATGTCGAACTTGTTGCTGAGTCAAAGTAGAGGAGATTTTTGTGACTGAAAATAAGGTTGGGGTTTTGAGTGAATGAGTACATATGTGTAATGTTATAAACTAATTTTATTTTATTTTTTTTATTTTTAGTTTAATTAGGGACTAATTACTAGTGGAGTAAAATAATCATCTTTTTGTTTGGTTTTTATTTGGATTTTAATTTTTATTATGACAAAAATCTTCATATTTTATGGCCTTTTGGTTGAGGAAGCTAAATATACATTGATCAGATTAAAGACTGGAAGGCGTGTGTGTGTCCTGTGTTATTTCTACATTTTAGGGGGACATGTTTTGTAGAGAAAATAAATGTATAATTAATGTATTAATAAATTATTTGATGGTATAAATTCATTAGGAGTGCTTTTCACTCTGCTTTTAATAATCCTTGAAACTTAAAAAAGGTGTTTGATTAGTGTGAAGGGACGCTGTGCTTGATGATAAACTGAGAGGAGTGAAGAGATAAGTGATGACTGTCTTGGGGATGGAGCAATTTCGTTTGCAATGTGTTTGACACCTCAAACTTTAAATCCTGCAGGTCTTTGTTATGACTGATCTTTGAATTAGGGCAGTATCAAACCAGATTTCTAAATGCCATAGAGATTAGGTGAAGGCACCATTACAGAGAGAGAAGCATGTGTTCCATCTGGTGACAGTAGCCAATCAAAGAAGGCAGAGAGGAAGAATTCTGTGTTCCAATTGTGCAGCTTTTAAAATTCTGATTTCAAATCCAAACTGCAAAGAAGCCAGTCAGTCACGTTCTGGTAAAGAGAGTCAAAGGTGTTACTTGTTGTTGATTTATTTTGTTGGAAGAGGATTTGAATTATGACAAATTTGTGGTGAAGTGAGTACCTGACCTTCCTTCTGTTCATACCTGAAAGTCTTTCACAGATGCATAAGTCCAGTCGTTGCTCTAGAAACTTCGCTGGCATCTTGTGAAAGTATTCTTAACTTTGAAACCTCTGATAAATAGACTAGTTGTTGTTTTTTTAAGGGGGGTAGAGGGGTATTTAGGGGGAGATAGCAGGTGAACAGTAGATGCCACATAGAAATGGTGAAAGTGGGAACAGGAAGATAAATTTGAAATGCAGATCAACACTGTGTGTCAAGTTGTAGTCATAATTCAGAAATAAAATGAAATAACTAATTAATTAATTAATGAAATAAAGTAAATGTTGAAGGATTAAACATTGTGATAGAGATAAATTAATGTCTTCCATGCTTATTTTAGTCTCATAAGTTGTAGCAGTTTTTGAGGTTGATATCATTTGTTACACAGATTTGGTGCTAAATTTAACCTGTAAAGGGGAGACTCGTGGGTATCCATAGAACCCATTTTCATTCAATATCTTGAGGTTAGAGGTTAAGGGACCCCTTTGAAAATGGCCATGCCATTTTCCTCCACAAAATTTAGCTTTGGAGAGTTGTTAAGCCTCCTTTCTGACAAACTATCATGAATGGTACCAATCAATTCTTTAGGTTTTCCTGTTTTCATATGATATCTGTAACTTCACTCTAGCTCTAAAACTGAACCTGCTACAGCCTCTGAAATATAGTAAAGTTGGTCAGTTCCTCGGGGGAGTCAATCAACTGTATTTTGTTGTGCTTTTTCTCCGCAGAAGATCAGCCCTCCTCTAGATGTTCTGGTGTGTATGAGGAGGACATCGAGAGAAACTGGAGGAGTCTGACAAGTTTGTACAAGGTGGACGAGGAGTCCTTCTGGCTCAAGGTGTACATTGGTGGTCAGATGGCTGCCCTTGCATGTGAGGATTAAGAGACGGGAGCCCAACTAGCTCTAGTAGATCTGTGTCCTGCCTCAGCTGTGTAGATTCTCAAACACCCCATGAACTGAGGGACATTAGTCTGTTTGAGGACTCACTCAGACCAACTCCTCCTCCCTCTCCTCCTCCTCCTCCTCCTCGAGCAGTTCAACTATCCAGGAGGAGAGCATCTCATCTGCCTGTGCTTGCTACCAAATACAGCAGAGCAGGTAAGTTCCTATAAAGATATAATGTTCAGTGGGGATGTCTGTCTGTTGTGGGAACGTCTGATGTTTCTTCGAGGTTTTTAAATGTAACATCTGCTTTGACATTTTGCCTTGAGTAAAAGTAGAGGAGAAATTTGAGTGACGCCTATTTTTCCATTAATCTCAACAGTCAAGGAGGTAGCCGATGGATGTAGGCTAGCCCCAGCCTCAGCGGTGCTCAAGAAAACCACTCCCGTGGCTCCCAAAATGGCCCCTGCAGCCGTGCAGAGAACATTTGCTCTTCACTCTCTTCCTCCTCCTCCTCCTCAAGCAGTTTCACTATCCAGGAGGAGAACATCTCATCTGCCTGTGCTTGCTACCAAATACAGCAGAGCAGGTAAGTTCCTATAAAGATATAATGTTCAGTGTGGATTTCTGTCTGTTGTGGGAACCTCTGATGTTTCTTCGAGGTTTTTAAGTGTAACATCTGCTTTGACATTTTCCCATGAGTAAAAGTAGAGGAGAAATTTGAGTGACGCCTATTTTTCCATTAATCTCAACAGTCAAGGAGGTAGCCGATGGATGTAGGCTAGCCCCAGCCTCAGTGGTGCTCAAGAAAACCACTGCCGTGGCTCCCAAAATGGCCCCTGCAGCCATGCAGAGAACATTTGCTCCTCCCTCTCCTCCTCCTCCTCCTCAAGCAGTTCCACTATCCAGGAGGAGAGCATCTCATCTGCCTGTGCTTGCTACCAAATACAGCAGAGCAGGTAAGTTCCTATAAAGATATATTGTTCAGTGGGGATGTCTGTCTGTTGTGGGAACCTCTGATGTTTCTTCGAGGTTTTTAAATGTAACATCTGCTTTGACATTTTCCCTTGAGTAAAAGTAGAGGAGAAATTTGAGTGACGCCTATTTTTCCATTAATCTCAACAGTCAAGGAGGTAGCCGATGGATGTTGGCTAGCCACAGCCTCAGTGGTGCTCAAGAAAACCACTGCCGTGAGACCCAAAATGGCCCCTGTGGCCACATCCAAGAGGACCCCTGCAGCTGTGCCCAGGGCGGCCTCTGTGAAAAAATTGTCAGTCTGCCTTGAGCAGCTCTCCTCAGATGTTTGGTAAGAGGTCTCTTGTATCTCTTGGTCTCTCGTATTGCGTAAAATTGCAGTTAATAAAATACATTTGAAGTTGGTAGCATTTGCAGTATCAGTTTAAACTGCAGATGTGTTAGGTCTATTTCTGACTTACCATAATTCTTATCACATAAACTTACAGGACAAAGAAAATCGATGGCATGAAGACAATACAAGATCTTGCACAGCACCACCCAGAGACCCTAAAGACCAAACTAACTAAAGTTTGTCTGGCTCTCATTCAGGAGGTATTGTATACACTTTCTTCTTTGTCTCTTTGTTTCTATGTTTGTGTCTCTCACAGTTCTCATTTGCCTCTATGTGCTGACAGTTTTGACTGATGATGTTCACTCTTACTATACAGGTGAATAGCCTGCGCTCAGCAGTTGCCCGTGCAGCTCTGACCACCATGGCTGAGCTATATATCAACCTCAAGAAGGCCATGGACCTGGAGGTAGATAGAACAGGCCAAGTCCTGCTGCTGAAATTCGGACAGACAACAAATACCGTACTTTGCGCGGAGGCCAATCGCGCACTGGATGCCATGGTGGAAAACTGCAGCCATGATCATGTCCTGAACACTCTGTTGAGGACGGCAATGAAGTAAGAGAGGAGGCAGCATTCATTTTATCAGCACAAGTGTTGAAATAAGGTGAAATGAAACATAGTCAGTGGATTTGTTTGTCTCATATTCCCTCTTTGTCCCTCCTCAGCCACCGTTGTGCTGCAGTAAGAAGCAACATGACCCATCATCTGCACCGGCTGGCTGTCAGCGTCGGAGCAGATCACGTCTTGACAGCAGAAAGAGGCTTCACTGAAAAGTTCCTGGTCGCTGTCTCTAAACTGTGTGTGGATGGCGCACCAGAAGCAAGGTGGGTTATCAAGTTATACTGTAGATTTAGTGTACAATTTTGCACAGTCTTGTGATTTTTGGTTTTCACTGTTTTAATTTGATTTATCTAAACATTGAGCTCAATATAAAACGTATTCCTCCATCAGGCAGCACAGCAGATTAATCCTCCAGGAGCTGGCTCAGCACAAAGACTTTCTGACCGTGTGGAGAAAGATCATTCCAGAAAACGACCGAAGATCACTGGACAAGATCTTAAAGCAAGTCTGTAAATGAGGAGATCTGGATACTGATTATTATTATTGTTGTTGTTGTTGTTTTATTGTTGTTGTAATATTAAGGCATTTTTCAATAATAAAAAAAAAAAAAACTAAAAATTGAAATGATTCAAGTAGAATTTGTGTGGCGTAACATTTTAAAGTGTGATATAGGTCGCATTAAAGCACAGATTATCCATCCATCCATCTTCAACCACTCATCCCGTTAGGGGTCGCGGGGGGGCTGGAGACGATCCCAGCTGGCATTGGGCGAAGGCGGGGTTCACCCTGGACAGGTCGCCAGTCCATTGCAGGGCACATAGAGACAGACAACATATAGACAGACAACCATTCACGCTCACATCCACACCTACAGAGAATTTAGAGTCATCAGTTAACCTAAACTGCCTGTCTTTGGACTGTGGGAGGAAGCCAGAGAACCCGGAGAAAACCCAACGCTAACACGGGGAGAAGATGCAAGCTCCACACAGAAGAGCCCCAAGCCGGATTTGAACCTGTGACCCTCTTGCTGTGAGGTGACAGCGCTAACCGCTGCAGCCCTAAAGCACATATTATTCAAAATGTAATGCAATGGCATGATGGCAGAAAAAGAAGAAAATCTTGTGAGGTCAAATTCAAAGTATAAAGCCTGTACTTGAAAGTGTACTTTAATTAACTAAAAACTGGGCTACAAGTTTATTACTGTTAAACTATTAAACAGTATACCTATTGATTTCTAGAAAAGTTCATAGTATAGTATCAGTGCAAAGTACAATTCAGATGGAAACTAGTTGTATACTCAAAATTTACTATTCTTACTCTTATAGTCTACTTAAATGTATACTTTTATAAACTACAAAGTGGGACAATTTAGTTCCAATAAGTATTGAAGTAGTACACTTACAACTATATTAACAATACATTGATTTTCGTATACTGACTTGGCCGGAATATGCTCTTCTCACAGCAGCCATTTTGATGTGCTATAGCAGGGTAAACATGGATGTAATTGATAATATAAATTATGGTCCCGTTCTGTTTAGTGTGCTACAGTCATTCCAGTAAGCCAGCATGAACAATACTAGGGCCCTGGCCCACCTAAATGGATCAGGGCCGTAATTAATGTTATTTATTACACGTGTTCATCCTGCAATGACATGTCAAAATGGCCCTTGTGAAACGGGCCTATACTTCCTCCATCACTGCCGTAACCTTAAGCCTTCACCCTCCACCTGTGTCTGCCTGTAAGGTTATGAATCTTCCGTTGGTCAGTAAATACCTAACCTCTCCCTGTCTGCCTGGAGTATCTGCACTGATACTATAGTTTTGTGAGAAAATCTTCTAAACAAATAAATTTATTATATATATACATTATAAAAATTCTGCAACATAATCAGCAATTAAAGCCATTCGATAGATGTTCTCGAGCAAAAAGTACAATATTTCACTTTGTTATGATGTATAACACATCTTTTACAAATCTGGTAGTGGTTTTGGTTAGTATAATAAACATCAGTACAGTGGTTTTTAGTACATTATAACATGATAGCTGTCAGTAAAACTGCAGGTCACATCTACACAGATGTTAGTGTGCATACATTATGTTCCTACTGCGGTAGCGAGGTGCTGCAGCTGTGTGGCAATTCAACCATCCTGCCACTAAATGGAGCTCTTGATTTACAAATGAGCCTCAACTGGAGGACAGACGCTTCAGGGTTTAGTGTCTAATACAGGACTGTACACCGTTTTATGAGGTTGTTTATTCATGAACAGTGCAGTATGAGATATTAAACATACTGTGTATCAATATACAAGTTATAGACAAGCAGAATCATTTTGATAGTTTTCTGTCTTTATCTTGCATTGTGTGATCCACTGTGCCTGCAACTTATTTCATTTTTGATAGAAGATAAGATCAGATAAAAAATGAACACTAAAGAAATTGAAGTACAGATAAATAAATAAAGCTAGAAATCTTTCATGCAACATACTCCCATACTTTTGCCAATGTTTCACAGTTTTTCAGATTATGGTTTTCGGTAAAACACAATATCAAGAAATTGTTGTGCAACAAGAGAAAATCAACATTTTTCTTTTTGGTGCAGAATCAGCATTATAGCTTTATGTTTGTGCTGCATAGTAACACACAACTGCTAATACTACGTCTAACCAACTACTAGTACTGCATCTGTACTACTTCTTCTTGTGTTGTTTTCCTGTTTTGTTTTGTTTGGGCCTGCTGTGTGCAACCAGCGATCACCAGGATTTATTGTAGGAATTTTGGTAAACGCACCACTAATCCTCACCTAAGCCTTCTCACTCATCCTCCAGTACAGGCCGAGATGACAGGAGCTGGCATTGTTGATGTTATGAGTTGCTCAATAAGAACTCCATTACCCAGAGTGCAATGAGAGCTATGCGCATGCTCAGTGTAGGCCTAGGAGACTGCAGCCAGGAAGTGACTAGTCAGAGTGAATGACAATGTTTTCATGTGTCGAGCCGAGCATTGAAGCCTCTGAACATACTCCCACGCCTCGTCTGTGTGTCATAAACAAAGGCAGACAACACATCACCTAATTTGATATTTTATTGAGGAAACTTAAAGGACTCCACGAAGACTGTGGTCATGTGACCCTCCTCCCGTGGGTGACGCACCGTGACGCCACCAGCAGCTCCCGTCTTCATTCAGTCCGGTCCAGGCTCCCGGGCGGTTGGTTAACAGGTGTCACTGTCGTTATCACGGACCGGGTCTATTTCTAGACCCGTTTCCCAGGTTCTTCCTGTCGGAACCGGAGCGACGTTTTGAGAAAATGTCTCTGCTTCTTCGTTTGCTGCTGATTATTCACTTCAGTTTGGATTTTATCTTCCAGAAAGCTGCTTTTGACCTACTGGCGCTCCTCTGATTTCCTCCTAACGTCTGTGGAAATGTAACGTGAACGAGCTCATTTTAAATAAGGTTTTTGTCTAATGGGTACGGAGGTACTGCTGGAGTATTTACACGCCTTTTGTGGTTTTTGAGTCAGGACTAGCAAGTTTCCATCGCCCAGCTAGCAGCGAATAATGCTGTTTTCTGCTAGTTTTGTTGTGTTTACGTGAATTGAAAACAATAATGATTTCAGAGGAGAGAAGCAGCCACGTAAATAAACAAGCCCTAAACTTCCCAGTGGGTTTACTGATCCGGTCTCCAAAGAAGCGACTGGCCAAACTAGGAAGGAAGCCCAGCAATGGATCTGTCCAGTAAGTCTTCATTTACAATGTTCAGACACTATATAAACATTAACAAATGGCCTAAAGTGTTAATTAAGGTACATCATAAGTCATAACTTCTCCCCTGAAGACATATTTTATATTATCACCACTGTGGAACTGCTTTAAGTCACCATAAGAAGTAGTGGAATGAAACGTACTGTACATAAGTACAGTTTTGAGGTACTTTACTTGAGTATTTCCATTTTATGCCACTTTCTACTTATACTCCGCTACATTTGTGTAACAGCTTTAGTTATTTCAGTACAAAATACAATGGTGGAATGTAAATGCGTGTACACAAGTACAATTCTGAGGTACTTTTACTTTACTTGAGTATTTCCATTGTATGCTACTTTACAAGTCCACAAACTCTACCACATTTTAGAGACAAGTATTGTACTTTTTACTCCACTACATTTACTTGACGGCTTTGGTTACCTCAGTACAAAATACAGTGGTGGAATGTAACTAAGTACATTTACTCAAATACTGTACTTAAGTACTACTTTGAGGTAGGGGGCGGCAGTAGCTCAGTCCGTAAAGACTTGGGTTAGGATGCGGAGGTCACCGGTTCAAGTCCCCCATGGACCAAGACCAACTGGTTGCTGGAGAGGTGCCAGTTTACATCTTGGGCACTGCCGAGGTGCCCCTGAGCAAGGCACCAAACCCCCAACTGCTCTGGGCGCTTGTCACTCTGACATCTCTCCATTGACATGGATATGTACTGTGTGAACAACAGAGTGTAAAAAAACTGAATTTCCCCACTGTGGGACTAATAAAGGAATATCTTTCTTTCTTTACATTTTATGCTAATTTCTACTTCTGCTCCACTACATTTCAGAGACAATTATTCTATTTTTATTCATTTATTTATCTATTTATTTAATTCATTAATTTTTATTTTTTTTTATTTTTGAGTTAAAAAAAGTAAGTATTTTTACACTGTAGTATTACTACTTTTACTCACGTAAAATATCGGAATAGTTCTTCCACCTCTGACAACACGTTAATGCATCAATAATTATAATCCAATAATATAATATATATTCTTCTGAAATTGGTCATTCTGCATAATTAGTACTTTAACTTTTGGTACTATAACTTGGTAGTACTTTTTGTAATACTCTTTGTATTTAAGCCTGTCTTTTGTGGCTTTATATCACTGACTATCTCATCACTGTACTGCTAGCTTTTCTAAAGTTTATCAACCACTTTCCTTTTGTCTTTGGTTTGTCACATGTGGTGATGAACCCAGTTTACTCTGCAAGAAAATAATTCTCCAACTTTGATATAAATATTTACTGCTTAAATTAATATTCTGAGTAGTATAAAACCCACGTGAGATATATTACAATGCCATGTAGAAAGATTATTACACATAAATGAAAACGTACAGGAAAAAAGTAACAAATTTGTGTTTCTGTCGTTGTGATACTTGTGATGTTCAGACTGGAGATCACCTTTTTATTTACAGTCACACACTGTGGAAGAATTTGACCTGTCTGGATATAAAAAAGACACTTAGGTGTGGACCTCCTTGTACATATTTAAGGCTTGCCACTAAACAGTGTTCGTGATCTTCCCTGTTTCCCCTCAGGTCCAATAAGTCTGACACCACCGTCCGCTCCACAGAGAGCGTTGGTGTCCGGCAGCCAGCCAAGAGCAAAATCCGCCGCCACAACAACAGGCTTTCCACTGTTTTCAACCACAGCCCCAACAGTGGACGGTGCAGCCAGCAGGCGACGGGCAGCGGTAGCCTGGTGGCTGACCTCCAGGCTGCAGACGACCCAGCAGAGTTGTCCAGTCAGAAGTCTGTCCCTGGCATCCTGAAGATATTTGGCAGCGACATCTGTCAGGGGACCAATTATAAGAGTGTGATGGCCACCACACAGTCCAGTGCAAAGGAACTGGTGAAGGAGGCCTTGGAGAGGTGAGATATGTAGAGATTAGGGCTTTTCAATCAATCAGTATATTTAATCGTGATTACCTGGAAATTAACCACATTTTTTATCTGTTCATAATGTACCCTGAAGGGAGATTTGTCAAGTATTTAATACTCTTATCAACATGGGAGTGGGAAAATATACTGCTTCACACAAACTGCATGTGACTATCATCAAGACTGTAAAGGGGACAGAACCCGTTTTCATTCACATATCTAGAGGTCAAAGGTCAAGGAACCCCTTTGAAAATGACCATGACAGTTTATCCTCACCAAAATTTAGCACAAGTTTGTTTGTAGCGTTATTTAGACTCCCTCTCGACAAGCTAGTATGACTAGGTTGGTACCAATGGATTAATTTTCAAGTCTCACATGATTCCAGTGTCTTCACTAGCTCCAGAGGGTTTAACATCCACTGCATCCTCTTGTCTCAGTGTCCACCTTTGTTGTTCAGGTACTGCCTGGAAAAAGAAGATGCCAATGACTACGTGCTCTGCGACGTGATCGGCCAGACGGGCGCAGACAACCAGTGGAAGAGGGAGTGTTTCCGGGTGGTTGGAGACAACGAGAAACCCCTCATGCTGCAATCGCTTTGGAAAGCCCAAGGGAGGCTTCTCCAGGCGTTTTGAAATCCAGCTGAGAGCGAGTGTGGAAGAGCAAAGTTTAAAGGACAGAGACACCGTCACAGCAGGTACACACATCAGCTAAAGTCTGGCACACACTAAAAGATGTTTAAAATGTGAGACAGCACACATTAAAACATATTGCGATAAATTGGTGGTGGCATGGGGAGCCTTTATCCTTTTCTCTTATTGCAAGCTAACAGCCTTCATTGTCCAGCATATCACCGGCTAGAACAGGGGAGATGAGGTCAGGAGGAAACAAAAGCTGCCGTAAGGGAGGTCAGCGCGGCCCCACTCTTCTATGTCTTTCATTGCGAGGACCCATCAGGGCCCTGTGAAACATCGAGGGTCCGGGGAAACTCTTCCCACTGGGCCTGGAGCCGCCAGAAACTGGCCACTCACTGGTTTGTTATTCTTCCTATCAGAGCTCACTTCCTGGTCATTGGGGACTGTACAGCCCTGTTTACATCTCTCTAGGTTAGACCAATATTGGCTTTTTAATCAATATTGATGTTGGAAGTATTTTGCTTTTTGGTGAGTTAATTCTGCATTTAACTTTGGGTTAGAGGGATTCTTGGTTTATGGCGTTTCTGTGCTGATAACACCCAGTATTAACACAGTTGGTCCAGGACTTTGTTGCTGTTGTTTCTTGTTCCTTTAACACATTATGTAAAAAGGTTTAAATTAAAGGCAATTTGAAGAAAAAAAAAGATATTATATAGTGTATAAACACCTTATGTATCCTAGTGTTTTTTAAACATAGTATGGCCCAACTAGACCGCTTAAATACATCTTACTAGTCTGGATTTAGATGTTGAGTTTGAAAGGAATAGTTCAACAATTTGGGAAATTTATTTGCATTCTCCTCTCATCTCACATCTCACATCTGTACAGTAGACATGACTCTACAGCCAGGAGCTAGTTAGCTTAGCTTAGCATGAGGACCGGAAACAGGGGCAAACAGCCAACTTGGCCCCCTCCAAAGGTAACTAAATCCACTTACCACCACCTCTAAAGCTCCTTGATTAACACTTTATCTTGCTTGTTTAATCCATGTAAAACAGAAGTGTGAAAACAACAGTTGGCTGTTTTCCTGGGAGTTACATGTGCAGGAGTTTTTGGCTCTGAGCAATTGTCAGCCAACAAGGAGGTGACACCAGGAGGTGACTGTGTCTTGCCAGGACATTTGGCACATAACACCCATAAAATGGCTAAATATCAAGATATATTACGTTTTAATCAGTGATCTTTAAGGCCCTGACACAGCAAGCCGATGGTCGGCTGTAAGACAGTGGGGCTGTTGGTGAGTGTCAGTCAGGTTTTGCAGTGTGTCCTGCACCGTGAGAGTGGTGTGAAAATGAGTGCCACCAAAAGAAAAAAAAAAAAAAAAAAAAACCTGCAACATAGCCAAGGAGACACGAGTTAAGGTACAGACCACAGGCACAAACTATTTATGAGAGGAGTGGCATACACTAACAGACAAGAAGCTATGGAGTTATATTTTAAGATCTAATAAATGGAGACCATTTCATTGTAAATGATGCCAATGGGTTTATCTGGGTAGCAGACATTTTCTCAAGTGAAATGTGTTCAATGAGGAGGTTCAGCCAATGGCTGATGTTGAGGGCTTACTTATCCTTCCAGTTAACCAAAATTGTTTTCTTGGCAATGGCAAGAGCTGCAAGTGTGGGTTGCAATTGTGTGTCTGGTAGGGCAGTTATCGTTAGATCAGCAATTAAGCAAAGGTCTGGAGAATGCGGGATCCTGCAGTCCAAAGTAGAGGAGATTTTCTCTGTGACTGAAAATAAGTGTTGGCCGTGTTTTGAGTGCAATGAGTACATATGTCGTAATGTTATAAACTATCATTTTATTTTATTTTATTTTATTTTTAAGTTTAATTAGGGACTAATTACTAGTGGAGTAAAATAATCATCTTTTTCTCTCTGTCTCTGAGTTTTCTATTTGGACTTTTAATTTTTATTATGACCAAAAATATCTTCCATATTTTACCATGGCCTTTTGGTTGAGGAAGCTAAATATACATTGATCAGATTAAAGACTGGAAGGCGTGTGTGTGTCCCTGTGCTTATTTCTACATTTTCAGGGGGACATCTGCTCTTTTTGTAGAGAACAATAAATGTATAATTAATGTATTAATAAATTATTATGATGGCCTATAAATTCATTAAGGAGTGACTTTTCACTCTTGCTTTTAATAATAATCCTTGAAACTTAACAACACAGGTGTCTTGATTAGTGTGAAGGGACGCTGTGCTTGATGATAAACTGCAGAGGAGTGAAGAGATAAGTGATGACTGATCTCTTCTTGGGGATGGCAGCAATTTCGTTTGCCAATGTGTTTGACACCTCCAAACTTTAAATACCTGCAGGTCTTTGTTATGACTGATCTTTGAATTAGGGCAGTATCAAACCAGATTTCTAAATGCCATCAGCAGATTCAGGTGAAGGCACCATTACAGAGAGAGAAGCATGTGTTCCATCTGGTGACAGTAGCCAATCACAAGAAGGCAGAGAGGAAGAATTCTGTGTTCCAATTGTGCAGCTTTTAAAATTCTGATTTCAAATCCAAACTGCAACAGAAGCCAGTCAGTCACGTTCTGGTCACACAGAGAGTCACAACGGTGTCTACTTGTTGTTGATTATATTTTGTTGGAAGAGGATTTGAATTATGACAACATTTGCTGGTGAAGTGAGTACCTGACCTTCCTTCTGTTCATACCTGAAAGTCTTTCACAGATGCATACAGTCCAGTCGATTGCTCTAGAAACTTCGCTGGCATCTTGTGAAAGTATTCTTAACTTTGAAACCTCTGATACAATAGACTAGTTGTTGTCTTTTTTAAGGGGGGTAGAGGGGTACTTTAGGGGGAGATAGCAGGTGAACAGTAGATGCCACATAGAAATGGTGAACAGCTGGGAACAGGAAGATAAATTTGAAATGCAGATCAACACTGTGTGTCAAGTTGTAGTCATAATTCAGAAATAAACATGAAATAACTAATTAATTAATTAACTGAAATAAACTGTACAATGTATGAAGGATTCAAACATTGTGATAGAGATAAATTAATGTCATTCCCATGCTTATTTTAGTCTCATAAGTTGTAGCAGTTTTTGAGGTTGATATCATTTGTTACACAGATTTGGTGCTAAATTTAACCTGTAAAGGGGAGACTCGTGGGTATCCATAGAACCCATTTTCATTCAATATCTTGAGGTTAGAGGTTAAGGGACCCCTTTGAAAATGGCCATGCCATTTTCCTCCCCAAAATTTAGCTTTGGAGAGTTGTTAAGCCTCCTTTCTGACAAACTATCATGACATGGTACCAATCAATTCTTTAGGTTTTCCTGTTTTCATATGATATCTGTAACTTCACTCTAGCTCTAAAACTGAACCTGCTACAGCCTCTGAAATATAGTAAAGTTGGTCAGGATCCTCGGGGGAGTCAACTCAACTGTATTTTGTTGTGCTTTTTCTCCGCAGAAGATCAGCCCTCCTCTAGATGTTCCTGGTGTGTATGAGGAGGACATCGAGAGAAACTGGAGGAGTCTGACAAGTTTGTACAAGGTGGACGAGGAGTCCTTCTGGCTCAAGGTGTACATTGGTGGTCAGATGGCTGCCCTTGCATGTGAGGATTACAGAGACGGGAGCCCAACTAGCTCTAGTAGATCTGTGTCCTGCCTCAGCTGTGTAGATTCTCAAACACCCCATGAACTGAGGGACATTAGTCTGTTTGAGGACTCACTCAGACCAACTCCTCCTCCCTCCTCCTCCTCCTCCTCGAGCAGTTCCACTATCCAGGAGGAGAGCATCTCATCTGCCTGTGCTTGCTACCAAATACAGCAGAGCAGGTAAGTTCCTATAAAGATATAATGTTCAGTGGGGATGTCTGTCTGTTGTGGGAACGTCTGATGTTTCTTCGAGGTTTTTAAATGTAACATCTGCTTTGACATTTTGCCTTGAGTAAAAGTAGAGGAGAAATTTGAGTGACGCCTATTTTTCCATTAATCTCAACAGTCAAGGAGGTAGCCGATGGATGTAGGCTAGCCCCAGCCTCAGCGGTGCTCAAGAAAACCACTCCCGTGGCTCCCAAAATGGCCCCTGCAGCCGTGCAGAGAACATTTGCTCTTCACTCTCTTCCTCCTCCTCCTCCTCAAGCAGTTTCACTATCCAGGAGGAGAACATCTCATCTGCCTGTGCTTGCTACCAAATACAGCAGAGCAGGTAAGTTCCTATAAAGATATAATGTTCAGTGTGGATTTCTGTCTGTTGTGGAAACCTCTGATGTTTCTTCGAGGTTTTTAAGTGTAACATCTGCTTTGACATTTTCCCATGAGTAAAAGTAGAGGAGAAATTTGAGTGACGCCTATTTTTCCATTAATCTCAACAGTCAAGGAGGTAGCCGATGGATGTAGGCTAGCCCCAGCCTCAGTGGTGCTCAAGAAAACCACTGCCGTGGCTCCCAAAATGGCCCCTGCAGCCATGCAGAGAACATTTGCTCCTCCCTCTCCTCCTCCTCCTCCTCAAGCAGTTCCACTATCCAGGAGGAGAGCATCTCATCTGCCTGTGCTTGCTACCAAATACAGCAGAGCAGGTAAGTTCCTATAAAGATATATTGTTCAGTGGGGATGTCTGTCTGTTGTGGGAACCTCTGATGTTTCTTCGAGGTTTTTAAATGTAACATCTGCTTTGACATTTTCCCTTGAGTAAAAGTAGAGGAGAAATTTGAGTGACGCCTATTTTTCCATTAATCTCAACAGTCAAGGAGGTAGCCGATGGATGTTGGCTAGCCACAGCCTCAGTGGTGCTCAAGAAAACCACTGCCGTGAGACCCAAAATGGCCCCTGTGGCCACATCCAAGAGGACCCCTGCAGCTGTGCCCAGGGCGGCCTCTGTGAAAAAATTGTCAGTCTGCCTTGAGCAGCTCTCCTCAGATGTTTGGTAAGAGGTCTCTTGTATCTCTTGGTCTCTTGTATTGCGTAAAATTGCAGTTAATAAAATACATTTGAAGTTGGTAGCATTTGCAGTATCAGTTTAAACTGCAGATGTGTTAGGTCTATTTCTGACTTACCATAATTCTTATCACATAAACTTACAGGACAAAGAAAATCGATGGCATGAAGACAATACAAGATCTTGCACAGCACCACCCAGAGACCCTAAAGACCAAACTAACTAAAGTTTGTCTGGCTCTCATTCAGGAGGTATTGTATACACTTTCTTCTTTGTCTCTTTGTTTCTATGTTTGTGTCTCTCACAGTTCTCATTTGCCTACATGTGCTGACAGTTTTGACTGATGATGTTCACTCTTACTATACAGGTGAATAGCCTGCGCTCAGCAGTTGCCCGTGCAGCTCTGACCACCATGGCTGAGCTATATATCAACCTCAAGAAGGCCATGGACCTGGAGGTAGATAGAACAGGCCAAGTCCTGCTGCTGAAATTCGGACAGACAACAAATACCGTACTTTGCGCGGAGGCCAATCGCGCACTGGATGCCATGGTGGAAAACTGCAGCCATGATCATGTCCTGAACACTCTGTTGAGGACGGCAATGAAGTAAGAGAGGAGGCAGCATTCATTTTATCAGCACAAGTGTTGAAATAAGGTGAAATGAAACATAGTCAGTGGATTTGTTTGTCTCATATTCCCTCTTTGTCCCTCCTCAGCCACCGTTGTGCTGCAGTAAGAAGCAACATGACCCATCATCTGCACCGGCTGGCTGTCAGCGTCGGAGCAGATCACGTCTTGACAGCAGAAAGAGGCTTCACTGAAAAGTTCCTGGTCGCTGTCTCTAAACTGTGTGTGGATGGCGCACCAGAAGCAAGGTGGGTTATCAAGTTTTGCCGTAGATTTAGTGTACAATTTTGCACAGTCTTGTGATTTTTGGTTTTCACTGTTTTAATTTGATTTATCTAAACATTGAGCTCAATATAAAACGTATTCCTCCATCAGGCAGCACAGCAGATTAATCCTCCAGGAGCTGGCTCAGCACAAAGACTTTCTGACCGTGTGGAGAAAGATCATTCCAGAAAACGACCGAAGATCACTGGACAAGATCTTAAAGCAAGTCTGTAAATGAGGAGATCTGGATACTGATTATTATTATTGTTGTTGTTGTTGTTTTATTGTTGTTGTAATATTAAGGCATTTTTCAATAATAAAAAAAAAAAAAAAACTAAAAATTGAAATGATTCAAGTAGAATTTGTGTGGCGTAACATTTTAAAGTGTGATATAGGTCGCATTAAAGCACAGATTATCCATCCATCCATCTTCAACCACTCATCCCGTTAGGGGTCGCGGGGGGGCTGGAGACGATCCCAGCTGGCATTGGGCGAAGGCGGGGTTCACCCTGGACAGGTCGCCAGTCCATTGCAGGGCACATAGAGACAGACAACATATAGACAGACAACCATTCACGCTCACATCCACACCTACAGAGAATTTAGAGTCATCAGTTAACCTAAACTGCCTGTCTTTGGACTGTGGGAGGAAGCCAGAGAACCCGGAGAAAACCCAACGCTAACACGGGGAGAAGATGCAAGCTCCACACAGAAGAGCCCCAAGCCGGATTTGAACCTGTGACCCTCTTGCTGTGAGGTGACAGCGCTAACCGCTGCAGCCCTAAAGCACATATTATTCAAAATGTAATGCAATGGCATGATGGCAGAAAAAGAAGAAAATCTTGTGAGGTCAAATTCAAAGTATAAAGCCTGTACTTGAAAGTGTACTTTAATTAACTAAAAACTGGGCTACAAGTTTATTACTGTTAAACTATTAAACAGTATACCTATTGATTTCTAGAAAAGTTCATAGTATAGTATCAGTGCAAAGTACAATTCAGATGGAAACTAGTTGTATACTCAAAATTTACTATTCTTACTCTTATAGTGTACTTAAATGTATACTTTTATAAACTACAAAGTGGGACAATTTAGTTCCAATAAGTATTGAAGTAGTACACTTACAACTATATTAACAATACATTGATTTTCGTATACTGACTTGGCCGGAATATGCTCTTCTCACAGCAGCCATTTTGATGTGCTATAGCAGGGTAAACATGGATGTAACTGATAATATAAATTATGGTCCCGTTCTGTTTAGTGTGCTACAGTCATTCCAGTAAGCCAGCATGAACAATACTAGGGCCCTGGCCCACCTAAATGGATCAGGGCCGTAATTAATGTTATTTATTACACGTGTTCATCCTGCAATGACATGTCAAAATGGCCCTTGTGAAACGGGCCTATACTTCCTCCATCACTGCCGTAACCTTAAGCCTTCACCCTCCACCTGTGTCTGCCTGTAAGGTTATGAATCTTCCGTTGGTCAGTAAATACCTAACCTCTCCCTGTCTGCCTGGAGTATCTGCACTGATACTATAGTTTTGTGAGAAAATCTTCTAAACAAATAAATTATATATATATATACATTATAAAAATTCTGCAACATAATCAGCAATTAAAGCCATTCGATAGATGTTCTCGAGCAAAAAGTACAATATTTCACTTTGTTATGATGTATAACACATCTTTTACAAATCTGGTAGTGGTTTTGGTTAGTATAATAAACATCAGTACAGTGGTTTTTAGTACATTATAACATGATAGCTGTCAGTAAAACTGCAGGTCACATCTACACAGATGTTAGTGTGCATACATTATGTTCCTACTGCGGTAGCGAGGTGCTGCAGCTGTGTGGCAATTCAACCATCCTGCCACTAAATGGAGCTCTTGATTTACAAATGAGCCTCAACTGGAGGACAGACGCTTCAGGGTTTAGTGTCTAATACAGGACTGTACACCGTTTTATGAGGTTGTTTATTCATGAACAGTGCAGTATGAGATATTAAACATACTGTGTATCAATATACAAGTTATAGACAAGCAGAATCATTTTGATAGTTTTCTGTCTTTATCTTGCATTGTGTGATCCACTGTGCCTGCAACTTATTTCATTTTTGATAGAAGATAAGATCAGATAAAAAATGAACACTAAAGAAATTGAAGTACAGATAAATGAATAAAGCTAGAAATCTTTCATGCAACATACTCCCATACTTTTGCCAATGTTTCACAGTTTTTCAGATTATGGTTTTCGGTAAAAGACAATATCAAGAAATTGTTGTGCAACAAGAGAAAATCAACATTTTTCTTTTTGGTGCAGAATCAGCATTATAGCTTTATGTTTGTGCTGCATAGTAACACACAACTGCTAATACTACGTCTAACCAACTACTAGTACTGCATCTGTACTACTTCTTCTTGTGTTGTTTTCCTGTTTTGTTTTGTTTGGGCCTGCTGTGTGCAACCAGCGATCACCAGGATTTATTGTAGGAATTTTGGTAAACGCACCACTAATCCTCACCTAAGCCTTCTCACTCATCCTCCAGTACAGGCCGAGATGACAGGAGCTGGCATTGTTGATGTTATGAGTTGCTCAATAAGAACTCCATTACCCAGAGTGCAATGAGAGCTATGCGCATGCTCAGTGTAGGCCTAGGAGACTGCAGCCAGGAAGTGACTAGTCAGAGTGAATGACAATGTTTTCATGTGTCGAGCCGAGCATTGAAGCCTCTGAACATACTCCCACGCCTCGTCTGTGTGTCATAAACAAAGGCAGACAACACATCACCTAATTTGATATTTTATTGAGGAAACTTAAAGGACTCCACGAAGACTGTGGTCATGTGACCCTCCTCCCGTGGGTGACGCACCGTGACGCCACCAGCAGCTCCCGTCTTCATTCAGTCCGGTCCAGGCTCCCGGGCGGTTGGTTAACAGGTGTCACTGTCGTTATCACGGACCGGGTCTATTTCTAGACCCGTTTCCCAGGTTCTTCCTGTCGGAACCGGAGCGACGTTTTGAGAAAATGTCTCTGCTTCTTCGTTTGCTGCTGATTATTCACTTCAGTTTGGATTTTATCTTCCAGAAAGCTGCTTTTGACCTACTGGCGCTCCTCTGATTTCCTCCTAACGTCTGTGGAAATGTAACGTGAACGAGCTCATTTTAAATAAGGTTTTTGTCTAATGGGTACGGAGGTACTGCTGGAGTATTTACACGCCTTTTGTGGTTTTTGAGTCAGGACTAGCAAGTTTCCATCGCCCAGCTAGCAGCGAATAATGCTGTTTTCTGCTAGTTTTGTTGTGTTTACGTGAATTGAAAACAATAATGATTTCAGAGGAGAGAAGCAGCCACGTAAATAAACAAGCCCTAAACTTCCCAGTGGGTTTACTGATCCGGTCTCCAAAGAAGCGACTGGCCAAACTAGGAAGGAAGCCCAGCAATGGATCTGTCCAGTAAGTCTTCATTTACAATGTTCAGACACTATATAAACATTAACAAATGGCCTAAAGTGTTAATTAAGGTACATCATTAGTCATAACTTCTCCCCTGAAGACATATTTTATATTATCACCACTGTGGAACTGCTTTAAGTCACCATAAGAAGTAGTGGAATGAAAAGTACTGTACATAAGTACAGTTTTGAGGTACTTTACTTGAGTATTTCCATTTATGCCACTTTCTGCTTATACTCCGTTACATTTGTGTAACAGCTTTAGTTATTTCAGTACAAAATACAGTGGTGGAATGTAAATGCATGTACACAAGTACAATTCTGAGGTTCTTTTACTTTACTTGAGTATTTCCATTGTATGCTACTTTACAAGTCCACAAACTCTACCACATTTTAGAGACAAGTATTGTACTTTTTACTCCACTACATTTACTTGACGGCTTTGGTTACCTCAGTACAAAATACAGTGGTGGAATGTAACTAAGTACATTTACTCAAATACTGTACTTAAGTACTACTTTGAGGTAGGGGGCGGCAGTAGCTCAGTCCGTAAAGCCTTGGGTTAGGATGCGGAGGTCACCGGTTCAAGTCCCCCATGGACCAAGACCAACTGGTTGCTGGAGAGGTGCCAGTTTACATCTTGGGCACTGCCGAGGTGCCCCTGAGCAAGGCACCAAACCCCCAACTGCTCTGGGCGCTTGTCACTCTGACATCTCTCCATTGACATGGATATGTACTGTGTGAACAACAGAGTGTAAAAAAACTGAATTTCCCCACTGTGGGACTAATAAAGGAATATCTTTCTTTCCTTACATTTTATGCTAATTTCTACTTCTGCTCCACTACATTTCAGAGACAATTATTCTATTCTTATTCATTTATTTATCTATTTATTTAATTCATTAATTTTTATTTTTTTTTATTTTTGAGTTAAAAAAAGTAAGTATTTTTACACTGTAGTATTACTACTTTTACTCACGTAAAATATCGGAATAGTTCTTCCACCTCTGACAACACGTTAATGCATCAATAATTATCATCCAATAATATAATATATATTCTTCTGAAATTGGTCATTCTGCATAATTAGTACTTTAACTTTTGGTACTATAACTTGGTAGTACTTTTTGTAATACTCTTTGTATTTAAGCCTGTCTTTTGTGGCTTTATATCACTGACTATCTCATCACTGTACTGCTAGCTTTTCTAAAGTTTATCAACCACTTTCCTTTTGTCTTTGGTTTGTCACATGTGGTGATGAACCCAGTTTACTCTGCAAGAAAATAATTCTCCAACTTTGATATAAATATTTACTGCTTAAATTAATATTCTGAGTAGTATAAAACCCACGTGAGATATATTACAATGCCATGTAGAAAGATTATTACACATAAATGAAAACGTACAGGAAAAAAGTAACAAATTTGTGTTTCTGTCGTTGTGATACTTGTGATGTTCAGACTGGAGATTACCTTTTTATTTACAGTCACACACTGTGGAAGAATTTGACCTGTCTGGATATAAAAAAGACACTTAGGTGTGGACCTCCTTGTACATATTTAAGGCTTGCCACTAAACAGTGTTCGTGATCGTCCCTGTTTCCCCTCAGGTCCAATAAGTCTGACACCACCGTCCGCTCCACAGAGAGCATTGGTGTCCGGCAGCCAGCCAAGAGCAAAATCCGCCGCCACAACAACAGGCTTTCCACTGTTTTCAACCACAGCCCCAACAGTGGACGGCGCAGCCAGCAGGCGACGGGCAGCGGTAGCCTGGTGGCTGACCTCCAGGCTGCAGACGACCCAGCAGAGTTGTCCAGTCAGAAGTCTGTCCCTGGCATCCTGAAGATATTTGGCAGCGACATCTGTCAGGGGACCAATTATAAGAGTGTGATGGCCACCACACAGTCCAGTGCAAAGGAACTGGTGAAGGAGGCCTTGGAGAGGTGAGATATGTAGAGATTAGGGCTTTTCAATCAATCAGTATATTTAATCGCGATTAACTGGAAATTAACCACATTTTTTATCTGTTCATAATGTACCCTGAAGGGAGATTTGTCAAGTATTTAATACTCTTATCAACATGGGAGTGGGAAAATATACTGCTTCACACAAACTGCATGTGACTATCATCAAGACTGTAAAGGGGACAGAACCCGTTTTCATTCACATATCTAGAGGTCAAAGGTCAAGGAACCCCTTTGAAAATGACCATGACAGTTTATCCTCACCAAAATTTAGCACAAGTTTGTTTGTAGCGTTATTTAGACTCCCTCTCGACAAGCTAGTATGACTAGGTTGGTACCAATGGATTAATTTTCAAGTCTCACATGATTCCAGTGTCTTCACTAGCTCCAGAGGGTTTAACATCCACTGCATCCTCTTGTCTAAGTGTCCACCTTTGTTGTTCAGGTACTGCCTGGAAAAAGAAGATGCCAATGACTACGTGCTCTGCGACGTGATCGGCCAGACGGGCGCAGACAACCAGTGGAAGAGGGAGTGTTTCCGGGTGGTTGGAGACACCGAGAAACCCCTCATGCTGCAATCGCTTTGGAAAGCCCAAGGGAGGCTTCTCCAGGCGTTTTGAAATCCGGCTGAGAGCGAGTGTGGAAGAGCAAAGTTTAAAGGACAGAGACACCGTCACAGCAGGTACACACATCAGCTAAAGTCTGGCACACACTAAAAGATGTTTAAAATGTGAGACAGCACACATTAAAACATATTGCGATAAATTGGTGGTGGCATGGGGAGCCTTTATCCTTTTCTCTTATTGCAAGCTAACAGCCTTCATTGTCCAGCTTATCACCGGCTAGAACAGGGGAGATGAGGTCAGGAGGAAACAAAAGCTGCCGTAAGGGAGGTCAGCGCGGCCCCACTCTTCTATGTCTTTCATTGCGAGGACCCATCAGGGCCCTGTGAAACATCGAGGGTCCGGGGAAGCTCTTCCCACTGGGCCTGGAGCCGCCAGAAACTGGCCACTCACTGGTTTGTTATTCTTCCTATCAGAGCTCACTTCCTGGTCATTGGGGACTGTACAGCCCTGTTTACATCGCTCTAGGTTAGACCAATATTGGCTTTTTAATCAATATTGATGTTGGATGTATTTTGCTTTTTGGTGACTTAATTCTGCATTTAACTTTGGGTTAGAGGGATTCTTGGTTTATGACGTTTCTGTGCTGATAACACCCAGTATTAACACAGTTGGTCCAGGACTTTGTTGCTGTTGTTTCTTGTTCCTTTAACACATTATGTAAAAAGGTTTAAATTAAAGGCAATTTGAAGAAAAAAAAGATATTATATAGTGTATAAACACCTTATGTATCCTAGTGTTTTTTAAACATAGTATGGCCCAACTAGACCACTTAAATACATCTTATTAGTCTGGATTTAGATGTTGAGTTTGAAAGGAATAGTTCAACAATTTGGGAAATTTATTTGCATTCTCCTCTCATCTCACATCTCACATCTGTACAGTAGACATGACTCTACAGCCAGGAGCTAGTTAGCTTAGCTTAGCATGAGGACCGGAAACAGGGGCAAACAGCCAACTTGGCCCCCTCCAAAGGTAACTAAATCCACTTACCAGCACCTCTAAAGCTCCTTGATTAACACTTTATCTTGCTTGTTTAATCCATGTAAAACAGAAGTGTGAAAACAACAGTTGGCTGTTTTCCTGGGAGTTACATGTGCAGGAGTTTTTGGCTCTGAGCAATTGTCAGCCAACAAGGAGGTGACACCAGGAGGTGACTGTGTCTTGCCAGGAAACAGTTTGGCACATAACACCCATAAAATGGCTAAATATCAAGATATATTACGTTTTAATCAGTGATCTTTAAGGCCCTGACACAGCAAGCCGATGGTCGGCTGTAAGACAGTGGGGCTGTTGGTGAGTGTCAGTCAGGTTTTGCAGTGTGTCCTGCACCGTGAGAGTGGTGTGAAAATGAGTGCCACCAAAGGAAAAAAAAAAAAAAAAAACTGCAACATAGCCAAGGAGACACGAGTTAAGGTACAGACCACAGGCACAAACTATTTATGAGAGGAGTGGCATACACTAACAGACAAGAAGCTATGGAGTTATATTTTAAGATCTAATAAATGGAGACCATTTCATTGTAAATGATGCCAATGGGTTTATCTGGGTAGCAGACATTTTCTCAAGTGAAATGTGTTCAGTGAGGAGGTTCAGCCAATGGCTGATGTTGAGGGCTTACTTATCCTTCCAGTTAACCAAAATTGTTTTCTTGGCAATGGCAAGAGCTGCAAGTGTGGGTTGCAATTGTGTGTCTGGTAGGGCAGTTATCGTTAGATCAGCAATTAAGCAAAGGTCTGGAGAATGCGGGATCCTGCAGTCCAAAGTAGAGGAGATTTTCTCTGTGACTGAAAATAAGTGTTGGCCGTGTTTTGAGTGCAATGAGTGCATATGTCGTAATGTTATAAACTATCATTTTATTTTATTTTATTTTATTTTTAAGTTTAATTAGGGACTAATTACTAGTGGAGTAAAATAATCATCTTTTTCTCTCTGTCTCTGAGTTTTCTATTTGGACTTTTAATTTTTATTATGACCAAAAATATCTTCCATATTTTACCATGGCCTTTTGGTTGAGGAAGCTAAATATACATTGATCAGATTAAAGACTGGAAGGCGTGTGTGTGTCCCTGTGCTTATTTCTACATTTTCAGGGGGACATCTGCTCTTTTTGTAGAGAACAATAAATGTATAATTAATGTATTAATAAATTATTATGATGGCCTATAAATTCATTAAGGAGTGACTTTTCACTCTTGCTTTTAATAATAATCCTTGAAACTTAACAACACAGGTGTCTTGATTAGTGTGAAGGGACGCTGTGCTTGATGATAAACTGCAGAGGAGTGAAGAGATAAGTGATGACTGATCTCTTCTTGGGGATGGCAGCAATTTCGTTTGCCAATGTGTTTGACACCTCCAAACTTTAAATACCTGCAGGTCTTTGTTATGACTGATCTTTGAATTAGGGCAGTATCAAACCAGATTTCTAAATCCCATCAGCAGATTCAGGTGAAGGCACCATTACAGAGAGAGAAGCATGTGTTCCATCTGGTGACAGTAGCCAATCACAAGAAGGCAGAGAGGAAGAATTCTGTGTTCCAATTGTGCAGCTTTTAAAATTCTGATTTCAAATCCAAACTGCAACAGAAGCCAGTCAGTCACGTTCTGGTCACACAGAGAGTCACAACGGTGTCTACTTGTTGTTGATTATATTTTGTTGGAAGAGGATTTGAATTATGACAACATTTGCTGGTGAAGTGAGTACCTGACCTTCCTTCTGTTCATACCTGAAAGTCTTTCACAGATGCATACAGTCCAGTCGATTGCTCTAGAAACTTCGCTGGCATCTTGTGAAAGTATTCTTAACTTTGAAACCTCTGATACAATAGACTAGTTGTTGTCTTTTTTAAGGGGGGTAGAGGGGTACTTTAGGGGGAGATAGCAGGTGAACAGTAGATGCCACATAGAAATGGTGAACAGCTGGGAACAGGAAGATAAATTTGAAATGCAGATCAACACTGTGTGTCAAGTTGTAGTCATAATTCAGAAATAAACATGAAATAACTAATTAATTAATTAACTGAAATAAACTGTACAATGTATGAAGGATTCAAACATTGTGATAGAGATAAATGATTGTCATTCCCATGCTTATTTTAGTCTCATAAGTTGTAGCAGTTTTTGAGGTTGATATCATTTGTTACACAGATTTGGTGCTAAATTTAACCTGTAAAGGGGAGACTCGTGGGTATCCATAGAACCCATTTTCATTCAATATCTTGAGGTTAGAGGTCAAGGGACCCCTTTGAAAATGGCCATGCCATTTTCCTCCCCAAAATTTAGCTTTGGAGAGTTGTTTAGCCTCCTTTCTGACAAACTATCATGACATGGTACCAATCAATTCTTTAGGTTTTCCTGTTTTCATATGATATCTGTAACTTCACTCTAGCTCTAAAACTGAACCTGCTACAGCCTCTGAAATATAGTAAAGTTGGTCAGGATCCTCGGGGGAGTCAACTCAACTGTATTTTGTTGTGCTTTTTCTCCGCAGAAGATCAGCCCTCCTCTAGATGTTCCTGGTGTGTATGAGGAGGACATCGAGAGAAACTGGAGGAGTCTGACAAGTTTGTACAAGGTGGACGAGGAGTCCTTCTGGCGCAAGGTGTACATTGGTGGTCAGATGGCTGCCCTTGCATGTGAGGATTACAGAGACGGGAGCCCAACTAGCTCTAGTAGATCTGTGTCCTGCCTCAGCTGTGTAGATTCTCAAACACCCCATGAACTGAGGGACATTAGTCTGTTTGAGGACTCATTCAGACCAACTCCTCCTCCCTCTCCTCCTCCTCCTCCTCGAGCAGTTCCACTATCCAGGAGGAGAGCATCTCATCTGCCTGTGCTTGCTACCAAATACAGCAGAGCAGGTAAGTTCCTATAAAGATATAATGTTCAGTGGGGATGTCTGTCTGTTGTGGGAATGTCTGATGTTTCTTCGAGGTTTTTAAATGTAACATCTGCTTTGACATTTTGCCTTGAGTAAAAGTAGAGGAGAAATTTGAGTGACGCCTATTTTTCCATTAATCTCAACAGTCAAGGAGGTAGCCGATGGATGTAGGCTAGCCCCAGCCTCAGCGGTGCTCAAGAAAACCACTCCCGTGGCTCCCAAAATGGCCCCTGCAGCCGTGCAGAGAACATTTGCTCTTCACTCTCTTCCTCCTCCTCCTCCTCAAGCAGTTCCACTATCCAGGAGGAGAGCATCTCATCTGCCTGTGCTTGCTACCAAATACAGCAGAGCAGGTAAGTTCCTATAAAGATATAATGTTCAGTGTGGATTTCTGTCTGTTGTGGAAACCTCTGATGTTTCTTTGAGGTTTTTAAGTGTAACATCTGCTTTGACATTTTCCCATGAGTAAAAGTAGAGGAGAAATTTGAGTGACGCCTATTTTTCCATTAATCTCAACAGTCAAGGAGGTAGCCGATGGATGTAGGCTAGCCCCAGCCCCAGTGGTGCTCAAGAAAACCACTACCGTGGCTCCCAAAATGGCCCCTGCAGCCGTGCAGCGAACATTTGCTCCTCCCTCTCCTCCTCCTCCTCCTCAAGCAGTTCCACTATCCAGGAGGAGAGCATCTCATCTGCCTGTGCTTGCTACCAAATACAGCAGAGCAGGTAAGTTCCTATAAAGATATAATATTCAGTGGGGATGTCTGTCTGTTGTGGGAACCTCTGATGTTTCTTTGAGGTTTTTAAATGTAACATCTGCTTTGACATTTTCCCTTGAGTAAAAGTAGAGGAGAAATTTGAGTGACGCCTATTTTTCCATTAATCTCAACAGTCAAGGAGGTAGCCGATGGATGTTGGCTAGCCACAGCCTCAGTGGTGCTCAAGAAAACCACTGCTGTGAGACCCAAAATGGCCCCTTTGGCCACATCCAAGAGGACCCCTGCAGCTGTGCCCAGGGCGGCCTCTGTGAAAAAATTGTCAGTCTGCCTTGAGCAGCTCTCCTCAGATGTTTGGTAAGAGGTCTCTTGTATCTCTTGGTCTCTTGTATTGCGTAAAATTGCAGTTAATAAAATACATTTGAAGTTGGTAGCATTTGCAGTATCAGTTTAAACTGCAGATGTGTTAGGTCTATTTCTGACTTACCATAATTGTTATCACATAAACTTACAGGACAAAGAAAATCGATGGCATGAAGACAATACAAGATCTTGCACAGCACCACCCAGAGACCCTAAAGACCAAACTAACTAAAGTTTGTCTGGCTCTCATTCAGGAGGTATTGTATACACTTTCTTCTTTGTCTCTTTGTTTCTATGTTTGTGTCTCTCACAGTTCTCATTTGCCTACATGTGCTGACAGTTTTGACTGATGATGTTCACTCTTACTATACAGGTGAATAGCCTGCGCTCAGCAGTTGCCCGTGCAGCTCTGACCACCATGGCTGAGCTATATATCAACCTCAAGAAGGCCATGGACCTGGAGGTAGATAGAACAGGCCAAGTCCTGCTGCTGAAATTCGGACAGACAACAAATACCGTACTTTGCGCGGAGGCCAATCGCGCACTGGATGCCATGGTGGAAAACTGCAGCCATGATCATGTCCTGAACACTCTGTTGAGGACGGCAATGAAGTAAGAGAGGAGGCAGCATTCATTTTATCAGCACAAGTGTTGAAATAAGGTGAAATGAAACATAGTCAGTGGATTTGTTTGTCTCATATTGCCTCTTTGTCCCTCCTCAGCCACCGTTGTGCTGCAGTAAGAAGCAACATGACCCATCATCTGCACCGGCTGGCTGTCAGCGTCGGAGCAGATCACGTCTTGACAGCAGAAAGAGGCTTCACTGAAAAGTTCCTGGTCGCTGTCTCTAAACTGTGTGTGGATGGCGCACCAGAAGCAAGGTGGGTTATCAAGTTATACTGTAGATTCAGTGTACAATTTTGCACAGTCTTGTGATTTTTGGTTTTCACTGTTTTAATTTGATTTATCTAAACATTGAGCTCAATATAAAACGTATTCCTCCATCAGGCAGCACAGCAGATTAATCCTCCAGGAGCTGGCTCAGCACAAAGACTTTCTGACCGTGTGGAGAAAGATCATTCCAGAAAACGACCGAAGATCACTGGACAAGATCTTAAAGCAAGTCTGTAAATGAGGAGATCTGGATACTGATTATTATTATTTGTTGTTGTTGTTGTTTTATTGTTGTTGTAATATTAAGGCATTTTTCAATAATAAAAAAAAAAAAACTAAAAATTGAAATGATTCAAGTAGAATTTGTGTGGCGTAACATTTTAAAGTGTGATATAGGTCGCATTAAAGCACAGATTATCCATCCATCCATCTTCAACCACTCATCCCGTTAGGGGTCGCGGGGGGGCTGGAGACGATCCCAGCTGGCATTGGGCGAAGGCGGGGTTCACCCTGGACAGGTCGCCAGTCCATTGCAGGGCACATAGAGACAGACAACATAGAGACAGACAACCATTCACGCTCACATCCACACCTACGGACAATTTAGAGTCATCAGTTAACCTAAACTGCCTGTCTTTGGACTGTGGGAGGAAGCCAGAGAACCCGGAGAAAACCCAACGCTAACGGGGAGAAGATGCAAGCTCCACACAGAAGAGCCCCAAGCCGGATTTGAACCTGTGACCCTCTTGCTGTGAGGTGACAGCGCTAACCGCTGCAGCCCTAAAGCACATATTATTCAAAATGTAATGCAATGGCATGATGGCAGAAAAAGAAGAAAATCTTGTGAGGTCAAATTCAAAGTATAAAGCCTGTACTTGAAAGTGTACTTTAATTAACTAAAAACTGGGCTACAAGTTTATTACTGTTAAACTATTAAACAGTATACCTATTGATTTCCAGAAAAGTTCATAGTATAGTATCACTGCAAAGTACAATTCAGATGGAAACTAGTTGTATACTCAAAATTTACTATTCTTACTCTTATAGTGTACTTAAATGTATACTTTTAGAAACTACAAAGTGGGACAATTTAGTTCCAATAAGTATTGAAGTAGTATACTTACAACTATATTAACAATACATTGATTTTCGCATACTGACTTGGCCGGAATATGCTCTTTTCACAGCAGCCATTTTGATGTGCTATAGCAGGGTAAACATGGATGTAACTGATAATATAAATTATGGTCCCGTTCTGTTTAGTGTGCTACAGTCATTCCAGTAAGCCAGCATGAACAATACTAGGGCCCTGGCCCACCTAAATGGATCAGGGCCGTAATTAATGTTATTTATTACACGTGTTCATCCTGCAATGACATGTCAAAATGGCCCTTGTGAAACGGGCCTATACTTCCTCCATCACTGCCGTAACCTTAAGCCTTCACCCTCCACCTGTGTCTGCCTGTAAGCTTATGAATCTTCCGTTGGTCAGTAAATACCTAACCTCTCCCTGTCTGTCTGTATAGTATCTGCACTGATACTATAGTTTTGTGAGAAAATCTTCTAAACAAATAAATTATATATATATATACATTATAAAAATTCTGCAACATAATCAGCAATTAAAGCCATTCGATAGATGTTCTCGAGCAAAAAGTACAATATTTCACTTCGTTATGATGTATAACACATCTTTTACAAATCTGGTAGTGGTTTTGGTTAGTATAATAAACATCAGTACAGTGTTTTTTAGTACATTATAACATGATAGCTGTCAGTAAAACTGCAGGTCACATCTACACAGATGTTAGTGTGCATACATTATGTTCCTACTGCGGTAGCGAGGTGCTGCAGCTGTGTGACAATTCAACCATCCTGCCACTAAATGGAGCTCTTGATTTACAAATGAGCCTCAACTGGAGGACAGACGCTTCAGGGTTTAGTGTCTATTACAGGACTGTACACCGTTTTATGAGGTTGTTTATTCATGAACAGTGCAGTATGAGATATTAAACATACTGTGTATCAATATACAAGTTATAGACAAGCAGAATCATTTTGATAGTTTTCTGTCTTTATCTTGCATTGTGTGATCCACTGTGCCTGCAACTTATTTCATTTTTGATAGAAGATAAGATCAGATAAAAAATGAACACTAAAGAAATTGAAGTACAAATAAATGAATAAAGCTAGAAATCTTTCATGCAACATACTCCCATACTTTTGCCAATGTTTCACAGTTTTTCAGATTATGGTTTTCGGTAAAAGACAATATCAAGAAATTGTTGTGCAACAAGAGAAAATCAACATTTTTCTTTTTGGTGTAGAATCAGCATTATAGCTTTATGTTTGTGCTGCATAGTGACACACAACTGCTAATACTACGTCTAACCAACTACTAGTACTGCATCTGTACTACTTCTTCTTGCGTTGTTTTCCTGTTTTGTTTTGTTTTGGCCTGCTGTGTGCAACCAGCGATCACCAGGATTTATTGTAGGAATTTTGGTTAACGCACCACTAATCCTCACCTAAGCCTTCTCACTCATCCTCCAGTACAGGCCGAGATGACAGGAGCTGGCATTGTTGATGTTATGAGTTGCTCAATAAGAACTCCATTACCCAGAGTGCAATGAGAGCTATACGCATGCTCAGTGTAGGCCTAGGAGACTGCAGCCAGGAAGTGACTAGTCAGAGTGAATGACAATGTTTTCATGTGTCGAGCCGAGCATTGAAGCCTCTGAACATACTCCCACGCCTCGTCTGTGTGTCATAAACAAAGGCAGACAACACATCACCTAATTTGATATTTTATTGAGGAAACTTAAAGGACTCCACGAAGACTGTGGTCATGTGACCCTCCTCCCGTGGGTGACGCACCGTGACGCCACCAGCAGCTCCCGTCTTCATTCAGTCCGGTCCAGGCTCCCGGGCGGTTGGTTAACAGGTGTCACTGTCGTTATCACGGACCGGGTCTATTTCTAGACCCGTTTCCCAGGTTCTTCCTGTCGGAACCGGAGCGACGTTGTGTGAAAATGTCTCTGCTTCTTCGTTTGCTGCTGATTATTCACTTCAGTTTGGATTTTATCTTCCAGAAAGCTGCTTTTGACCTACTGGCGCTCCTCTGATTTCCTCCTAACGTCTGTGGAAATGTAACGTGAACGAGCTCATTTTAAATAAGGTTTTTGTCTAATGGGTACGGAGGTACTGCTGGAGTATTTACACGCCTTTTGTGGTTTTTGAGTCAGGACTAGCAAGTTTCCATCGCCCAGCTAGCAGCGAATAATGCTGTTTTCTGCTAGTTTTGTTGTGTTTACGTGAATTGAAAACAATAATGATTTCAGAGGAGAGAAGCAGCCACGTAAATAAACAAGCCCTAAACTTCCCAGTGGGTTTACTGATCCGGTCTCCAAAGAAGCGACTGGCCAAACTAGGAAGGAAGCCCAGCAATGGATCTGTCCAGTAAGTCTTCATTTACAATGTTCAGACACTATATAAACATTAACAAATGGCCTAAAGTGTTAATTAAGGTACAACATTAGTCATAACTTCTCCCCTGAAGACATATTTTATATTATCACCACTGTGGAACTGCTTTAAGTCACCATAAGAAGTAGTGGAATGAAAAGTACTGTACATAAGTACAGTTTTGAGGTACTTTACTTGAGTATTTCCATTTATGCCACTTTCTACTTATACTCCGCTACATTTGTGTAACAGCTTTAGTTACTTCAGTACAAAATACAATGGTGGAATGTAAATGCATGTATACAAGTACAATTCTGAGGTACTTTTACTTTACTTGAGTATTTCCATTGTATGCTACTTTACAAGTCCACAAACTCTACCACATTTTAGAGACAAGTATTGTACTTTTTACTCCACTACATTTACTTGACGGCTTTGGTTACCTCAGTACAAAATACGGTGGTGGAATGTAACTAAGTACATTTACTCAAATACTGTACTTAAGTACTACTTTGAGGTAGGGGGCGGCAGTAGCTCAGTCCGTAAAGACTTGGGTTAGGATGCGGAGGTCACCGGTTCAAGTCCCCCATGGACCAAGACCAACTGGTTGCTGGAGAGGTGCCAGTTTACATCTTGGGCACTGCCGAGGTGCCCCTGAGCAAGGCACCAAACCCCCAACTGCTCTGGGTGCTTGTCACTCTGACATCTCTCCATTGACATGGATATGTACTGTGTGAACAACAGAGTGTAAAAAAACTGAATTTCCCCACTGTGGGACTAATAAAGGAATATCTTTCTTTCCTTACATTTTATGCTAATTTCTACTTCTGCTCCACTACATTTCAGAGACAATTATTCTATTCTTATTCATTTATTTATCTATTTATTTAATTCATTAATTTTTATTTTTTTTTATTTTTGAGTTAAAAAAAGTAAGTATTTTTACACTGTAGTATTACTACTTTTACTCACGTAAAATATCGGAATAGTTCTTCCACCTCTGACAACACGTTAATGCATCAATAATTATCATCCAATAATATAATATATATTCTTCTGAAATTGGTCATTCTGCATAATTAGTACTTTAACTTTTGGTACTATAACTTGGTAGTACTTTTTGTAATACTCTTTGTATTTAAGCCTGTCTTTTGTGGCTTTATATCACTGACTATCTCATCACTGTACTGCTAGCTTTTCTAAAGTTTATCAACCACTTTCCTTTTGTCTTTGGTTTGTCACATGTGGTGATGAACCCAGTTTACTCTGCAAGAAAATAATTCTCCAACTTTGATATAAATATTTACTGCTTAAATTAATATTCTGAGTAGTATAAAACCCACGTGAGATATATTACAATGCCATGTAGAAAGATTATTACACATAAATGAAAACGTACAGGAAAAAAGTAACAAATTTGTGTTTCTGTCGTTGTGATACTTGTGATGTTCAGACTGGAGATCACCTTGTTATTTACAGTCACACACTGTGGAAGAATTTGACCTGTCTGGATATAAAAAAGACACTTAGGTGTGGACCTCCTTGTACATATTTAAGGCTTGCCACTAAACAGTGTTCGTGATCGTCCCTGTTTCCCCTCAGGTCCAATAAGTCTGACACCACCGTCCGCTCCACAGAGAGCGTTGGTGTCCGGCAGCCAGCCAAGAGCAAAATCCGCCGCCACAACAACAGGCTTTCCACTGTTTTCAACCACAGCCCCAACAGTGGACGGCGCAGCCAGCAGGCGACGGGCAGCGGTAGCCTGGTGGCTGACCTCCAGGCTGCAGACGACCCAGCAGAGTTGTCCAGTCAGAAGTCTGTCCCTGGCATCCTGAAGATATTTGGCAGCGACATCTGTCAAGGGACCAATTATAAGAGTGTGATGGCCACCACACAGTCCAGTGCAAAGGAACTGGTGAAGGAGGCCTTGGAGAGGTGAGATATGTAGAGATTAGGGCTTTTCAATCAATCAGTATATTTAATCGCGATTAACTGGAAATTAACCACATTTTTTATCTGTTCATAATGTACCCTGAAGGGAGATTTGTCAAGTATTTAATACTCTTATCAACATGGGAGTGGGAAAATATACTGCTTCACACAAACTGCATGTGACTATCATCAAGACTGTAAAGGGGACAGAACCCGTTTTCATTCACATATCTAGAGGTCAAAGGTCAAGGAACCCCTTTGAAAATGACCATGACAGTTTATCCTCACCAAAATGTAGCACAAGTTTGTTTGTAGCGTTATTTAGACTCCCTCTCGACAAGCTAGTATGACTAGGTTGGTACCAATGGATTAATTTTCAAGTCTAACATGATTCCAGTGTCTTCACTAGCTCCAGAGGGTTTAACATCCACTGCATCCTCTTGTCTCAGTGTCCACCTTTGTTGTTCAGGTACTGCCTGGAAAAAGAAGATGCCAATGACTACGTGCTCTGCGACGTGATCGGCCAGACGGGCGCAGACAACCAGTGGAAGAGGGAGTGTTTCCGGGTGGTTGGAGACAACGAGAAACCCCTCATGCTGCAATCGCTTTGGAAAGCCCAAGGGAGGCTTCTCCAGGCGTTTTGAAATCCGGCTGAGAGCGAGTGTGGAAGAGCAAAGTTTAAAGGACAGAGACACCGTCACAGCAGGTACACACATCAGCTAAAGTCTGGCACACACTAAAAGATGTTTAAAATGTGAGACAGCACACATTAAAACATATTGCGATAAATTGGTGGTGGCATGGGGAGCCTTTATCCTTTTCTCTTATTGCAAGCTAACAGCCTTCATTGTCCAGCTTATCACCGGCTAGAACAGGGGAGATGAGGTCAGGAGGAAACAAAAGCTGCCGTAAGGGAGGTCAGCGCGGCCCCACTCTTCTATGTCTTTCATTGCGAGGACCCATCAGGGCCCTGTGAAACATTGAGGGTCCGGGGAAGCTCTTCCCACTGGGGCTGGAGCCGCCAGAAACTGGCCACTCACTGGTTTGTTATTCTTCCTATCAGAGCTCACTTCCTGGTCATTGGGGACTGTACAGCCCTGTGTACATCTCTCTAGGTTAGACCAATATTGGCTTTTTAATCAATATTGATGTTGGAAGTATTTTGCTTTTTGGTGACTTAATTCTGCATTTAACTTTGGGTTAGAGGGATTCTTGGTTTATGGCGTTTCTGTGCTGATAACACCCAGTATTAACACAGTTGGTCCAGGACTTTGTTGCTGTTGTTTCTTGTTCCTTTAACACATTATGTAAAAAGGTTTAAATTAAAGGCAATTTGAAGAAAAAAAAGATATTATATAGTGTATAAACACCTTATGTATCCTAGTGTTTTTTAAACATAGTATGGCCCAACTAGACCACTTAAATACATCTTATTAGTCTGGATTTAAAAAAAAAAAAAAAAAACCTGCAACATAGCCAAGGAGACACGAGTTAAGGTACAGACCACAGGAACAAACTATTTATGAGAGGAGTGGCATACACTAACAGACAAGAAGCTATGGAGTTATATTTTAAGATCTAATAAATGGAGACCATTTCATTGTAAATGATGCCAATGGGTTTATCTGCGTAGCAGACATTTTCTCAAGTGAAATGTGTTCAGTGAGGAGGTTCAGCCAATGGCTGATGTTGAGGGCTTACTTATCCTTCCAGTTAACCAAAATTGTTTTCTTGGCAATGGCAAGAGCTGCAAGTGTGGGTTGCAATTGTGTGTCTGGTAGGGCAGTTATCGTTAGATCAGCAATTAAGCAAAGGTCTGGAGAATGCGGGATCCTGCAGTCCAAAGTAGAGGAGATTTTCTCTGTGACTGAAAATAAGTGTCGGCTGTGTTTTGAGTGCAATGAGTACATATGTCGTAATGTTATAAACTATCATTTTATTTTATTTTATTTTATTTTTAAGTTTAATTAGGGACTAATTACTAGTGGAGTAAAATAATCATCTTTTTCTCTCTGTCTCTCAGTTTTCTATTTGGACTTTTAATTTTTATTATGACCAAAAATATCTTCCATATTTTACCATGGCCTTTTGGTTGAGGAAGCTAAATATGCATTGATGAGATTAAAGACTGGAAGGCGTGTGTATGTCCCTGTGCTTATTTCTACATTTTCAGGGGGACATCTGCTCTTTTTGTAGAGAACAATAAATGTATAATTAATGTATTAATAAATTATTATGATGGCCTATAAATTCATTAAGGAGTGACTTTTCACTCTTGCTTTTAATAATAATCCTTGAAACTTAACAACACAGGTGTCTTGATTAGTGTGAAGGGACGCTGTGCTTGATGATAAACTGCAGAGGAGTGAAGAGATAAGTGATGACTGATCTCTTCTTGGGGATGGCAGCAATTTTGTTTGACAATGTGTTTGACACTTCCAAACTTTAAATACCTGCAGGTCTTTGTTATGACTGATCTTTGAATTAGGGCAGTATCAAACCAGATTTCTAAATCCCATCAGCAGATTCAGGTGAAGGCACCATTACAGAGAGAGAAGCATGTGTTCCATCTGGTGACAGTAGCCAATCACAAGAAGGCAGAGAGGAAGAATTCTGTGTTCCAATTGTGCAGCTTTTAAAATTCTGATTTCAAATCCAAACTGCAACAGAAGCCAGTCAGTCACGTTCTGGTCACACAGAGAGTCACAACGGTGTCTACTTGTTGTTGATTATATTTTGTTGGAAGAGGATTTGAATTATGACAACATTTGCTGGTGAAGTGAGTACCTGACCTTCCTTCTGTTCATACCTGAAAGTCTTTCACAGATGCATACAGTCCAGTCGATTGCTCTAGAAACTTCGCTGGCATCTTGTGAAAGTATTCTTAACTTTGAAACCTCTGATACAATAGACTAGTTGTTGTCTTTTTTAAGGGGGGTAGAGGGGTACTTTAGGGGGAGATAGCAGGTGAACAGTAGATGCCACATAGAAATGGTGAACAGCTGGGAACAGGAAGATAAATTTGAAATGCAGAACAATACTGTGTGTCAAGTTGTAGTCATAATTCAGAAATGAACATGAAATAACTAATTAATTAATTAACTGAAATAAACTGTACAATGTATGAAGGATTCAAACATTGTGATAGAGATAAATGATGGTCATTCCCATGCTTATTTTAGTCTCATAAGTTGTAGCAGTTTTTGAGGTTGATATCATTTGTTACACAGATTTGGTGCTAAATTTAACCTGTAAAGGGGAGACTCGTGGGTATCCATAGAACCCATTTTCATTCAATATCTTGAGGTTAGAGGTCAAGGGACCCCTTTGAAAATGGCCATGCCATTTTCCTCCCCAAAATTTAGCTTTGGAGAGTTGTTTAGCCTCCTTTCTGACAAACTATCATGACATGGTACCAATCAATTCTTTAGGTTTTCCTGTTTTCATATGATATCTGTAACTTCACTCTAGCTTTAAAACTGAACCTGCTACAGCCTCTGAAATATAGTAAAGTTGGTCAGGATCCTCGGGGGAGTCAACTCAACTGTATTTTGTTGCTTTTTCTCCGCAGAAGATCAGCCCTCCTCTAGATGTTCCTGGTGTGTATGAGGAGGACATCGAGAGAAACTGGAGGAGTCTGACAAGTTTGTACAAGGTGGACGAGGAGTCCTTCTGGCTCAAGGTGTACATTGGTGGTCAGATGGCTGCCCTTGCATGTGAGGATTACAGAGACGGGAGCCCAACTAGCTCTAGTAGATCTGTGTCCTGCCTCAGCTGTGTAGATTCTCAAACACCCCATGAACTGAGGGACATTAGTCTGTTTGAGGACTCATTCAGACCAACTCCTCCTCCCTCTCCTCCTCCTCCTCGAGCAGTTCCACTATCCAGGAGGAGAGCATCTCATCTGCCTGTGCTTGCTACCAAATACAGCAGAGCAGGTAGGTTCCTATAAAGATATAATGTTCAGTGGGGATGTCTGTCTGTTGTGGGAACGTCTGATGTTTCTTCGAGGTTTTTAAATGTAACATCTGCTTTGACATTTTGCCTTGAGTAAAAGTAGAGGAGAAATTTAAGTGACGCCTATTTTTCCATTAATCTCAACAGTCAAGGAGGTAGCCGATGGATGTAGGCTAGCCCCAGCCTCAGCGGTGCTCAAGAAAACCACTCCCGTGGCACCCAAAATGGCCCCTGCAGCCGTGCAGAGAACATTTGCTCCTCCCTCTCCTCCTCCTCCTCCTCCTCAAGCAGTTTCACTATCCAGGAGGAGAGCATCTCATCTGCCTGTGCTTGCTACCAAATACAGCAGAGCAGGTAAGTTCCCATAAAGATATATTGTTCAGTGGGGATGTCTGTCTGTTGTGGGAACCTCTGATTTTTCTTCTAGGTTTTTAAGTGTAACATCTGCTTTGACATTTTCCCATGAGTAAAAGTAGAGGAGAAATTTGAGTGACGCCTATTTTTCCATTAATCTCAACAGTCGAGGAGGTAGCCGATGGATGTAGGCTAGCCCCAGCCTCAGTGGTGCTCAAGAAAACCACTGCCGTGGCTCCCAAAATGGCCCCTGCAGCCGTGCAGAGAACATTTGCTCCTCCCTCTCCTCCTCCTCCTCCTCAAGCAGTTCCACTATCCAGGAGGAGAGCATCTCATCTGCCTGTGCTTGCTACCAAATACAGCAGAGCAGGTAAGTTCCTATAAAGATATAATGTTCAGTGGGGATGTCTGTCTGTTGTGGGAACCTCTGATGTTTCTTCGAGGTTTTTAAATGTAACATCTGCTTTGACATTTTCCCTTTAGTAAAAGTAGAGGAGAAATTTGAGTGACACCTATTTTTCCATTAATCTCAACAGTCAAGGAGGTAGCCGATGGATGTTGGCTAGCCACAGCCTCAGTGGTGCTCAAGAAAACCACTGCCGTGAGACCCAAAATGGCCCCTGTGGCCACATCCAAGAGGACCCCTGCAGCTGTGCCCAGGGCGGCCTCTGTGAAAAAATTGTCAGTCTGCCTTGAGCAGCTCTCCTCAGATGTTTGGTAAGAGGTCTCTTGTATCTCTTGGTCTCTTGTATTGCGTAAAATTGCAGTTAATAAAATACATTTGAAGTTGGTAGCATTTGCAGTATCAGTTTAAACTGCAGATGTGTTAGGTCTATTTCTGACTTACCATAATTCTTATCACATAAACTTACAGGACAAAGAAAATCGATGGCATGAAGACAATACAAGATCTTGCACAGCACCACCCAGAGACCCTAAAGACCAAACTAACTAAAGTTTGTCTGGCTCTCATTCAGGAGGTATTGTATACACTTTCTTCTTTGTCTCTTTGTTTCTATGTTTGTGTCTTTCACAGTTCTCATTTGCCTACATGTGCTGACAGTTTTGACTGATGATGTTCACTCTTACTATACAGGTGAATAGCCTGCGCTCAGCAGTTGCCCGTGCAGCTCTGACCACCATGGCTGAGCTATATATCAACCTCAAGAAGGCCATGGACCTGGAGGTAGATAGAACAGGCCAAGTCCTGCTGCTGAAATTCGGACAGACAACAAATACCGTACTTTGCGCGGAGGCCAATCGCGCACTGGATGCCATGGTGGAAAACTGCAGCCATGATCATGTCCTGAACACTCTGTTGAGGACGGCAATGAAGTAAGAGAGGAGGCAGCATTCATTTTATCAGCACAAGTGTTGAAATAAGGTGAAATGAAACATAGTCAGTGGATTTGTTTGTCTCATATTGCCTCTTTGTCCCTCCTCAGCCACCGTTGTGCTGCAGTAAGAAGCAACATGACCCATCATCTGCACCGGCTGGCTGTCAGCGTCGGAGCAGATCACGTCTTGACAGCAGAAAGAGGCTTCACTGAAAAGTTCCTGGTCGCTGTCTCTAAACTGTGTGTGGATGGCGCACCAGAAGCAAGGTGGGTTATCAAGTTATACTGTAGATTTAGTGTACAATTTTGCACAGTCTTGTGATTTTTGGTTTTCACTGTTTTAATTTGATTTATCTAAACATTGAGCTCAATATAAAACGTATTCCTCCATCAGGCAGCACAGCAGATTAATCCTCCAGGAGCTGGCTCAGCACAAAGACTTTCTGACCGTGTGGAGAAAGATCATTCCAGAAAACGACCGAAGATCACTGGACAAGATCTTAAAGCAAGTCTGTAAATGAGGAGATCTGGATACTGATTATTATTATTGTTGTTGTTGTTGTTTTATTGTTGTTGTAATATTAAGGCATTTTTCAATAATAAAAAAAAAAAACTAAAAATTGAAATGATTCAAGTAGAATTTGTGTGGCGTAACATTTTAAAGTGTGATATAGGTCGCATTAAAGCACAGATTATCCATCCATCCATCTTCAACCACTCATCCCGTTAGGGGTCGCGGGGGGCTGGAGACGATCCCAGCTGGCATTGGGCGAAGGCGGGGTTCACCCTGGACAGGTCGCCAGTCCATTGCAGGGCACATAGAGACAGACAACATATAGACAGACAACCATTCACGCTCACATCCACACCTACGGACAATTTAGAGTCATCAGTTAACCTAAACTGCCTGTCTTTGGACTGTGGGGGGAAGCCAGAGAACCCGGAGAAAACCCAACGCTAACACGGGGAGAAGATGCAAGCTCCACACAGAAGAGCCCCAAGCCGGTTTTGAACCTGTGACCCTCTTGCTGTGAGGTGACAGCGCTAACCGCTGCAGCCCTAAAGCACATATTATTCAAAATGTAATGCAATGGCATGATGGCAGAAAAAGAAGAAAATCTTGTGAGGTCAAATTCAAAGTATAAAGCTTGTACTTGAAAGTGTACTTTAATTAACTAAAAACTGGGCTACAAGTTTATTACTGTTAAACTATTAAACAGTATACCTATTGATTTCCAGAAAAGTTCATAGTATAGTATCAGTGCAAAGTACAATTCAGATGGAAACTAGTTGTATACTCAAAATTTACTATTCTTACCTTTATAGTGTACTTAAATGTATATACTTTTATAAACTACAAAGTGGGACAATTTAGTTCCAATAAGTATTGAAGTAGTACACTTACAACTATATTAACAATACATTGATTTTCGTATACTGACTTGGCCGGAATATGCTCTTCTCACAGCAGCCATTTTGATGTGCTATAGCAGGGTAAACATGGATGTAATTGATAATATAAATTATGGTCCCGTTCTGTTTAATGTGCTACAGTCATTCCAGTAAGCCAGCATGAACAATACTAGGGCCCTGGCCCACCTAAATGGATCAGGGCCGTAATTAATGTTATTTATTACACGTGTTCATCCTGCAATGACATGTCAAAATGGCCCTTGTGAAACAGGCCTATACTTCCTCCATCACTGCCGTAACCTTAAGCCTTCACCATCCACCTGTGTCTGCCTGTAAGCTTATGAATCTTCCGTTGGTCAGTAAATACCTAACCTCTCCCTGTCTGCCCGGAGTATCTGCACTGATACTATAGTTTTGTGAGAAAATCTTCTAAACAAATAAATTATATATATATATATATACATTATAAAAATTCTGCAACATAATCAGCAATTAAAGCCATTCGATAGATGTTCTCGAGCAAAAAGTGCAATATTTCACTTTGTTATGATGTATAACACATCTTTTACAAATCTGGTAGTGGTTTTGGTTAGTATAATAAACATCAGTACAGTGGTTTTTAGTACATTATAACATGATGGCTGTCAGTAAAACTGCAGGTCACATCTACACAGATGTTAGTGTGCATACATTATGTTCCTACTGCGGTAGCGAGGTGCTGCAGCTGTGTGGCAATTCAACCATCCTGCCACTAAATGGAGCTCTTGATTTACAAATGAGCCTCAACTGGAGGACAGACGCTTCAGGGTTTAGTGTCTATTACAGGACTGTACACCGTTTTATGAGGTTGTTTATTCATGAACAGTGCAGTATGAGATATTAAACATACTGTGTATCAATATACAAGTTATAGACAAGCAGAATCATTTTGATAGTTTTCTGTCTTTATCTTGCATTGTGTGATCCACTGTGCCTGCAACTTATTTCACTTTTGATAGAAGATAAGATCAGATAAAAAATGAACACTAAAGAAATTGAAGTACAAATAAATGAATAAAGCTAGAAATCTTTCATGCAACATACTCCCATACTTTTGCCAATGTTTCACAGTTTTTCAGATTATGGTTTTTGGTAAAAGACAATATCAAGAAATTGTTGTGCAACAAGAGAAAATCAACATTTTTCTTTTTGGTGTAGAATCAGCATTATAGCTTTATGTTTGTGCTGCATAGTGACACACAACTGCTAATACTACGTCTAACCAACTACTAGTACTGCGTCTGTACTACTTCTTCTTCTTGTGTTGTTTTCCTGTTTTGTTTTGTTTGGGCCTGCTGTGTGCAACCAGCGATCACCAGGATTTATTGTAGGAATTTTGGTAAACGCACCACTAATCCTCACCTAAGCCTTCTCACTCATCCTCCAGTACAGGCCGAGATGACAGGAGCTGGCATTGTTGATGTTATGAGTTGCTCAATAAGAACTCCATTACCCAGAGTGCAATGAGAGCTATGCGCATGCTCAGTGTAGGCCTAGGAGACTGCAGCCAGGAAGTGACTAGTCAGAGTGAATGACAATGTTTTCATGTGTCGAGCCGAGCATTGAAGCCTCTGAACATACTCCCACGCCTCGTCTGTGTGTCATAAACAAAGGCAGACAACACATCACCTAATTTGATATTTTATTGAGGAAACTTAAAGGACTCCACGAAGACTGTGGTCATGTGACCCTCCTCCCGTGGGTGACGCACCGTGACGCCACCAGCAGCTCCCGTCTTCATTCAGTCCGGTCCAGGCTCCCGGGCGGTTTGTTAACAGGTGTCACTGTCGTTATCACGGACCGGGTCTATTTCTAGACCCGTTTCCCAGGTTCTTCCTGTCGGAACCGGAGCGACGTTTTGAGAAAATGTCTCTGCTTCTTCGTTTGCTGCTGATTATTCACTTCAGTTTGGATTTTATCTTCCAGAAAGCTGCTTTTGACCTACTGGCGCTCCTCTGATTTCCTCCTAACGTCTGTGGAAATGTAACGTGAACGAGCTCATTTTAAATAAGGTTTTTGTCTAATGGGTACGGAGGTACTGCTGGAGTATTTACACGCCTTTTGTGGTTTTTGAGTCAGGACTAGCAAGTTTCCATCGCCCAGCTAGCAGCGAATAATGCTGTTTTCTGCTAGTTTTGTTGTGTTTACGTGAATTGAAAACAATAATGATTTCAGAGGAGAGAAGCAGCCACGTAAATAAACAAGCCCTAAACTTCCCAGTGGGTTTACTGATCCGGTCTCCAAAGAAGCGACTGGCCAAACTAGGAAGGAAGCCCAGCAATGGATCTGTCCAGTAAGTCTTCATTTACAATGTTCAGACACTATATAAACATTAACAAATGGCCTAAAGTGTTAATTAAGGTACAACATTAGTCATAACTTCTCCCCTGAAGACATATTTTATATTATCACCACTGTGGAACTGCTTTAAGTCACCATAAGAAGTAGTGGAATGAAAAGTACTGTACATAAGTACAGTTTTGAGGTACTTTACTTGAGTATTTCCATTTATGCCACTTTCTACTTATACTCAGCTACATTTGTGTAACAGCTTTAATTATTTCAGTACAAAATACAATGGTGGAATGTAAATGTGTGTACACAAGTACAATTCTGAGGTACTTTTACTTTACTTGAGTATTTCCATTGTATGCTACTTTACAAGTCCACAAACTCTACCACATTTTAGAGACAAGTATTGTACTTTTTACTCCACTACATTTACTTGACGGCTTTGGTTACCTCAGTACAAAATACAGTGGTGGAATGTAACTAAGTACATTTACTCAAATACTGTACTTAAGTACTACTTTGAGGTAGGGGGCGGCAGTAGCTCAGTCCGTAAAGACTTGGGTTAGGATGCGGAGGTCACCGGTTCAAGTCCCCCATGGACCAAGACCAACTGGTTGCTGGAGAGGTGCCAGTTTACATCTTGGGCACTGCCGAGGTGCCCCTGAGCAAGGCACCAAACCCCCAACTGCTCTGGGCGCTTGTCACTCTGACATCTCTCCATTGACATGGATATGTACTGTGTGAACAACAGAGTGTAAAAAAACTGAATTTCCCCACTGTGGGACTAATAAAGGAATATCTTTCTTTCCTTACATTTTATGCTAATTTCTACTTCTGCTCCACTACATTTCAGAGACAATTATTCTATTCTTATTCATTTATTTATCTATTTATTTAATTCATTAATTTTTATTTTTTTTTATTTTTGAGTTAAAAAAAGTAAGTATTTTTACACTGTAGTATTACTACTTTTACTCACGTAAAATATCGGAATAGTTCTTCCACCTCTGACAACACGTTAATGCATCAATAATTATCATCCAATAATATAATATATATTCTTCTGAAATTGGTCATTCTGCATAATTAGTACTTTAACTTTTGGTACTTGACTAATAAAGGAATATCTTATCTTATGTTATCTTAAACTTGTGTACTTTTTGTAATACTCTTTGTATTTAAGCCTGTCTTTTGTGGCTTTATATCACTGACTATCTCATCACTGTACTGCTAGCTTTTCTAAAGTTTATCAACCACTTTCCTTTTGTGTTTGGTTTGTCACATGTGGTGATGAACCCAGTTTACTCTGCAAGAAAATAATTCTCCAACTTTGATATAAATATTTACTGCTTAAATTAATATTCTGAGTAGTATAAAACCCACGTGAGATATATTACAATGCCATGTAGAAAGATTATTACACATAAATGAAAACGTACAGGAAAAAAGTAACAAATTTGTGTTTCTGTCGTTGTGATACTTGTGATGTTCAGACTGGAGAATACCTTTTTATTTACAGTCACACACTGTGGAAGAATTTGACCTGTCTGGATATAAAAAAGACACTTAGGTGTGGACCTCCTTGTACATATTTAAGGCTTGCCACTAAACAGTGTTCGTGATCGTCCCTGTTTCCCCTCAGGTCCAATAAGTCTGACACCACCGTCCGCTCCACAGAGAGCATTGGTGTCCGGCAGCCAGCCAAGAGCAAAATCCGCCGCCACAACAACAGGCTTTCCACTGTTTTCAACCACAGCCCCAACAGTGGACGGCGCAGCCAGCAGGCGACGGGCAGCGGTAGCCTGGTGGCTGACCTCCAGGCTGCAGACGACCCAGCAGAGTTGTCCAGTCAGAAGTCTGTCCCTGGCATCCTGAAGATATTTGGCAGCGACATCTGTCAGGGGACCAATTATAAGAGTGTGATGGCCACCACACAGTCCAGTGCAAAGGAACTGGTGAAGGAGGCCTTGGAGAGGTGAGATATGTAGAGATTAGGGCTTTTCAATCAATCAGTATATTTAATCGCGATTAACTGGAAATTAACCACATTTTTTATCTGTTCATAATGTACCCTGAAGGGAGATTTGTCAAGTATTTAATACTCTTATCAACATGGGAGTGGGAAAATATACTGCTTCACACAAACTGCATGTGACTATCATCAAGACTGTAAAGGGGACAGAACCCGTTTTCATTCACATATCTAGAGGTCAAAGGTCAAGGAACCCCTTTGAAAATGACCATGACAGTTTATCCTCACCAAAATTTAGCACAAGTTTGTTTGTAGCGTTATTTAGACTCCCTCTCGACAAGCTAGTATGACTAGGTTGGTACCAATGGATTAATTTTCAAGTCTCACATGATTCCAGTGTCTTCACTAGCTCCAGAGGGTTTAACATCCACTGCATCCTCTTGTCTAAGTGTCCACCTTTGTTGTTCAGGTACTGCCTGGAAAAAGAAGATGCCAATGACTACGTGCTCTGCGACGTGATCGGCCGCAGACAACCAGTGGAAGAGGGAGTGTTTCCGGGTGGTTGGAGACACCGAGAAACCCCTCATGCTGCAATCGCTTTGGAAAGCCCAAGGGAGGCTTCTCCAGGCGTTTTGAAATCCGGCTGAGAGCGAGTGTGGAAGAGCAAAGTTTAAAGGACAGAGACACCGTCACAGCAGGTACACACATCAGCTAAAGTCTGGCACACACTAAAAGATGTTTAAAATGTGAGACAGCACACATTAAAACATATTGCGATAAATTGGTGGTGGCATGGGGAGCCTTTATCCTTTTCTCTTATTGCAAGCTAACAGCCTTCATTGTCCAGCTTATCACCGGCTAGAACAGGGGAGATGAGGTCAGGAGGAAACAAAAGCTGCCGTAAGGGAGGTCAGCGCGGCCCCACTCTTCTATGTCTTTCATTGCGAGGACCCATCAGGGCCCTGTGAAACATTGAGGGTCCGGGGAAGCTCTTCCCACTGGGCCTGGAGCCGCCAGAAACTGGCCACTCACTGGTTTGTTATTCTTCCTATCAGAGCTCACTTCCTGGTCATTGGGGACTGTACAGCCCTGTTTACATCGCTCTAGGTTAGACCAATATTGGCTTTTTAATCAATATTGATGTTGGATGTATTTTGCTTTTTGGTGACTTAATTCTGCATTTAACTTTGGGTTAGAGGGATTCTTGGTTTATGACGTTTCTGTGCTGATAACACCCAGTATTAACACAGTTGGTCCAGGACTTTGTTGCTGTTGTTTCTTGTTCCTTTAACACATTATGTAAAAAGGTTTAAATTAAAGGCAATTTGAAGAAAAAAAAAGATATTATATAGTGTATAAACACCTTATGTATCCTAGTGTTTTTTAAACATAGTATGGCCCAACTAGACCACTTAAATACATCTTATTAGTCTGGATTTAGATGTTGAGTTTGAAAGGAATAGTTCAACAATTTGGGAAATTTATTTGCATTCTCCTCTCATCTCACATCTCACATCTGTACAGTAGACATGACTCTACAGCCAGGAGCTAGTTAGCTTAGCTTAGCATGAGGACCGGAAACAGGGGCAAACAGCCAACTTGGCCCCCTCCAAAGGTAACTAAATCCACTTACCAGCACCTCTAAAGCTCCTTGATTAACACTTTATCTTGCTTGTTTAATCCATGTAAAACAGAAGTGTGAAAACAACAGTTGGCTGTTTTCCTGGGAGTTACATGTGCAGGAGTTTTTGGCTCTGAGCAATTGTCAGCCAACAAGGAGGTGACAGCAGGAGGTGACTGTGTCTTGCCAGGAAACAGTTTGGCACATAACACCCATAAAATGGCTAAATATCAAGATATATTACGTTTTAATCAGTGATCTTTAAGGCCCTGACACAGCAAGCCGATGGTCGGCTGTAAGACAGTGGGGCTGTTGGTGAGTGTCAGTCAGGTTTTGCAGTGTGTCCTGCACCGTGAGAGTGGTGTGAAAATGAGTGCCACCAAAGGAAAAAAAAAAAAAAAACCTGCAACATAGCCAAGGAGACACGAGTTAAGGTACAGACCACAGGCACAAACTATTTATGAGAGGAGTGGCATACACTAACAGACAAGAAGCTATGGAGTTATATTTTAAGATCTAATAAATGGAGACCATTTCATTGTAAATGATGCCAATGGGTTTATCTGGGTAGCAGACATTTTCTCAAGTGAAATGTGTTCAGTGAGGAGGTTCAGCCAATGGCTGATGTTGAGGGCTTACTTATCCTTCCAGTTAACCAAAATTGTTTTCTTGGCAATGGCAAGAGCTGCAAGTGTGGGTTGCAATTGTGTGTCTGGTAGGGCAGTTATCGTTAGATCAGCAATTAAGCAAAGGTCTGGAGAATGCGGGATCCTGCAGTCCAAAGTAGAGGAGATTTTCTCTGTGACTGAAAATAAGTGTTGGCCGTGTTTTGAGTGCAATGAGTGCATATGTCGTAATGTTATAAACTATCATTTTATTTTATTTTATTTTATTTTTAAGTTTAATTAGGGACTAATTACTAGTGGAGTAAAATAATCATCTTTTTCTCTCTGTCTCTGAGTTTTCTATTTGGACTTTTAATTTTTATTATGACCAAAAATATCTTCCATATTTTACCATGGCCTTTTGGTTGAGGAAGCTAAATATACATTGATCAGATTAAAGACTGGAAGGCGTGTGTGTGTCCCTGTGCTTATTTCTACATTTTCAGGGGGACATCTGCTCTTTTTGTAGAGAACAATAAATGTATAATTAATGTATTAATAAATTATTATGATGGCCTATAAATTCATTAAGGAGTGACTTTTCACTCTTGCTTTTAATAATAATCCTTGAAACTTAACAACACAGGTGTCTTGATTAGTGTGAAGGGACGCTGTGCTTGATGATAAACTGCAGAGGAGTGAAGAGATAAGTGATGACTGATCTCTTCTTGGGGATGGCAGCAATTTCGTTTGCCAATGTGTTTGACACCTCCAAACTTTAAATACCTGCAGGTCTTTGTTATGACTGATCTTTGAATTAGGGCAGTATCAAACCAGATTTCTAAATCCCATCAGCAGATTCAGGTGAAGGCACCATTACAGAGAGAGAAGCATGTGTTCCATCTGGTGACAGTAGCCAATCACAAGAAGGCAGAGAGGAAGAATTCTGTGTTCCAATTGTGCAGCTTTTAAAATTCTGATTTCAAATCCAAACTGCAACAGAAGCCAGTCAGTCACGTTCTGGTCACACAGAGAGTCACAACGGTGTCTACTTGTTGTTGATTATATTTTGTTGGAAGAGGATTTGAATTATGACAACATTTGCTGGTGAAGTGAGTACCTGACCTTCCTTCTGTTCATACCTGAAAGTCTTTCACAGATGCATACAGTCCAGTCGATTGCTCTAGAAACTTCGCTGGCATCTTGTGAAAGTATTCTTAACTTTGAAACCTCTGATACAATAGACTAGTTGTTGTCTTTTTTAAGGGGGGTAGAGGGGTACTTTAGGGGGAGATAGCAGGTGAACAGTAGATGCCACATAGAAATGGTGAACAGCTGGGAACAGGAAGATAAATTTGAAATGCAGATCAACACTGTGTGTCAAGTTGTAGTCATAATTCAGAAATAAACATGAAATAACTAATTAATTAATTAACTGAAATAAACTGTACAATGTATGAAGGATTCAAACATTGTGATAGAGATAAATTAATGTCATTCCCATGCTTATTTTAGTCTCATAAGTTGTAGCAGTTTTTGAGGTTGATATCATTTGTTACACAGATTTGGTGCTAAATTTAACCTGTAAAGGGGAGACTCGTGGGTATCCATAGAACCCATTTTCATTCAATATCTTGAGGTTAGAGGTTAAGGGACCCCTTTGAAAATGGCCATGCCATTTTCCTCCCCAAAATTTAGCTTTGGAGAGTTGTTTAGCCTCCTTTCTGACAAACTATCATGACATGGTACCAATCAATTCTTTAGGTTTTCCTGTTTTCATATGATATCTGTAACTTCACTCTAGCTCTAAAACTGAACCTGCTACAGCCTCTGAAATATAGTAAAGTTGGTCAGGATCCTCGGGGGAGTCAACTCAACTGTATTTTGTTGTGCTTTTTCTCCGCAGAAGATCAGCCCTCCTCTAGATGTTCCTGGTGTGTATGAGGAGGACATCGAGAGAAACTGGAGGAGTCTGACAAGTTTGTACAAGGTGGACGAGGAGTCCTTCTGGCGCAAGGTGTACATTGGTGGTCAGATGGCTGCCCTTGCATGTGAGGATTACAGAGACGGGAGCCCAACTAGCTCTAGTAGATCTGTGTCCTGCCTCAGCTGTGTAGATTCTCAAACACCCCATGAACTGAGGGACATTAGTCTGTTTGAGGACTCATTCAGACCAACTCCTCCTCCCTCTCCTCCTCCTCCTCCTCGAGCAGTTCCACTATCCAGGAGGAGAGCATCTCATCTGCCTGTGCTTGCTACCAAATACAGCAGAGCAGGTAAGTTCCTATAAAGATATAATGTTCAGTGGGGATGTCTGTCTGTTGTGGGAATGTCTGATGTTTCTTCGAGGTTTTTAAATGTAACATCTGCTTTGACATTTTGCCTTGAGTAAAAGTAGAGGAGAAATTTGAGTGACGCCTATTTTTCCATTAATCTCAACAGTCAAGGAGGTAGCCGATGGATGTAGGCTAGCCCCAGCCTCAGCGGTGCTCAAGAAAACCACTCCCGTGGCTCCCAAAATGGCCCCTGCAGCCGTGCAGAGAACATTTGCTCTTCACTCTCTTCCTCCTCCTCCTCCTCAAGCAGTTCCACTATCCAGGAGGAGAGCATCTCATCTGCCTGTGCTTGCTACCAAATACAGCAGAGCAGGTAAGTTCCTATAAAGATATAATGTTCAGTGTGGATTTCTGTCTGTTGTGGAAACCTCTGATGTTTCTTTGAGGTTTTTAAGTGTAACATCTGCTTTGACATTTTCCCATGAGTAAAAGTAGAGGAGAAATTTGAGTGACGCCTATTTTTCCATTAATCTCAACAGTCAAGGAGGTAGCCGATGGATGTAGGCTAGCCCCAGCCCCAGTGGTGCTCAAGAAAACCACTGCCGTGGCTCCCAAAATGGCCCCTGCAGCCGTGCAGCGAACATTTGCTCCTCCCTCTCCTCCTCCTCCTCCTCAAGCAGTTCCACTATCCAGGAGGAGAGCATCTCATCTGCCTGTGCTTGCTACCAAATACAGCAGAGCAGGTAAGTTCCTATAAAGATATAATATTCAGTGGGGATGTCTGTCTGTTGTGGGAACCTCTGATGTTTCTTTGAGGTTTTTAAATGTAACATCTGCTTTGACATTTTCCCTTGAGTAAAAGTAGAGGAGAAATTTGAGTGACGCCTATTTTTCCATTAATCTCAACAGTCAAGGAGGTAGCCGATGGATGTTGGCTAGCCACAGCCTCAGTGGTGCTCAAGAAAACCACTGCTGTGAGACCCAAAATGGCCCCTGTGGCCACATCCAAGAGGACCCCTGCAGCTGTGCCCAGGGCGGCCTCTGTGAAAAAATTGTCAGTCTGCCTTGAGCAGCTCTCCTCAGATGTTTGGTAAGAGGTCTCTTGTATCTCTTGGTCTCTTGTATTGCGTAAAATTGCAGTTAATAAAATACATTTGAAGTTGGTAGCATTTGCAGTATCAGTTTAAACTGCAGATGTGTTAGGTCTATTTCTGACTTACCATAATTGTTATCACATAAACTTACAGGACAAAGAAAATCGATGGCATGAAGACAATACAAGATCTTGCACAGCACCACCCAGAGACCCTAAAGACCAAACTAACTAAAGTTTGTCTGGCTCTCATTCAGGAGGTATTGTATACACTTTCTTCTTTGTCTCTTTGTTTCTATGTTTGTGTCTCTCACAGTTCTCATTTGCCTACATGTGCTGACAGTTTTGACTGATGATGTTCACTCTTACTATACAGGTGAATAGCCTGCGCTCAGCAGTTGCCCGTGCAGCTCTGACCACCATGGCTGAGCTATATATCAACCTCAAGAAGGCCATGGACCTGGAGGTAGATAGAACAGGCCAAGTCCTGCTGCTGAAATTCGGACAGACAACAAATACCGTACTTTGCGCGGAGGCCAATCGCGCACTGGATGCCATGGTGGAAAACTGCAGCCATGATCATGTCCTGAACACTCTGTTGAGGACGGCAATGAAGTAAGAGAGGAGGCAGCATTCATTTTATCAGCACAAGTGTTGAAATAAGGTGAAATGACATATAATAACATAGTCAGTGGATTTGTTTGTCTCATATTCCCTCTTTGTCCCTCCTCAGCCACCGTTGTGCTGCAGTAAGAAGCAACATGACCCATCATCTGCACCGGCTGGCTGTCAGCGTCGGAGCAGATCACGTCTTGACAGCAGAAAGAGGCTTCACTGAAAAGTTCCTGGTCGCTGTCTCTAAACTGTGTGTGGATGGCGCACCAGAAGCAAGGTGGGTTATCAAGTTATACTGTAGATTCAGTGTACAATTTTGCACAGTCTTGTGATTTTTGGTTTTCACTGTTTTAATTTGATTTATCTAAACATTGAGCTCAATATAAAACGTATTCCTCCATCAGGCAGCACAGCAGATTAATCCTCCAGGAGCTGGCTCAGCACAAAGACTTTCTGACCGTGTGGAGAAAGATCATTCCAGAAAACGACCGAAGATCACTGGACAAGATCTTAAAGCAAGTCTGTAAATGAGGAGATCTGGATACTGATTATTATTATTGTTGTTGTTGTTGTTGTTGTTTTATTGTTGTTGTAATATTAAGGCATTTTTCAATAATAAAAAAAAACAACTAAAAATTGAAATGATACAAGTAGAATTTGTGTGGCGTAACATTTTAAAGTGTGATATAGGTCGCATTAAAGCACAGATTATCTATCCATCCATCTTCAACCACTCATCCCGTTAGGGGTCGCGGGGGGGCTGGAGACGATCCCAGCTGGCATTGGGCGAAGGCGGGGTTCACCCTGGACAGGTCGCCAGTCCATTGCAGGGCACATAGAGACAGACAACATGGAGACAGACAACCATTCACGCTCACATCCACACCTACGGACAATTTAGAGTCATCAGTTAACCTAAACTGCCTGTCTTTGGACTGTGGGAGGAAGCCAGAGAACCCGGAGAAAACCCAACGCTAACACGGGGAGAAGATGCAAGCTCCACACAGAAGAGCCCCAAGCCGGATTTGAACCTGTGACCCTCTTGCTGTGAGGTGACAGCGCTAACCGTTGCAGCCCTAAAGCACATATTATTCAAAATGTAATGCAATGGCATGATGGCAGAAAAAGAAGAAGATCTTGTGAGGTCAAATTCAAAGTATAAAGCCTGTACTTGAAAGTGTACTTTAATTAACTAAAAACTGGGCTACAAGTTTATTACTGTTAAACTATTAAACAGTATACCTATTGATTTCCAGAAAAGTTCATAGTATAGTATCAGTGCAAAGTACAATTCAGATGGAAACTAGTTGTATACTCAAAATTTACTATTCTTACTCTTATAGTGTACTTAAATGTATATACTTTTATAAACTACAAAGTGGGACAATTTAGTTCCAATAAGTATTGAAGTAGTACACTTACAACTATATTAACAATACATTGATTTTCGTATACTGACTTGGCCGGAATATGCTCTTCTCACAGCAGCCATTTTGATGTGCTATAGCAGGGTAAACATGGATGTAACTGATAATATAAATTATGGTCCCGTTCTGTTTAGTGTGCTACAGTCATTCCAGTAAGCCAGCATGAACAATACTAGGGCCCTGGCCCACCTAAATGGATCAGGGCCGTAATTAATGTTATTTATTACACGTGTTCATCCTGCAATGACATGTCAAAATGGCCCTTGTGAAACGGGCCTATACTTCCTCCATCACTGCCGTAACCTTAAGCCTTCACCCTCCACCTGTGTCTGCCTGTAAGCTTATGAATCTTCCGTTGGTCAGTAAATACCAAACCTCTCCCTGTCTGTCTGGAGTATCTGCACTGATACTATAGTTTTGTGAGAAAATCTTCTAAACAAATAAATTTATATATATATATACATTATAAAAATTCTGCAACATAATCAGCAATTAAAGCCATTCGATAGATGTTCTCGAGCAAAAAGTACAATATTTCACTTCGTTATGATGTATAACACATCTTTTACAAATCTGGTAGTGGTTTTGGTTAGTATAATAAACATCAGTACAGTGGTTTTTAGTACATTATAACATGATAGCTGTCAGTAAAACTGCAGGTCACATCTACACAGATGTTAGTGTGCATACATTATGTTCCTACTGCGGTAGCGAGGTGCTGCAGCTGTGTGACAATTCAACCATCCTGCCACTAAATGGAGCTCTTGATTTACAAATGAGCCTCAACTGGAGGACAGACGCTTCAGGGTTTAGTGTCTATTACAGGACTGTACACCGTTTTATGAGGTTGTTTATTCATGAACAGTGCAGTATGAGATATTAAACAATACTGTGTATCAATATACAAGTTATAGACAAGCAGAATCATTTTGATAGTTTTCTGTCTTTATCTTGCATTGTGTGATCCACTGTGCCTGCAACTTATTTCATTTTTGATAGAAGATAAGATCAGATAAAAAATGAACACTAAAGAAATTGAAGTACAAATAAATGAATAAAGCTAGAAATCTTTCATGCAACATACTCCCATACTTTTGCCAGTGTTTCACAGTTTTTCAGATTATGGTTTTCGGTAAAAGACAATATCAAGAAATTGTTGTGCAACAAGAGAAAATCAACATTTTTCTTTTTGGTGTAGAATCAGCATTATAGCTTTATGTTTGTGCTGCATAGTAACACACAACTGCTAATACTACGTCTAACGTCTAATGGGGGCGGCAGTAGCTCAGTCCGTAAGGACTTGGGTTAGGACGTGGAGGACGCCGGTTCAAGTCCCCCATGGACCAAGACCAACTGGTTTCTGGAGAGGTGCCAGTTTACCTCTTGGGCACTGCCGAGGTGCCCCTGAGCAAGGCACCAAACCCCCAACTGCTCTGGGCGCTTGTCAGGAGCAGCCCCCTCACTCTGACATCTCTCCATTGACGCATGTATATGTACTGTGTGAACAACAGAGTGTAAAACTGAATTTCCCCACTGTGGGACTAATACAGGAATATAAATTAAAATTATAAATTAACCAACTACTAGTACTGCATCTGTACTACTTCTTCTTGTGTTGTTTTCCTGTTTTGTTTTGTTTTGGCCTGCTGTGTGCAACCAGCGATCACCAGGATTTATTGTAGGAATTTTGGTTAACGCACCACTAATCCTCACCTAAGCCTTCTCACTCATCCTCCAGTACAGGCCGAGATGACAGGAGCTGGCGTTGTGATATGCAGTGTCAAGTGTTAACACTGCATGGTATATCTAATCATGAAAACCTTATAAATTTGTTTAAATAAATAAAAAATTAAAGCAACATTTTTTTTATATAACTTAACAACATTTCAACTTGTTATGAACCTACAGAAAATCATCACCCGAAGCTGCACCTCCCCTCAGCTTGAAGGAGCTTTATAGTGAGTTTTATTGTTTATCTATCTGGACTACAACTTAACAGGTTAGGGTTAGGGTTCACCCTAAACAGTCCTCATATAATCAATTCAGAGACAAAAGCTGTAAAAAGCCACTGTCCACTACCTGTTGCTCCGTGGTGAACACAGTTGAGCCTTTAGCAGCTAAAGAGAAAGATCTTTCCCTCAAGAGTTGGTGGAGACCAAAAACAGAGCTAAAAGAAAGAATATTGGCCATTACATTAATCAGCTGATACAAACACAAAGACCCATCATGTTGCTCCAGTTCACCATATTAACTTGACCATGTGAAAATGTTTTTATATGAATATTTACAACGCTACACAAAGCCTGATGAAAATGAATTTAAATGTCTAAAGAAAAAAAAAAGAAAAAAATCAGCATATAAAGTGAACATTATTGTAATTTTGCGGTTAGGACATTTCGTAGTGTGTGATATTTAATGAAAACTTAAACATTATACACCATGTAGTTACATAAGACAATTCATATTTATTTTCTTTTCATATTTCACCTAATTTGATATTTTATTGAGGAAACTTAAAGGACTCCACGAAGACTGTGGTCATGTGACCCTCCTCCCGTGGGTGACGCACCGTGACGCCACCAGCAGCTCCCGTCTTCATTCAGTCCGGTCCAGGCTCCCGGGCGGTTTGTTAACGGGTGTCACGGTCGTTATCACGGACCGGGTCTATTTCTAGACCCGTTTCCCAGGTTCTTCCTGTCGGAACCGGAGCGACGTTGTGTGAAAATGTCTCTGCTTCTTCGTTTGCTGCTGATTATTCACTTCAGTTTGGATTTTATCTTCCAGAAAGCTGCTTTTGACCTACTGGCGCTCCTCTGATTTCCTCCTAACGTCTGTGGAAATGTAACGTGAACGAGCTCATTTTAAATAAGGTTTTTGTCTAATGGGTACGGAGGTACTGCTGGAGTATTTACACGCCTTTTGTGGTTTTTGAGTCAGGACTAGCAAGTTTCCATCGCCCAGCTAGCAGCGAATAATGCTGTTTTCTGCTAGTTTTGTTGTGTTTACGTGAATTGAAAACAATAATGATTTCAGAGGAGAGAAGCAGCCACGTAAATAAACAAGCCCTAAACTTCCCAGTGGGTTTACTGATCCGGTCTCCAAAGAAGCGACTGGCCAAACTAGGAAGGAAGCCCAGCAATGGATCTGTCCAGTAAGTCTTCATTTACAATGTTCAGACACTATATAAACATTAACAAATGGCCTAAAGTGTTAATTAAGGTACAACATTAGTCATAACTTCTCCCCTGAAGACATATTTTATATTATCACCACTGTGGAACTGCTTTAAGTCACCATAAGAAGTAGTGGAATGAAAAGTACTGTACATAAGTACAGTTTTGAGGTACTTTACTTGAGTATTTCCATTTATGCCACTTTCTGCTTATACTCCGCTACATTTGTGTAACAGCTTTAGTTACTTCAGTACAAAATACAGTGGTGGAATGTAAATGCATGTACACAAGTACAATTCTGAGGTACTTTTACTTTACTTGAGTATTTCCATTGTATGCTACTTTACAAGTCCACAAACTCTACCACATTTTAGAGACAAGTATTGTACTTTTTACTCCACTACATTTACTTGACGGCTTTGGTTACCTCAGTACAAAATACAGTGGTGGAATGTAACTAAGTACATTTACTCAAATACTGTACTTAAGTACTACTTTGAGGTACATTTTATGCTAATTTCTACTTCTGCTCCACTACATTTCAGAGACAATTGTTCTATTTTTATTTTGATTTTTTATTATTATTTTTTTTTTTAATTTTTGAGTAAAAAAAAAAAGTAAGTATTTTTACACTGTAGTATTACTACTTTTACTCACGTAAAATATCGGAATAGTTCTTCCACCTCTGACAACATATGCAGTAAATCAATGACTAAATGATGATATATTATTATAGATTAAGTTAGCCAGCACTATTTAAAGTGATTAAAATGAGCTCCACCTTTACCAGCTGCAACATTAAAGTGTTGAACACGTTAATGCATCAATAATTATAATCCAATAATATAATATATATTCTTCTGAAATTGGTCATTCTGCATAATTAGTACTTTAACTTTTGGTACTATAACTTGGTAGTACTTTTTGTAATACTCTTTGTATTTAAGCCTGTCTTTTGTGGCTTTATATCACTGACTATCTCATCACTGTACTGCTAGCTTTTCTAAAGTTTATCAACCACTTTCCTTTTGTGTTTGGTTTGTCACATGTGGTGATGAACCCAGTTTACTCTGCAAGAAAATAATTCTCCAACTTTGATATAAATATTTACTGCTTAAATTAATATTCTGAGTAGTATAAAACCCACGTGAGATATATTACAATGTCATGTAGAAAGATTATTACACATAAATGAAAACGTACAGAAAAAAAGTAACAAATTTGTGTTTCTGTCGTTGTGATACTTGTGAAGTTCAGACTGGAGAAAACCTTTTTATTTACAGTCACACACTGTGGAAGAATTTGACCTGTCTGGATATAAAAAAGACACTTAGGTGTGGACCTCCTTGTACATATTTAAGGCTTGCCACTAAACAGTGTTCGTTATCTTCCCTGTTTCCCCTCAGGTCCAATAAGTCTGACACCACCGTCCGCTCCACAGAGAGCGTTGGTGTCCGGCAGCCAGCCAAGAGCAAAATCCGCCGCCACAACAACAGGCTTTCCACTGTTTTCAACCACAGCCCCAACAGTGGACGGCGCAGCCAGCAGGCGACGGGCAGCGGGAGCCTGGTGGCTGACCTCCAGGCTGCAGACGACCCAGCAGAGTTGTCCAGTCAGAAGTCTGTCCCTGGCATCCTGAAGATATTTGGCAGCGACATCTGTCAGGGGACCAATTATAAGAGTGTGCTGGCCACCACACAGTCCAGTGCAAAGGAACTGGTGAAGGAGGCCTTGGAGAGGTGAGATATGTAGAGACTAGGGCTTTTCAATCAATCAGTATATTTAATCGTGATTACCTGGAAATTAACCACATTTTTTATCTGTTCATAATGTACCCTGAAGGGAGATTTGTCAAGTATTTAATACTCTTATCAACATGGGAGTGGGAAAATATACTGCTTCACACAAACTGCATGTGACTATCATCAAGACTGTAAAGGGGACAGAACCCGTTTTCATTCACATATCTAGAGGTCAAAGGTCAAGGAACCCCTTTGAAAATGACCATGACAGTTTATCCTCACCAAAATTTAGCACAAGTTTGTTTGTAGTGTTATTTAGACTCCCTCTCGACAAGCTAGTATGACTAGGTTGGTACCAATGGATTAATTTTCAAGTCTAACATGATTCCAGTGTCTTCACTAGCTCCAGAGGGTTTAACATCCACTGCATCCTCTTGTCTAAGTGTCCACCTTTGTTGTTCAGGTACTGCCTGGAAAAAGAAGATGCCAATGACTACGTGCTCTGCGACGTGATCGGCCAGACGGGCGCAGACAACCAGTGGAAGAGGGAGTGTTTCCGGGTGGTTGGAGACAACGAGAAACCCCTCATGCTGCAATCGCTTTGGAAACCCAAGGAAGGCTTCTCCAGGCGTTTTGAAATCCAGCTGAGAGCGAGTGTGGAAGAGCAAAGTTTAAAGGACAGAGACACCGTCACAGCAGGTACACACATCAGCTAAAGTCTAGCACACACTAACAGATGTTTAAAATGTGAGACACCACACATAAAGACATATTACGATATATTTAACTTCGTATAGCAAGCAACGATTTAGCCAAAACACCACACACTAACAGATTCATTTATGAACAAGTCCTGACTTAAAAGAACAGAAATCTCACAAAATCTCTCTAGATCAAACGTGACTTAGTGTAAACAAATATGGTTACTTCAGTTTTTACACTCATTTGTAGTGAAAATTCCCGACGGATAGATGGATGAAGTCATGGGGACACATTAAATAAACACTGGCATTGTTGCCACAAATCAAAACATTGGTCCTCCATTTCTGAGTCCATCTCACTACTACTTTATGCTTCAAGTTTACCATTAGCTAATGTACTAACCGCATCCGTCATGATGGCGGTGGCTGACCTTCTGCTTCAGTCAGTGTGGTTCCCTCATACCATAGAAATATCTGGAAAGATAATTTTTAGAACCATCAAGAAATCTGTGTTTTGCTGACGATTTTTGGGAGGGAGGAATCGTGCACAAGATCAGCTTTATTCAGGTGTGGTGTGTAACCCGCTGAACATCTTCATAGCTTATACCCTTACTTTTTTTCCCTTGTCATCTTCAAAGACCAAAGACTGAGCCTCCTTAAACATCTAACCAACTTAGCGACCCTAACATCCTTTCGCCTGGGTAATCAATCACTCAGTCTCTGCTGTGGTGGCATGGGGAGCCTTTATCTTTGTCTCTTATTGCAAGCTAACAGCCTTCATTGTCCAACTTATCACCAGCTAGAACGGGGGAGATGAGGTCAGGAGGAAACAAAAGCTGCCGTAAGGGCTAGAGGAGGTCAGCGCGGTCCCACTCTTATCTTTCTTTCATTGCGAGGACCCATCAGGGCCCTGTGAAACATCGAGGGTCCGGGGAAGCTCTTCCCACTGGGCCTGGAGCCGCCAGAAACTGGCCACTCACTGGTTTGTTATTCTTCCTATCAGAGCTCACTTCCTTTTCATTGGGGACTGTACAGCCCTGTTTACATCTCTCTAGGTTAGACCAATATTGGCTTTTTAATCAGTATTGATGTTGGAAGTATTTTGCTTTTTGGTGAGTTAATTCTGCATTTAACTTTGGGTTCGAGGGATTCTTGGTTTATGGCGTTTCTGTGCTGATAACACCCAGTATCAACACAGTTGGTCCAGGACTTTGTCGCTGTTGTTTCTTGTTCCTTTAACACATTATGTAAAAAGGTTTGAATTAAAGGCAATTTGAAGAAAAAAAAGACATTATATAGTGTATAAACACCTTATGTATCCTAGTGTTTTTTAAACATAGTATGGCCCAACTAGACCACTTAAATACATCTTATTAGTCTGGATTTAGATGTTGAGATTGAAAGGAATAGTTCAACAATTTGGGAAATTTATTTGCATTCTCCTCTCATCTCACATCTCACATCTGTACAGTAGACATGACTCTACAGCCAGGAGCTAGTTAGCTTAGCTTAGCATGAGGACCGGAAACAGGGGCAAACAGCCAACTTGGCCCCCTCCAAAGGTAACTAAATCCACTTACCAGCACCTCTAAAGCTCCTTGATTAACACTTTATCTTGCTTGTTTAATCCATGTAAAACAGAAGTGTGAAAACAACAGTTGGCTGTTTTCCTGGGAGTTACATGTGCAGGAGTTTTTGGCTCTGAGCAATTGTCAGCCAACAAGGAGGTGACACCAGGAGGTGACTGTGTCTTGCCAGGAAACAGTTTGGCACATAACACCCATAAAATGGCTAAATATCAAGATATATTACGTTTTAATCAGTGATCTTTAAGGCCCTGACACAGCAAGCCGATGGTCGGCTGTAAGACAGTGGGGCTGTTGGTGAGTGTCAGTCAGGTTTTGCAGTGTGTCCTGCACCGTGAGAGTGGTGTGAAAATGGTTGGCTGTTTATGTACGTATCATAACAACAGCTTGTATATCTGCCATCCTCAGTCTTCCGGTTTCCTTTTTTGAATGATAAATACAGACTACTGCCGCCTGCTGGTGTGGACAGTTATTTCCTCCCACGCAAGTATGTGCTGACTGGCCTTCAACTTTTGTCTTTGCAGTGTGTTAAAATGCAACTGAGGTGACTCAACAGTCAGCCTTCATCGTGTCTGGGCTTTTAGAGGTGGTGGAAGGCAGGTTTTGTTACCTTTGGACAGAGCCAGGATAGCTGTTTCCCTCTGTTTCCAGTCTTTATGCTAAGCTAAGCTAAGCTAACTAGTTGCTGACTCCAGCTTCATATTTACAGTGTAAATATGTGAGTGCTATAAATCCTCTCATCTAAAGGTCTTTACACAACGTGGGCATGATGAATAAATGGATGAATAAATGAAAATGCTAAATATTCACCTAAGAATATTATATGTCTATGTCTCTTTTATTGTGAAAGGTGAGAACAGAAGGAGTGGATCTGGTCTGTGCTGCCTTTGTCAAGGTTGAAATGAGTAATAAAGTTTGTTGTCCTGGCTTGATATACAGAGTCTCTGTGTAGTTTCAGAAATATAGGCACATCTCAACCCGTTTTGCACAATGTGATTACCTGATGCTTTTACTCGTGGTGCCAAAGCTCAGAAATTCAACCTCGTTCAGAAAAAAAAGGCTCGCTTTTTTACTGCGTAATTGTCGCATTCTGTGTGAAAGTATTCATGACGAAAACAACAATTTGAGGAACTATATTGATGTGCAAATTAATTACAAAACAACAAAAATAAATACAAAAAATAATGCAACCGGCGTCACGAATAAAGCAAATATTTCCCAAAATGTTGAACTGCTCCTTTAAATAAATTTCATTATTCTGTATTTTCATGTGTGAGTTTTAGAGTCCCATAATGGTGTTAATGCTGTTTGAAAGGGTTTCCCACCATCAGAAGAATAAAATTCAAGGGCAAATGTTGACAACTTAGATTTCATCTCATAAATATCAGTAATGGTAAATATGAGTCCAGCCCTAGATCTCTCCCTGCCCTTTACCTCTACAGTGTGAGAGTTTTAGGCTCTGAGCCCAGTCTATCACATTGGTGCTGAACAATGTGGAAAACACCCACTTCCACAGCTGATAAGAGCGGCGGGCTGCCGGGTGTGAAGCCGGGGCTCGGTGGACATTCCTCGCTGCTTAATGGCTCCAAATGAGATGAATAGTGTTTGTGTTACGTCAGGCCGACAGAGCGGCTGCTGGTACATCAGATAGAGGAGGTGGTCTCATCTCACTTTCCCCACACATTTCCTCTCTTTCCTTCTGGTTCTGTTTCATTTGAACTGGTGCCAGTGCAGAGAAACGTTGTGTTGGAGTCTGTTTGATTGACCAGAGTGGTTTCAGGGGGACTTTGGTCATTGTTAGTGCTTTGCTTACTGTATGTGTTAAGCTAAATTGATGATACTTTGTCTTAACTGTGACTCTTCTTTAGTATGAAAATGACCTACTGTAGGCATGGCTTCAGATGACAGCGCATGGTTCTCCTCTCATTTTTTATTTACTCATAACACTATCAATTTAATCAATTTATTCATGCTGTACTACACTATGTGTGATGTTATAATATACTACCTTATTCTATATTTTATGTCCATCTTGGTCTCTTGTACGCCACACAACAAAACTATGATAACCTCTGCAGCTATCTTTAGGCAACAAAACCACTTAGTTTTAGGAAAAACATTAAGGTTGGACTTAAAATAAGAATGTAAACTAAGTAAAATACGTACAAAAACAACATAACATACGTACGGAAGACATGTCACAAAAGTCACTAAACAACTTTACCATTAACGTAACTTGCAAAACAAGTCTCCCTCTGCTGCTGTAACAACTGGATTTCCCCTGTGGGAATCTTTATTGATTAGCTTAGCTTATATCTTATCTTAATTTTTAATCCATACTCCAGTAAGATAATTCTCCAAACTAGATAGACAAGCAAAGAAGGGCATATTTTTTGGCAAAGTGACAAACTTTTTTTGGAAAGGTATTCATGTTTACAGTCAGTGTTCATGTCTGTATCTTCCAAACACCATGCCTGATGTTTTTAGTAACAGAAAATACAAGATGCTACTAATTCTGATTATTTACTTGGCACAGAATGTGTTTGTTATCTTGGAAGGAAACATTTACGAAGTTTAAGTTATTCCTCGATTCCTCAATTATCATAACTTTTCCCATTAGAAAATCATCATCGATCACCATTGAGTGGTCTTTCCTGTTTTTTTGCTCTGTTGTGCGCAGTATTATCGTGACATGCAACAGTGTGTTTCTCATTATGTAAATCGTAACATGTTCATCTGTACATCTTGTTGATCCAGGCATCAACGCTCAGGCTCGTAAGCTGCAGAAGAGCCGCTCCAGAGTGACCTCGCTGTTTGTGGATGGCAGCGGGGAGGATGTGGACGGACTCGGGATCTGGAGGAGTCTGAGCGAGATGGATCTGTCTGCGATGGGGAAGAAGGCCAGTCGGGCCCAGCAGAGCACTCTCAGAGAGGATCCAGAGGCCGAGGCCGACAAGGAGGTCCTGCGGCTCGGCATGGAGAAGGAGGAGACGGAGAGCAGTGACGACAACACCACCCAGTACTCCATTCACCCACCCTTCGACTTCCCCTACTTCCTCCTGCTGCAGGGCTACAGCCACAGACAGGTGAGCGACAGAGGGAGGGAAGTAGTACTGATTATTTATTAGCCAATGTGATAATTGAACATTTTAACATTGATGTATTATTGTCAAATTAATTATTAAATTTTGGTATAACAAATAAGTAGGACTGCAACTAATGATTGCATTAATTATCATTTAATGTGATTATTGTTTTTTTGATTAATTGTTAGAAAATAGTGAAAAATGTAGAATGTCACAGCTTTACCAAACGCAAGGTGATGTCTTCGAATGTCTTGATATGTTGGACCAACAGTCCAAAACTTAAAAAAAGCAAATATTCACATCTGAGAAGCAGAAACAGTATTTTTAGGCATATTTACTTAAAGAAATGATTTAATTGATTCATAGACTATCAAAATTGCTGCTAGTGTTGCACAGTATACCGAGACTAGAAAGGTACTGCTATGTACTGCCATTAAAAATGTTTTGGGAGTATTTTTCCATGCTAAACTGGAAACTTTTCCTCCCCCAGTGTTTCCTACAAACACAACCGGATCTGTTTTCCTCTTGTTGTCCACAGGTACTTTGGTTGGGGATAGCTTCTGATAGCTAAACTGTAGGACTGACAAAGTTAACACGATAACGCAAGTCCATTCTAACGTCACTAATTTTTAATGCATTTAATGCATCTGCATGCAACACACTCAGTCTTCCAGAGGTTGTAGTGGGTTCAGTTTTAAAGCTAGAGTGAAAATACTAGCATCATATGAAGCTAGAAAACCAAAGGAATCCATGAAGAAGTTTAAATGAATGCTCCAAACTTGTGCTAAATTTTGGTGAGGATAAACTGTCATGGCCACTTTCAAAGGGGTCCCTTGAGCCTCTGACCTCAAGATATGGTAATGAAAATGGGTTCTTCGCATAAGCATATTTTATATGCTAAATGCAGTACCTGAGAGGGTTTAGGGACAATATTTGTCATTGTTTTGTGTTGTTAATTGATTTCCAATAATAAATATATACATACATTTGCTTGAACAAGCACTGTTACAGAAAATGATTGCGATATCACTTTAATCAAGTACAGCCCTAACAATTAATGTAAGTTTGATATTATGATACACAGCAGATTTAAATGAACGGTTTCTCTGAACTATCTATAGATTAAATCGTTGTGGTGTAATAAGGTCATTGAAGGCCTCACAGAGTCTTTGAGTGTCTCCTGGCAGTGTGTTGGTAGGCGGAGGACAAACACAAGATCAGAAGAGACAGGTACATGAGAGTGTTGGATTGAACGTCTTACATTAAGAACCTCAAGGAGAAAATCCCAGGGTCACAGAGTCATGTTGATGCCAGAGAGGAAGGAAACATGGTGGATTTGGCTCATGAAGTGGACTACAGAGGTGTGTTGGGTTGCTGGCTCAGAGGGAAACAGAAGTGACCTCCACACAGAGAGGACAAGTTATCTGTCATCCTGTCTCAATGAAAGGACATTCAATCAGAAGGAAACCTACTCTGAGAGTATATAAGCAAACCAAGACGGAGTGTGTGCTGCAATCTACACACCATTATACAGATCACCTCCAACGCATGTCCCCGTTGATGTGTGATGCACTTTGAATCATTTTTCCCAGTAAACCACAGAGTGAGGCTGTGTTTGGTTGTTCCTACGAACATGAGGCTCTTTCTTGCAATGTTGTTTATCCCGGCTGGTGGAGATGTGCTGACTGTGCAGGATGCTGGTACTGGTAGCACCACAGCAGGACTGATCTTACTCTGCAACAAAAGGTCATCCCACAGCCAAGGAGCAAGGGGTTCTGTGGTCTGTCAGTGGTCAGATAACAGGAACTGAGAGCTTTTAACGAGCCATATAGACCTTTAATGATTGTTATTGAGACTGTCTTCAAAACCAGTGTTAATTTAGCTAACGAGAACTGTGACTAAATATGTTCGTCGACAACCTTTATTTCCATGACTAAGACGAGATACTGACGAGACGGCATCAACATCTCTCTTTATTTTTGTTGATACAGAGGAGATGAAATATTATAGACTGTTTATTTCACATACATGACATACATATATGAGTGGGGCAGAATATGATCTAACATATAATTATAATAAAAAACAAACATTATATGCATCATAAATGCAGACAGTTAGTACTTACAGCAGTAGCTTGTGCAGGTGTACCTCATTAAGTGGACACTAAGTGTGTAAACTGGATTTAATATATGTTTTCACACCTTCTATCCTTCTCCTGTATGTAGTGATAAGTCATGATGTAGCAGCTCTACCTCCACACTGCTCGGCACTGGCCCGTTACCAGCACAGATGATACTGTATCATCTCATGACTAATAGTCTTAATGTGGTGGCCCTCAGGTCATGGACATCACCAGCGTCTCACTCATAAGCCCTTCTTTTCCTGTCTTGCCTCACGCTGCCAGTGCAGCCTGATCACGCTACTGTTGACACGCACACTGCTGGTTCATTTCCAAAATGTTACTCAAGAAAATCAAATCCCGCCCTACATGTTGACTGTCACTGGGAAACAGGTGTAGAATCAAGAGTGTGGGATTAAATAAAGAGCTGAAGCATATGGGAGCTGTTGTAGCTCACTTTGTAGAGCAGGTGCCCCATGTACCAAGGCTAAGTCCTTGATGCAGCGGCCTTGGGTTTGAATCTGGACTGGTGCCCTTCACTGCATGTCGTCCCCTCTGTCCCTCCCTTTCATTACTGTCATTGTCAATAAAATGTGAAAAAACACTCCAAACAAGTAATATTTAAAAAAAGAGCTGAAGCATGAACAGAAAATAAACCAGCAGCTCTTTTGATAATTGATTTATTGTTTAAGTTGTTTTTCAAGCAACATTTGGTGTATTTCTTGTCTTATATTGCAGTAAAATAAACTTTTTTTGCATGTTTTCTAACATTTAAACACTAAATAATTCATCCTTAAAAGGAATAGTTTGTATTTTTGAGATGTGGTTGTATGAGGTACTTCTCCATTTGTCAGTGTATTATCTACAATGGATGGAGTTTAGAGACACAGACAGGAGTACCAACACAGGAGCAAAGCGATGTACTGCTCTGGATGGGGACAGCAGCAAAATACATCTAAGACACCTAAAAAAATCAATATCAGTTTAAGTGTAGGTTATATTTACAATTTTCACCATTTTACCTTGTTGTCAGACAGCCATTTCTGATGGGGAACTTAAGGCACTATCTGTGCTCTCTTCAAAGCCACCAGACTCTTATTGAAAATAACAGTCATTTTAGCGTGCAGAGCTCTGGAGTTGCTGGTCTATCACTGCCTCAATTGGTTAGTTGTTTGTGTTGTTGGATTCGAAGTAACCCTTTAAAAAGCCAAAGTCATACAATAATTCGGGCTGTCAAAGTTAACGCGCTGAAGCACTACACTGTAATACACTGACTATGGAGAAGTACCTCATACAACCACACAGAGAAGCATCCAAACTATCCTATCAGTATCATTTTACCAGCACAAGTGCCAAAAATTACATGCAGTAGTTCCAGCTTCTCACTTGTGAGGATTTACTACTTTTCTTTGCTTTATGTGACCATAAACTGAATATCTTTGTGTTTTGGACTGTTGATTGGAAAAAAGACAGAAAATAGTAATTTGGCTTAATAGAGGAAATAAATTGGAAATACCAACAATACCAAATATCATTGTCAGTTGCAGCCCCAAATCTAACAGAACCCTTTATTTTGCAGGATTTTGTCATCTACCTAATGAGTGGGACCACCACCATCTTTGGCTGCTGCAGGGAGCACTGTAACGGAGAAGACGAGGAGAGGCTAAAGGTCGACATCCTTCTCTTTGCTCCTGATGTGTTGCCTCAACACTGCTGCGTCAGACGTCTGGACTCTAACATCCAGACCTCCACAGGGGAGCCCAGAAAGACTTTGACAATGCTGAAGCCCCTCCATGGTGCTCCCGTCACCAGAAATGGTTTCCTCCTTAAGGAGGAGGTGGAACTGAACCCAGGGGACTTGGTGGGCTTCGGGAAACACTACCTGTTCATGTTTAAGGATCCTACCAACGCATCTGGATCCCTTCAGACCCCTCCGTGGATGACCACCCTCTGCCCGAACTCTGACACAAAGACATCATCCTCTTGTTTGTCATGTGGTTCCTCTATTGCCATCAAAAAGCTCCAGTGGAAGCCTTTACCACCTCGTTGGAGGGACCTGGAAGGCACAGAGGCTTTGGTGATCTATGAGCTGGAGCAGGAGGAACGAGTCCTGCAGGAGGTTTTGGATATGGTGGACCCCAGTGGGAGTGAACCGAAGCTGACGCCTGCTTTCCTGCTGAGCCTCTGCATCCAGCACTCAGCGTCCACGTTCGAGCTGACACACTTCAGACAGCTGCTGCTCCGGATAGCCGGCCAGATCCAGCTCATCATGTGGGTAAGGATGAAACCCTGACTTCAGATCATTAACCTTTTGTGTCAGAAAATCACAGATAAACTAATGCTGTGTCCGAAATCATTCACTTTTTCACAACTCTCTACTCACTACCCAGGGAGTTTTATAGAGGAATATACAGTATAATGACCTCATCGGCAAAATTAAAAAAAACACTTTTGAACACTTAAAGGCACAATTAAAAGTGTAAGACCAACATCTGCTGGTAGATCATCCATAAAAATGCTGATGTATTTTTGTGATAAATACATACAGTATATAAGCTATTTTGTTGAGTTGTCTCTTAGCGAAATGCTCTGAGTGAATGTAAGTTCCCCCTGGTAAGCAGTGATGCAATGTATATGTCTCAAGCTTTTATTTTGAAAGGTAAGAATTAATAGCCATTGTGAATATGGGGCGATAAGCGTATTTTCCAAAAATAATTTATACAAAGTACCTTGTGGCTGTTCTTCTCATATGAAATACATTATTTTCGCACCGCAACTCATGGATTTCTCTCAACACAAGACCCCAGGAAGAGCGCCGTCCGTTGATCCCAAATATCAAAGTGACCAAACACGGTACTACAACTTCCGTCACATGAGATTTTTAGACTTACATTGGGAAAGAGACATCTGTAACTCAGCAGATAATTTTTCTTGAGGTAAATCAACTCCCCAGTTTGAACACTGTAACATTCTTTATTTAAATCATTAGGTACTAAAAGTTTTAAAAGTTTTATTTTAATATCCCTACCACCATCCATGTGAATGAGACCCAGACCGTGACAACAGCACAAGCCATGATGATGGCATGACGTTGGGACCCTGTGACTGAGTCATGTGACACAGCAGACGCTCCTGCGGTTCTGACAGGACTAGTGCATGCAGATCTGGGTACTTTTCCGGACGGAAGTCGAACCGTTTTGGCTTCATGCACCACTGAGCAACTTTCATAGAAATGAACGGGGTCCGGCCTCGAAGGCTATATCCAGTTCTCTTTATACATCCATGTCTCAGTCGGGCTGCTCTGTTTCTTCTCAGCAGTCTGCCATTTTTCTTTCAGCACAATGCATGATGGTATATAGTGCTTGGTTAGTAGCCATTGTTGTCCAGTACTTTTCACAATGCATTGTGGGATTCCATTGAGTCCACTCTATAGGGTATAATGGGGGAACTCAACCAACAGTACGGGTGGGGGGACCGGAGGAGCGCTTAAGCCTCTCAGTTAGTAGGCAGCACGTATTTCTGTCATCAAAAAGGAGCACAATCATCATGACACAACATGTGTCTGAGCGTTGTTATTTTTATGCCTTGTTGGCCCTAAACAGTGGCGTTTTAGTCTGTTGCCTTCCTGCATTATGCACGTCTCTGGTAGTGCCCAGCTGCAAGCCCGTGCGTAATGCAGCCTGTAGCGGCTCCCACTCAGCCCTCCCAGCTCAAGCTCTCTGTGGGTTACACTCCGACATAAGCAATGACGACGAGGGCTCTGGTCTGTCTCCATTACATGACTCGGGACGGACCCCACATTATTTTACGGTATTGTTTGTATTTTTAATTGAAAAAAAAAAATGTTTGTAATCCTGAGGGGTTGAGAAAAAAAATGAATTCAAATATCAATATTGAAAACAGAATATCTACCCTGTGAACGAATATCCAAATAGTCAAATATTTGAGTCAAGCTCGTCATTAGTCTCTTAAAGAGTACACAGTCTCAAACACACAAATGCACACAAGCAGGAGGTTAACTGCAACAGGTGTCTCCGGCCGCCTTACTGGCAAAACGTACAGAGAAAGAGATGGAGACAAAGATTTCCATGGTGTTTTATTTCGGCCATGCATCCATTTCAATTACTGAAATCATTTTACTGTCAAAAAACATTTTATAACTTGGATGGCCAAAGTCAAGTAAGAGCCCAGAGTTTGTATTCAGCATTATAAAAAAAGTTTTTGGCAAAGAATGTAAAGTAATCAAATGTGGCATCAGGGTTGTATTTAATGTACAAAAGATGCTTGATGTTTGCTGTTAAAGCATGTATGAAATGTATATTTTCTTCGTGCTCGTCTTTGTAGGAGAAGACAAAGGAACTTGCAGCGATCCAGCCAGAAATGTGAGTAAACAAAGTGTCTTCAGAAATACATGACAATAAGCCGCCACAGAGAGAGGAGCAGCAGCTGCTGCCTGCGATGATATATGACACCTCCAGTTTTACTGTCAGAATGAAAGAAGAGTTAAAGTCTGATTTTACTGCTATTTGCTCCTCCACAAAACAATGACTTTTTTTAAATGCAGGTTGTGCAAAGATAGTTTTTCCCACAGTCTCTCTCTAAGAAAGAAGAAGAGAGTTTTCTCATGAGTGCAGTGACTTACTCGCTTTATCGTCACCAGATTACGCTTTTACTGTTTTTGGAGCAAATTTTCAAACTTTAACTGAGTAGACCTTCAATAGAAGTGAATGAGAGACAGCTAATATTCAAAGGACAGAAGTGTAATGTCATCAAACCTTTAGAAGCATATAAGTTAGGGCTGTCAAAATATTCAAATATTTAATCGCATGTAGTTAATCTCGATTAATCGCAAATTGATTGCTCTCTCTTTTTTGAGATTTTTAGAGATTTGTCAAGTATTTAATACTCTTGTCAAGATGTGACTTGACAAATATGCTGCTTTATGCAAATACATGTAGACTGTATATTTATTATTGGAAATCAATAGAATCCATTGTCATTCATATCTAGAGGTCAGAGGTCAAGGGATCCCTTTGACAATAGCCATGCCAGTTTTTATCTCACCAAAATTTCCGATTGTTATTAACCCTTTTCCCCAGCAAGCTACTATGACATGGTCATATCATGTCATTTAAAACTGAGCCCACTATAATCAAGAAATCACAACTTGCATTAATGCGTTAAAGAAATTAGTGGTCTTAAAAAATATTTGGGTTAACACGTTATTACCAGCTTAACTCTATATAAGTGTATGATGTCTAAGAACTGCAACTAATAATCAATTAACCTATTAATTATTATCATTGCTGCATTATTTGTCATGAAATCTTCAAAAAATATTGTAGAAATATTCACTTTACAATCATGTGGAACAGAGAAAAGCAGCAAATTACAGTAGAAGGCAATTAATTGGTCATCAAAATTGTTGTTGATTAACTTTTAGTCCATTAATCGATTCATCAGCTAATCATTTCAGCACTTGTTGACATTTTAACCTGGAGCTGTAACATTAACCATGACCTCACCTCAGGAGTTGTTGCTGTAACTCTGTTTGACTTCTCATGCAAGTGTAGCTGATTTGGAAATATTAGAGGAAGTTCTAGCTGTGGGTGTTTTCAGTGTTACTATGAAATCTTCATCATGCTCTCTTCCCTGTCTCATTATTTTTAAATTGTAGGTTTAGAGTTACAGCTCTGAAGTCACTTACTGAATTCTGTTGTCACAACAAACAACCCGTAGGGATGTTACACTGATGTGATGACAGCTATGCAGCTGTCTCTGTCATGCCGGGACATTTCATTGACCCTTTGAACTTTGTAATAGAAATGGTCCACCTTGCATTTATTGCTTTATTGTGGCTTATTGTGGATTATCTTCAAATGTTTCATATCCCTAAAATCAGTACAATTAATTAATTAATTCAATGGTACTGATCCAAAATATTTCTAAATGTACAAACATGAACATAAATAAACAAAATATCCCTCAACACTCCAGAAGTTATTTGAACCATACACATTTTTTGTTTTTGAAATATGCATGTTTTATGAGCAGATCAAGTCCAAAGGTGTTTCATTCTTTCCACATGTAATATAATGACGTCATCATGTGACAGAGGCAAAGAGAATGAATGCTCCAGCTACTATGGTTGATGTTGTCACTGCGTTTGGTACCGTTTTTTTGTAGAGTGTTTTTTTCCGCATTTTTTACTGCATTTTACCACATTTTGATCCACATTTTGTACTGTGCCTAACATAGCATAATTATGTTATCACAAGCATACAACATGATGATGTGAAAGACAGACGCCTTAGTTTTCTCCTGCAAAAATAGCAAATGCTCTGGCTATTATTTTTTATATTTTTGATCAATTTAAACAGGACAAAAACATTTAGTAATTTAGGATTCAAGGTCTTTTTTAATCTGCCAATAGCCTCATTAACTTAAACGTCAGTTTTAGTTATATCACCCAAAGAGTCTGCACAATTTACAGGTTGAAATATAACAATTTGACACACAACGATGAGGCTTCACATGTAAAATATAAATACCAAACATACAGGTAAGATAAACAGCATTGAGGTGTGGAAATCTAGGAAGTTCATACAGTAACAACATAGCTGAAGTTACTTGTTATCAAAATAGCATTAATTTCTGTGTTTGTACATCAGGAGCTCCACTGACGGGCAGCAGCCTGAGTCTCTCCAGCTGCTCAGCATGGAGGAGCTGATCCCAGGTCTGCAGCCTCTGGTGCTGTGGATGGCCAACTCTATCGAACTGCTGCACTTCATCCAGCATGAAGTCCCTCAGCTGCTGCCCTGGAGGCAGGACCAGGAGGACGAAGGTACAACAACAACAACAACACAGCTTAGCCTTTGACTTTATTTTCATCTGTCACAGCTGTTAGAGTGTGTATTTAAAATGTGTTTGTGTGTGTTGTCAGGTCTATTGGACACTGAGATGTCCTCCACTCAGACAGCCTGTGAGGAAGCCATGACAGTCCTGGAGGAGATCATCATGTTCACCTTCCAGCAGTCTGTCTACTATCTAACAAAGGTTGGCTGCCAAACATTAATATACTATCTTCTTTAACACACAGTCCACACACACACTCATATGGTGACCTCAGCAGGTTTCACATCCTTTTGACCTGTAAAATCTGAGTGTCGGTCACATGTGAAGCAGGAAATTGGACTGTGTAAACACCATATTCTGTTTTCATTGAGTATGTTCCAGATAGAAACACAGTAACAGAATGGAAACACCAGCGTTGTCAGTCAGGAAAAGAGATAGTGAGCCGAGAGTCTTTTCCACTGACTGGAATATAAACAAAAGATTTCACTGGTTTGTTGAATAACAAAACCAGAATGCCTCATTTGATGAAAACCACTATATGACCATCTGAAGGCTTTTTTAGTCTTGCAGTTGCATTAATCATGAAATTTATTTGTATAGCACATTCAAAAACAACAGGCGATGACCAAAAGTGCTTTATAGAAACATTTAAGTAATTAAAACAAAAATAAATAGGTGAATAATTGTAAGGGACAAAATTTTAAAAGTTTTATTTTTATCCATCCATCCATCTTCAACCACTTATCCCATTGGGGGTCACGGGGGGCTGGAGCTGATCCCAGCTGGCATTGGGTGAAACTTAAGTGAAGGCGGGGTTCACCCTGGACAGGCCGCCAGTCCATTGCAGGGCACATAAAGACAGACAACATAGAGACAGACAACCATTCACGCTCACATCCACACCTACGGACAATTTAGAGTCGTCAGTTAACCTAAACTGCCTGTCTTTGGACTGTGGGAGGAAGCCAGAGAACCCGAAGAAAACCCAACGCTAACACGGGGAGAAGATGCAAACTCCACACAGAAGAGCCCCAAGCCGGATTTGAACCTGCGACCCTCTTTGCTGTGAGGCGAGAGTGCAAACCACTGCACCACCGTGCAGCCCGTTTTATTTTTATCCTGAATATCATTGTGGTTGTTTGCCATAAGCTGTTATAAATGGACTTTTTATCCAGTTTTAAGCTGCAATTTTACGATTTTACGACACTTTTTAGGTGTGGGTGTTTTTTTAACTCTATATTTTAACCAGATGAAGGATTTTATTCATCGAACATCTGGATCTGAAGTTATCAGAGAAACAAACTGAGCAAACCTTGGTGGCAGTGTGGCTCGCAGCCACTCCTGGACGTCCTGGCAAATTTAAATACAAAAACTCAAAAATGACACAGAGCACTTTTGGAGACAGAGATTTGGAGACATTTTCAGGACCGATAATAAGGAACTCTGTCAAATCATTGGCCATCAAACACTTGACATCTTCAACGCAACGAAAAGAAAATGAAAATTTTATGTTTCACTTGGTTTCATGGAGAAGTACAATTCCATATCATCATCTTAACAGTGAAATCAAAATCAAAAACTGGTAGCATATATGAGGACAATGAAATGGGGCTAAAGGCTGTGTTCAGACCAAGAGCGAATTTTCGCCTCACTTGTGTGAGTTGGACTGCTGGTATCATTTGTGTTCATTTCCGCTAGAAGAGCTGGAGAAGAGAAGAAGCTTGTCTCCATAGATACCAACAACTTTTCTTTTCACAATTTCCTCCATCAACCATGGGAGAAATAACAACCGATGTCCCTGCTTTGTTCATGTTGTGGAAGTCCCACATATACGCCATCGTGTCTGGCTTCACAACATCACCCAGTGGCGAGCTGTATTCACATTCAGTGCCATTGCACCAACTGTATCTAGCAACACACGTCGCTACTGTGGTATGAACCCAAAATAAACAGATTGTGCTGTGAGTGAATTGCAATAAATGGATGAAAAGGATGCCGAAACAACTACATAATGATGCAGATTTGTAAAAAGTATGAATTCATGTTTTGCCATGTCTGTCCGCAAGACCACAAGCAAACAACTTTTAAAATGATTGTTTTCTGAATGGGGTTTGGATTGATCAGTGCCAGGCTATGCTTACATTGTAGCTGCTCAATCAACACTGGAGATGAAGTCATCTAGGCATAAATATGGCAGCAACATGTTGTTTATATCATAGACAGTCTGTGGTTTATACATATACATTTATACCATTTATACACACATTTTGATCTGGTCTCTGTACGGATACATATGACACACTATCGTAGCTCTGGCTGCCCACAGACAGATACAATGTCTTTTCCCTCTATTTCTGATTGAACATCAGTGACAACAGGAGAATCTCAGGCTTTCTCGACACAGCATCACACAAATTTCTTGCTGGAGTGGAAATATTTCATCTCCCTAAAATAGCCTTGGGGTACACCACGGAGACAGAGATAGTTTATATCCCTTCAATGTAGACATTTCAGTGTCTGGAAATCTTAGTGTGTGACAGTCAGCAGTCAGCTCTCCTGTTTATAGCCTGAAAGGACACTCCCTGGCTAGATTTAAGTGACTTTCCCATGTTAAAGATGGTTATTAAAGGCTGTCTGGTTCCTGCAGAATTCAGTTGACATCTCAGCAGTAGAGTCTGTAGAAACGCCACCACCCTGCACAGAGACTGAGGAAGGGAGGGAAGGAAGTAGGAACAGTCTGTGCTGTTGTTTTGAATACTCAGACATATTTCAACAGCCTGTACTGAAAAAAGAGACCTTTTACTGTACAATTTATGCTCTTCAGGCTAAAACTCAGCTGAGGAGTTTCCCTTTATGAGGCTTTTACAGATTCCTCAGTTTTATTTGAGGCTTGTTAATTGAGATTTGTTTTTAGCAGTAACATACATTGTCATTTCCCTCTTAATTAGAGAGTGTATTCTGTATATAGGTGGTAACTTTTAGCGGCGGAGAGAAAAAGAGGATCTTTTTCCTGCAGAGGAAGACAAACTGTTTCAGAGAAACACCCAACAGGGGAAAACAGTTTCTCTGTTGATTTCCTGTGAAACATGACTCAATGTTCATAATTTACATACATCATTTCATCGCTTGTATGAATTAAACCAAAACAGCTTTCATGTAGCTGTTAAATACAAGACAAGTTGAGTGCTGAATGGAATAAAACAAAGGAAAAAATGTGGATGGACAGTATATTTATGCTATTTATGTGCTATTTTACATTACTGGGTTCACAAAAGGCCATGCAGATGTACAAAAAATGTGTAAGCATCCAGATGTGTTTTAAACTCTATTAACAGTCTGTAAAGATCCTTAATCAGCTACTGTCGCCATTATAACCGATCAGCAGTTGAATATTTGCTGAGCCTCACTGTTAACTACCAGTTGACCTTTTGCCTCAGACATGCAGGGTTATTGTCGTCTTTATGACCTCTTTCAGTTTGTCTAAGGTCATAATCTGTGTGTGTGTGGGTGTATTACTCATGTTATGGGGATATGAATCTGTTTACACAGTCACATTGTGGGAACTTGTCTACGTTTTGGGGACAAAAATGCATGTCCCCATAATGTAAAACATTATATTTTAGTGTGAGGATTTTAGGGTTAGGGTAAGAGTTAGGATTAGGCAAGTAGCAGTTACAGTTTGGGTTAGGGTAAGCCTCCAGGAAATTAAAGTAAGTCAATGTAATGTATTCAAAAGTCATGGAAACACCACTGTGTGTGTACCTAGCAGGTGATGTCATGCTGTGTAAAACAATGGCAGAACTGTGTCAGAAGAAGGAGTAGTGATAAGAGCCGGATCTGTGTGAGAACTGGCAGTGAGGTTCAATTAAGCAGCTTGCAAGAAAATTCTGCAGTGTTTGCAGTTGTTATTTACTTATATTTGAGTGTAGCTACTGATTATTTTAATTACAGATTAATCTGCTGATTATTTTTCTAGATAAATTGTTTGATCTATGTCAGAAAATGGTGAAAATATCCGCCCCAGTTTCTTAAATTCCAAAGTGATGTCTTTTAAATAGATTGTTTTGTCCACAACCTAAAAACCTTCAATTTAATATGATATAAAACCTTGAACTGAGTTGAGTGAAAGCCTGCTCACTTGCATAATGAGGCAGAAATGCATAAACAAATGAAGAGAAATGAAGAGCGAAAAAAGAAGAGAATACAGAAATAGATAAGATAGGGGAAATAAATAAGGGGTGAAATGCATAGGGAAAATTGTGCAGAAATAAATAAATGCATATATGCATGAGAAAATACACATATAAAATAAATATATATATATATAATATATAAAAAATTTAAAAATAAATACATAAATCCAAAATAAATTCCAAAATAAATAAAATGATACAAATACATACATAAACAAATAAAAGTCAAAATTCAACAGAAGAGTAAATAAATAAGGGGAATTAATGCAAAGATAAATACATAAAGAATTAAATTAATCAATTAATTAATGGCTACATTTATTTTTAATATTTTTTTGCTGTATTTAATGACATAATGACATGACATTTATTTTGTTATCAAGTCACTTATTTATTTATTCATTTATTTTTGACAGGTTCCGTCCTCCATAAAAATGATCATGGCAATGTTTTGTTAATGTTAAAGAACACATTTTAAAGGTACCAGGATATTTTATCATAGTTACCTCCACCAAGGAGGTTATGTTCTTAATTTGGTTTGTTTCTTGTCTGTTCGTAAGCAGGATTATGAAAAAAAAAAGGAAAGGAAGGAAAGTTCATCAGCCTCATCACTGCTTGGCTATGTCTATGTACAGCGTGCAATGCAACACCCAGCTGGTCTTTACAGCAGAGAAGTAAAGTGTCACCATCCCTCTCCACAGAGCATGTATTCAGCCCTGTCCGGTCTACTGGACGGCAACCCGTTCTCAGAGAGCGGTCAGCTGCGAGTGCCTGAAGGACTCAGTGGCATCTTGGAGGTGCTGAAGGAGGCGCTGAAGCTTCTCACAGCCTTTCAAGTCCATCCAGACATCTCATTACAACTCTGTGCTTACCTGTTCTTCTTCATCAACGCATCGCTGTTCAACGCCCTCATGGAGAGAGGTGAGACTTCAACTCATTTTACCACTTCACGAAACATGCTTGACCTGTTTTAACTTTTGTTTTAGCCACTGCTTTACGTCAGACTGAAATAGCTCAACAACTACGGGATGGATTACCATGTAATGTAAGGTCAAAATTAAAATTTTTCTGATGTTGGTTTGTGACCAAATGACCTACAATGCTGACATCCCTATCAGCCTCAGCTGTACATTGGGTTTAGTGCCACTAAGCAAATGTTATCATGCTAACACACGAAACTAAGATGGAGAACATGACGAACATAATACCAGAATGTTAGCCTTGTCAATGTGAGCATGTTAGCATGCTAATGTTAGCATTTAGCATGAACAAAGAACGAATATTGCCAAGAATATTGCTGTCGTTCTATTGCACCATCAGTGCCCAACAGCAGAGTTGTGCTGCTGCCATTTTAGTCTGAAAATGACGACTGGATGCTAATAAAACATCTGGCCCACAAAGTGCCGTACAAAAGTAAAACAAGAAAATTTCTATTTCTTCTCACCATATCTCTAAGGGAGACACCAGCCGATCTAGTTCTTTCAGTCATGACCCAGCTCTCATGACCATAGGTGAGAGGAGGAACGAAGATTGACCGGTAGATCGAGAGCTTTGCTTTGGTTGTTATGGACAACCCATGACTAGCACAGCAGTCCAATAACAAAGGACCACTCAGGTTTAGATCAGGGAGGCTATTCCTCCCAATCACGCCTCTCCAGGTGCCTTCATCGTTGCCCACGTGCATGTTGAAGTCCCCCAGCAGAACTATGGAGTCCCTTACTGGAACCCCATACAGGACTCCAGTCAGGGTCTCCAAGAAGGCTGAATACACTGTGCTGCTGTTAGGTGCGTATTTACAGACAACAGTCAGAGTTTCCCCACCCCACAACCTGAAGGTATAGGGAGGCGACCCTCTCGTTCACCGGGGTAAACCCCAATGTTGCGGCACTCAACTGGGGATTTGTGAGTATCCCCACACCCGCCTGGCGCCTCACACCCTGGGCAACTCCAGAGACCAATAGAGTCCAACCCCTATCCAGGAGAATGGTTCCAGAGCTGAAGCTGTGCATAGAAGTACGCCCCACCAGATCTAGCTGGTAGCGCTCTACCTCCTGCACAAGCTTCGACTCCTTCCCCCACGGAAAGGTGACATTCCACATCCCCCGAGCCAGCCTCTTTTGCCCGGGTCCGGTCCGTCAAGGTCCCTGGCCTTCATTGCCACTCTTATGGCAGCGCACCCAACCACAGCGGTTCCTCCTGCGGGTGGTGGGCCCACAGGATGGAGAGGAGGAGGTTTCCATGTCGCTTTTTCGGTCTGAGCCTGGCCGGGCTCCGTGGCAAGCCCGGGCACAAGGCACTCGCTTACGGGCCCTCCATCTGGGCCTGGCTCCAGATGGGGCCCCGGGCTTCCTCCAGGCCTGGTCTCTCCTCCTCTTCCTCGATCAGTCATGGGGTCTTGTGACCCATTCTTTGTCTGGCCCCTCACCTGAGACCAATTTGCCATGGGAGACCCTACCTGGAGCACCAGGCTCCAGACAACACAGCCCTCAGGGTCATGGGGACGCACAAACCTCTCCACTACATCAAGGTCATGGTTCCCAAAAAGGGCATCATAGCGTTATATGATATTTTCAATCAGGCTTCAGCCTATTTGCTCATATAGATACCAATAATTTCGGACTCTCTGGAGACTTTAAAGCCCCCCTCCAGTCAGTTTTACTTCCTGTTTTTTTGTTTAATTTTCTTTCGCAAACAGTATCGAGGTGTGGGTCATAGTCAGACGTAATTCATTACCATGGCAACCAGATTTCACCATTTTTCAACCCAGTTTAGATGAATTTACTGTTTATCAGACTACAAATTAGACAAGAATTATCTCAACACACTGAATCTCTCACTCGCTTTCCTCTTCATCGTCTCCTCCTGGCGAGGTGGTCGTCTGCCTGCTACTGCACCAAGGAGCTGCATCACTGCATGCCGGCCACAGCACACCGGAGGATGGATAGACATGTAACCGCAGTCCCGTTTGAAATGCAGTTTCAGGACATTTTGGAGGTGCACCATCCACCAGCACTAGCCGCTCTTACCTCCAGGCTGCACTGAGATTTGTTTACTTCTCTATTTAACGGGGCTTTTCTCTTGTTTTCTCTTGGGCTTAAAGTTTTGTGCTCCCTGTCAGTCGGACCTGTTAGAGGTAACCTCAGAGAGCGAGCGAGAGACAGACTGTGTTGTGCTAATTCTGCCAGTGAGATTTTGTGTTGACCATACACACAAGTTCCACTGTGACAATAAACACACTAAACTGAGGTGGAGGAAACTAAAAATAAAATGAAAACCCTCAGGTAGCTACTGCAACAAGTTGGGGTAGCTAACTACTTCTAACTAGCTTACGAACTAGAAAGAAACTGACAGACAGATAAACAGATTTATCGGTTTGCTGCTGCTCAGACGGAAATGAATGAGTGTGCCTGCCTAAGCTTGGAGGATGACATATGACCTGCAGCTTCTAATATAGTCATACTTCATATTCCCATTTTAGCAACAGAAGAAACTGGCAAACAGTGGATAATCAGCTTAGTCAGGAAATGACAATTAAATATGGCATATTATATAAATGCCAAAATACGCTGGAGGGGGCTTTAATTAAAAATAAGACTTTGATTTGTTGTTTGAGATGTTAATTTATTGTTTCACCCAAAGTTTTTTCAACACTCTTAAGATCTTAAACTGAAAGGATTCAGAGTAAAGAACATTTAAGCATTTTAATATAACCAGGTTAATATCATTAACATTACTACTATAACTGTTATTATAATTTCTTTTATTACATGCCAGTACTGCTACTGAATGTAAAAACTGAGTTGGTTGAGCATTAGTTAGGTTACACATCAGTATCATCGCTAATTTTGACTGATTTGTTCTTCAGGATCTGTTGCTGGGTTCTACCAGTGGTCCCGAGGTGTTCAGATTCGGGCCAACCTGGACCTGCTGATGGACTGGATCCAGAGCATCGGTCTGGGCAATCTAGCCAACGAGTTCTTCCAGAAGCTTTCTGCTGCTGTCAATCTGCTGGCCACACCCAAAGAAACCCTCCTGCAGGTCAGAGGACATCCGTCTCTCCTTTCCTGTTTGTCTCTCCATGGGCGGCTGAAGCCTCGAGAGTCGAGTCATGTTTGCGTCAGCGTGAATGTTTTCATTGTCTTAAAGGTGTCAGTTCAACATTAGTCATGTATGTTTATATATTAGGTGTAAAATGTTTCAGTTAACGTTTCCCTCTGCAGGAATGTAACTCCTACTATTTTCTACAGCTTCTTATTCAATTCAGCCTTTCTTTATCATCATCAACCATTATATATTCAGGGAAAAATGACAGCATCGCCCTGAAACCACATACATAAAGGGTACAAAGACATATAATATACTGTGTAAGAAGATGTACAACAACAACAGAAATAACAACCATGTCTGTGAGTTAACCAAAGCAGGAACACTGTACAACAACCATATAATCAAGCATATATTAATTTATAATACACTTTTATAAATATTTATACTCAAGATCATTGATCATCATTTACAATGACGTTGAGTCAATTACAAAATAAAGAAAGGGAAAACAAAAGAACAAGGAGAGAAGATGCAATGGAGGTCTGCATGGATGATATGTTCTTGTAGTCCAACCAGGAAGTCAGCATCGCCCTGGTTCCCTCAATAAAAAGCCAATGGGATTTTTCCATTGGGTTTTGGATTATTGCAGACAATAAGCTCTCTTGCAAACACACTTTTATTATACAGTACTTACATGTTTTGTTCAGCAAGGTAATCTTGAACACCACTTTTATGATTTTTGAGGTGTGAATGTAATCACCAGACGTAAAGAGCTAACTTTAGACTTTAAACAAACAACACCACAGTCACGAGTGTGAGTATACACAACGAGGCTGTAAAGGCAGATGAGTCATTGTGATGACGTTTAGTAGTCTCAGTTAGCCACTTGTTAGCAACCACCTTCTTTAAGACATGTAAATGCTTGAAAATTCAAAGTGGGGTATTTATTGATATATTTATGTCATAGAACAAAACGTTAAATTCTCTTCAGCTTGTGTTAACGACAGACTTTATATCAGGCATCTAACTAAAAAACCATTGACTTCCAGACGAGAGAACCAGAAGGGCTAAAATGCTAATGTATTTCCACGTTTTGGCACTTTCTAAAAATATTTATCATTAAAATTTTTCAATTAGAAAATAATTAGATAGATTCATTCAGATATTTAACATGTAAAATAAAGTACATACAAAATCCTGAGAATCTAGGCATTACAAAATAAAATTTGACAGATTAAAATGTAAAATAAAACTCAAATATTTAAAACAATTACAGGTGGAAGTGTGGAGATTTAAGATCAGCATTGTTGCCAAGCATTGTGGTAACTGTGACTAATAATGCCATAAAGTCTGTGGAAGCATGTGGTGGGTTAATGATTATAGTAGCACTTAAACTGTCAGTGTCATTCATGTTTATCAGAAACGAGGAAATGGCCTGCAGGAACAAAGTAAATACACTAAAATGACCAACTCATGATGTCATGGTGCCAGTGAAGGCCACTTATCTCACTTAAGGTGTAACTGCACAGTTAAACTTGTCCTTTAAGCTATAAACTAAATGATATGACTGAACTGTGATGAAATACATCAATGCTGGTGTTATTGTTGACATTTCTTACCATATTTATAAAAATTAGAATTTCATGGTTGAAAAAGGCTCAACATGCCATCTACCACAGTACAGGCCTATTTTCTGCTTTCTGTGGACTTGAAATTAATGCTGCCTTGAAATGAAACCCATGAGCTTGTGGTTACAGTGTGGGAAGTCATGTACACTATGTGCCTGTCATTCAAGTAGCTAAAGTCATGAGCACACCGCTGCTAAGCAACAGCAATATTAACATTACTGTCGGCATCTAGAGGCTAACAATTTAGCAAATTAGCTCGTGGGTAACATAATGAAGGAAATGAAAACACAATGACTGAGGAGAAAGATGAGGCTGTTGGGAAAATCAACATTTTCCTGAGACATATATAATCATGACAAAAAACAATATATGACTAAAATTATATTATATGTAAATATATTAACTTTAACCGAAAAAAAATGACTTCCATGACCTCTACCATTTCTGACAGCGTCAACAAAACCTTATGAGGTTGTGAATATGACAAGAGGGGGACGTTTATATGGACTCTTCTCATAAACACGGTAAACACAAGCCCATTTGAAGGCACCATAAGCCATCAGCACATTACAAAATCTGAATCAGTGTTAATGTTTTAGTATTTGGCAATAGCAGTGTGCTTTCCTTTGCTGTGAGTATTTACTCATTTAGCAGCTGGCGAGTTAGCGAGCTAATGTTAGCTCATTAATTCCACCAGGCTTTCATGCTAACGTTACACTGGTTGCAGAAATTGAGCAGAATAGCAGGCTTGTGGCCAGCAGCAGTGCTGTATCTGGGTCCCTCCTCCCCGCCAGGAGATTATTTCAACCTAGAAGAGAGTGGGTGGCTGCTGTGTGACGGCCTGTCTCCAGAGCTGCTGACCGCTCTGAGCGCTCTCCTCCCAGCGGCAGGGAGGCAGAGGCTCTGTGGGGTGCTAATCCTTGTCTCATTTGTGGTCCGATAAACAGCAAAATCATCAAAGAGACATTTTCAAAGCTCCTCAGAGTTCTCTATTTTCTCTGCCCATCAGCAAAAATTTGGATGTGCACCGATGGGTGAAAACCTGCGAGCACACTTGCGACCCTTGCAGATGCGGCAAGCATATATCAAGTATCACACTTTCAGTTCACGTACCTGAGTATATCCTGTCAGCCATATATGTATATACGTAATGAGGGCTGGCAATCAATTCAAATATTTAATTGCAAGTACCAGGCAGGGTGCTCATAGAGCCCATTTTCATTCACATATCTCGAGGTCAGAGGTCAACCTCCAGAAGATTGCTAGTGTAATTGTGTTTAAGAAATTAGTGGCGTTAAAACAAATTTATGTTAATGTGTTATTAACGTGTTAACTTTGACAGCCCTATGATGTATTATGAGCTAAAATCCTGTTTACTCTGATGTAAGACAATTGGAAAAATGTGGCCAAAAGCCCAAATGGCATTTTAGTGTTCAGAGATTAAAGATGTTTTAAAGCCTCTGTTTAAGTGCATGCTCAGGAGGAATAACACACTATATCACTCAACGATCACTAGAACAACAACTTTATGTCTGCTTTCACTTGTGTTTAGTCTGCTGAGCAATGTTAGCTGGCAACTTAACATTTAATCCCTCCTTAAGCACACCGTTCTCTTGGTTACCCTTTCAAATCTTGTTTGCACTTAGGACAGCCGAAGGAAGCTGAGCTCTCACTTGGCTGGTTGTAAAACACGTAAAGAGAAACGGATACAGAAAACTATCCTCGTGACTGATAAGGAACAAAGGTCAAACAACAGTACAAACCAAGAAACAACAGTATTTTTAAAATCAAATCCCGGTTTCTTAGTTTAGTTAATTAGCCAAGCTTTCCAGTCCACGTGCCTTCTGACAACTGCACGTGTTCAGGTACAGTGAAGCAGGGTACAAGTAGCCCTGGTTGATCAGTGATCAAGGACTGTAATTTAGCTACAGCTAGAAGTCTTATACTCTGTACAGTGGATGCATGTAGTATACTGCTTACATATAGTGTCTCTGTCAAATAAACTACAAAAATAAAACAAAAGTTAAAGGGACTCTGTAAGAATCAGAAATCCCTTTTTAACAGTGACACCTGTGGCTGTTAAGTCAAGGACAGTCAGCATCTTGTTGCTGGTGCTTGTGCTCACACTATCGACACACAGGTGACTGAATGATTGACAGGCATCATGTTGATTCATGTTAACAACATTAGTAGCTAAAACCACAATATCACTATACTGTATATTTTACATGCTTGGTAGTAATGTTAGCTTACCAAACGGAGGTCCCTCCTTGAACTGATGTTGATACGAGTGTTAACTTTTCCTGTCTCAGCCTCCCGACTGTGGTCAGAAGGAACGGGAGACACCGTAGTTTTGGTCTCCTGGGCTGGAGTTGACAACACTACTCGGCCTGTAGTTAACCCCCATCATACCACTCAGCCGGCGGGAAACTACACACTTTTCTGCACAAACTGAAACTTCCGCTGTACACTCACTTCTCACAGCTGAACTAACTCGTTCATTTTCTCACACACTCACCGCCGCTCTCTCTCTCTCTCACTTCACCACTCACTTACCTCGTACACACAAACACACACACACACACACACACTACACACTGGCTCTGCTATTGGCCCACACTAGTTTTCACACGATGTCGGTCACATTCCTGTTTTGCTCGACAGGCTTCACCAGACATAACTTTGTTTTTTTGTGCTTTCGTGGAGTTTGGGTTGGAGTCTGCGTTGGGGTGGGGGCTGGTCGTTTGTTAGTGGACTCCATGAATGTTTAGCTATGGTCGCACACTGCACTCACGAGTGCCATGACATCACATTCATTGGATTATCCATGAAAACAGACCCTGGTTCTTCACATTAAAAACAGTCTACAGGCTGAGGTATCCCGGAAAGTCACAGGTCTTATTTTCTGGTTAGGTTACTACCTGTTCACACATTGGTGATCAAAATGGTTAAAATGTTTATACACATAAAAACTTACAGTCCCTTTAATGTAATATAACTTCTGATCACATAATTTAAGTTGATATGATCCTGCTGTGTGTCAGAGGGATCTACCTACTGTATGAGGAGGAGCTGGTATGAGGCCTGGTTTTACACACCTGTTTTTACCATATGACTCGCAGACAGTCTTGATACCAGCCTGAATGAAACATCTCCAGGGCACAACACACCACAAGCCCCCCTCATGACACAGCTGTTGAAGGCTGTGTCTCGTCTGCTCGTGGGATTGGACAGTTGCTAGGAAGCTGGTGGTTTAACGTGTCCCTGCCCTGGCATGAGGTCACTTTGTGGCTGCTGCAGCAGAGCACACACCCTCCACCTAGTTTTCCATCTGGAGTTCTGGGCTTTTAAGAACTGAAGTGGCTCAGTTGTAAATTACACCAGAGGGATGTGGCGTTGCTTATTTTGCCAGCAGCTCTGGAGAACACAACATCTTGAGGTGTTATTTTTAGCTGCCGAACATTAAATCTCAGACATAACAAACAGAGACATTTTTATATTTCTGCAGTTTATAAGTAGCATTTAAACTTCACCTTCAGTGTGGCGTCTGTGTTATAAGAGAAGGGCAGGGACACAACAACATTTAACTTATGGTTTCTATTGTGGCCCCGGCAAGTCTAGGCAAAGTCCCACTTCCACCAATTCAACTGGAAACAGACTGAATGAACGATGTAATGTTCGTAATAATCACATGACTCACCTGTTTCCTTATCCTCCAGCTGCTTTCTGTAGTCATCAAATATCTTTCTCCAGTGTGTCACATTTCATGTTAAGAAACCTGAAACACTGAGCTCAGAGATAATGAAAAGTTTACACTTCTCAGGCTGCACAGAACAAGAATGACGTGTTAATTATAATACTCACCTTTTTATTGGAGTGCAGAGTAAACACAGGTACAAAGCTGCGTTGATAACAAACTGCTTGAAGTGAGAAGTATTTTCCCAAGAGGCTTGTTTGCAGGGACAAAAATGATTTACCAGATCATATAATTGGTTTAAAATACTCTGCATGCAAATGAGAGAGTAGCAATGACTTTGTTTCCTCATTTAGAAGCAAGTATGATGGGAAAATACTTGTTTCTCCCTCCAAGTCGTTCTCACAATGACTACAAAGGGCTTTTGTGACTCATTCTCAGATTAAACTTTTACAATCCTACGTTTTAAGTTATTGTGAGTAAGTTTGCTTTACAGTATCTCTGTTTTATATATTTTCATTAGACATTTATACAGAATAGGGGACTGTTTAAATGTTTACACTATTTCCCCAAAAAGACGTAAAATAAAAAAGCAAGAGAGAAATAAAACAGGAAAGGGGGGATAAATAAACCTTTCGCACCACCCACTCACCCACTTGTCCACTACTACTTGTAACTTTCGAGTTTGTGTTAAATTTATACTCAGTTTTGAATCTGACTCTAGTGGGCTTTCTATTATATTGGAGAAGATGCTGAATATTTTGGTTCAAAGGTTTTCTGTTTTTGGGCAGAATACCAAACGGTGGGAGAGCAAACTTCGAGGATGTTTTATTCTGTTGAAATTTAAATAGTATAACCTGTGCTGCACTTAAACCATTTCTACTGCACCTCTTTACCATATAGCCGTTTTTGATGACAATGAAAGGGCTACTATGGGGACTAACATCACACATAAATAACATTGGCCTCATTGGATCCACAAGAGTCTCAGCTTTGCAGTGATAGCCCATTTATGTAATTCAAGAAGTTTTGGGACCTCAGTAGGCAGAAATATTCAAAAGCACCATTTTAAAATCAGTTAAAATAACACATCTATACAGCATGAACAAAACTGCCTGTGTTTTTGCCCCAAACTGCATGTGATTATTATCACATGGCTATCTCTATAAGGGAGACTCGTGGGTCTAAAACTAAGCCTGCTACAGCCTCTGAAAGACAGCAAAGGCAGCCAAAGGTGCCAGTGCCTCAAGGAGTGGTAGAGGTTAAAATATATTAGACAATATCTGGCAATTATAGAGCAAGTATGAATATATTTTAAGCTTTCATCCTGTATATCATCATGTCATATTCCTCCCATGCAAATGAAGGGCCATTAATGTTTTGTAGAACATTGTAATTATCAACTTATCTGCCTATTCAAACATTCATTGAGTTTATATGGACTTTCAGTGTTGTAGTCCAGCATGTATGTTTTTACACAGTCCCTGACCTGAAATATCTGCAAAAATTATTAGTATTCATATTGTATTTCCCCCGCAGCTCTTAGAAGGAGGAAAAAGTCCCCTTCAGATGTAGCTTTCAGTGTTTTTCTTTTGTTGTTTTATGTCCATCCAGGCGTCCTGGGCTTCTCTCAGGACTGAGTTTGCCGCCCTGAACGCTGCTCAGCTTCACCACATGCTGAGGGAGTACAACTCTGGTAAAGCCTGTCCCACCGGATGGTCCCCGTCATCAGACGATGCAGAGGACGCCGTCAGGACAGGTGAGTGATCCAGACCATCCTAAAGATACACTTTTAATCAATAAGATTATCAAAAAAAAAAAAAACATAATTTGCAGATATTTTCATAATCTGTTAATTGTTTTAGTCATTTTTCAGACTGGTTTCAGCTTATCAAGTGAGAGGATTTGCAGCTTGTCTTTGTTTTAAATTTAATATTTAAATATATTTAATACGAATTTCGGTCGTCAAAAAAGCCATTTAGAGACATCACCTTGGTCGGTTGTAAACTGGAATTATTTTCACCATTTTTCTTTTACATTTCATGGCAAATTAATCAATATTAAATATAACTGATAACCAGACCATTCTGCCTATCTTGAATGACGTAATAAATATATATAAAAATAAATGATTAGGCATCATCAGTTCAGTTTCATTAACTTATAGGGCTTACAAGTGCATGTGCAGGGTTTTTTTAGTTTTAGTTTTCATAGATGTTTGTCTGTTTACTGTAAACTGCAGTAACCAGACTCCTCATTCAGCAGAAATTTATTATGCAGCGTGCATGTCCAAACTTGTAGATGTGCTTCACTGCACAAGACTTCATGATAAATAACAAAGTTCAATAACTGAGCTGAACTCTGCTCAGAGGCTCTGAAGAAAGCAATGATACCTCAGTCATAATCTAATGTGCACCTACTTTCTATCAATTACTGTGTTACATTCTGTGTTTTTTAACATTAGGTCTGGTGTAGTCGATGGAGCAATCCTTCATGTTGGTTTCATTTTCTGTTTGAAACTTTTTGATGATTGGAACCATAAGATGTGTGTTCAAACTGTTCAATATTTAAAAAAAAAGATATTAAATAAATACCCACATGAAAAAATGTTTGAAAATATATATATATATATATATATATATATATATATATATATATATTTCATGACACAACATTGAAATATAAAATGTGATGTAAAATAGAGCTGGGAGATGGATAAAATTAAATATCACAATATTTTTGGCCAAATACCTCCATATCGATGCTGTGACTATTGGTGCTTTCTCAAAATATTCACACATTGAGGTCTTTGATGAATAATCATCAGTAATGTGCATATAATGACAAAGTGAGTAAAGGAAAATAATAAAACGTCTAGAACAGTTTGGTAAGTTCAGAAAGTTCATAATTTTATTGTAATGCGGCCTTTAAAACCAAGAAAAGACAACACTTATGCCATATCACGATATCCAAAATGTAAGACAATATCTAGTCTCATAGATCGACTCCACCCTGCTGTGTAGAATAGAACTGATCCAGTAACAGTTTCATCAGTCCTGTACTTTATTTACAGCGTTTCATTAGGCGTTAATCCAAATACAGCAGGATTGAGTTTTATTAGGAAGCTGTGATGAAGCTCTGGTAATTTGTTATGGACGACCTTTCTCTCCTCCTGCAGCCAACATTCTGGAAAGCTTTGACAGCCACCCGCCGCTCATCCTGCCCGCCAGCACATTTCACCTGGAGCTGGGTAAACCTGTCGTGGAGCCTGCTCTGTTCCAACAGCTCGGCCGTCTGCAGGAGTTCATTCGCAGACTACCCCACAGTGAAACCCAAGCCGAGCCCGATGTGGAGGAACAGGTAACGAGCCCTCTGACCCCAGAGCAGGAAGTGAGACACCTTGATGTTTCTACATCTGTTATTGATTGATGGTATGTTCCTCAGGGTCTCAGTGGGACGACCATAGACAGCCAGTCTGCGACCTCACCCTCCGTCAGAGTCTTCCTGGATCCTGCCCATCAGGTGGTCTCTGACCCGGATACCTACCCTTCCGCCAAGGGAGACCTGGACCCTACCTCCCCTGCAGAGCCGGCTCAGGCCCGAGGATCTCATGGTGACCTAAGCAGCTGTGAGGCGGTCCTGACCCAGAAGCTGAAGAGCCTGGAGCTGCAGAACACCCTCGTAGGTCACACTGACATGGGGTACCACAAGAGCTTGGCACTGGACCCATCCTGCCTGCTGACACCACCCAATACCCCGCAGGGTATGGAGCTGGCCGAACTGGAGGCTGATCTGCAGGAGGGCGCCCGCCAGCTAAAGAAAGGTAAAGACAAAAGATCTGCACACTTAACTGAAAGCTCCTTTTCAATTAAATTTAATGGTGAAAATTTTCAGTCTAACACAGAAACACCACAGAATAAACAATATGCATGTCAGCGTACTCTCAGACTGGACTAGTCTAGCAACTAATGATTATTTTCATCGTCATCGTTGATTAATCTGTTGATTATTTTCTTGATTAATTGTCCAGAAACCCTCACAGGTATTGCATTTAGCATAAAAAATATGCTCAAATCATAACAGGGCAAACTCAATCCCAACAGCTGTCAGTATGTCAGTGTGCTGACCTATTATTATTATTATTATTATTATTATTATTATTATATCCTTTAATTAACCAGGTGAGAAACTCATTGAGATTAAAATCTCTTTTCCAGGAGTGACCTGGCTAAGAGGGCAGCAGAAAGCGCGAGAGAGAGCGCAGGCCATATTACTGTGGTTTATACACATGTATGCACACAGATACGAAGGCACCAGTCCAAGGAGAGATTTTCAATGTGTGATGTGAAAGTCAAATTTTGATCAATGAGGATCCCTAAATACTTATAAGTTGGGACCAGTGCAATTTGAAACCCTTGAGCAGTTGAGACCCTGGGGAGATCAGATGGTATTTTTTTCCATTTGAAAAAAGCATCATTTTGGATTTCTCTGCATTTAACACCAGTTAAAGTTGAGTTAAACGAGACTGAACCATATTAAATGCAGACTGCAGGAATTCAAGGGTCTGTGCTACTGGGGGGGATGAGCAATGGATAACTGTATCATCTACATAAAAATGAAAAGCAGCATTTCATAAGTTATCACATAGATTGTTTATATATATTGAGAATAGCAGTGGACCAAGGATGGAGCCCTGGGGGACACCTTTTGACACAGGGAGAAAGGAGGATGACGATCCAGCAAACTGAACACACTGAGTTCTGGCAGACAGGTAATTTGAAAACCACCCCACAGCGTGTCTGGATAAGCCGATGCTGGATAGTCTGTCTGCCAGGATGAGATGATCAACTGTGTCAAAAGCTTTTGATAAATCTATAAAAAGAGCTGCACAGTATTTGTTACAATCCAAAGCCTCAATGATGTCATTCACCACTTTAATAGCAGCCGTTGTTGTGCTGTGTTGTTTTCTTAAACCTGACTGATGTTTTGATAAAATACCATTTGTGTCTAAAAATTCTTTAAGCTGTTCACTCTAATTTCTCAAGAACTTTGGCTAAAACACACAGTTTAGAGATTGGCCTGTAGTTATTGACTGATGGATCCCCCCTTTCAGCAAAGGGAAAACATGGGCAGATATGGGCTGACTATGACTTGCCCCAAAACTGCATTTGAAAATCATAAATAACAATAAATAACACGTCTGTTAAGGGGAGACTCGTGGGTACCAACAGAACCCATTTTCATTCACATATCTTGAGGTCAGAGGTCAAGGGACCCCTTTGAAAATGTTTTTTTTTTTTTCTGTTGTCTGGATTCATTAGGTTTTCTAGGTTCATGTGATGCCAGTATTTTCACTCTAGATTTAAAATAGCTTGATCAAAATTACAGATTTCTCAGGTTATAAAATTGTTGCGCACATAAAGAAACCATGAAACGGAGAATAATCTCACGAGATGAGAAACCGACAGCATCTCTAAAGGCTGATTCATGGCTTCACTTCCACACAGCAGGTTCTGATTCAGATGACACACAGCTCTGTCACTGAAACCTCGCTCACCTCCTCTGACTGAATCTATTAAGGAAAGTATTTAGTGGCTTGACCTCGGAGACCTGCTGCATATTTGTTCCAGGTCCACATAAAGGTAACCCACGACATAAAAGAGGTGGAGCGCCTCCTTAGTCCTCCCTCCATCTTTGGGCTGACTCTGGAGGTCAGGAATTTCAAGTGGAAGGCTGTGTGGGGTGGGCTCGCTCTGTAGAGGAAAGAGTGCTTCCTCTCCCACCCTTATTGTCTTTGGACGCCTCCGTCATGAGGTCATCTGGAGGAGTGAGAGCAAGTCAGAGTGAGAGTCCACTACTTCTTTATTTGATAAATAAATATAAACTAAAATGATCCTGCTGCTTTTCAGACGTATCTGTGGAAACAGTAGCAGAAAAAGAAAAAAAGTCAGATCTTTTCCTTGTGAGATTTGAGGAAATATAATTTAGATGTTATTGTATTTCATAAAATGATCACTATATCCTGACAGTAGTGCACGAGGCAAGTAATTTGAAAAAAAAAAAAAAATCATGTACCTGTATGTCTTCTGGTGCTCCTAACGGCATCTGGAAGACTGCAGCCTGTCGTCTCTGAGCAGCTGTCAATCGCTCATGAACTCCGATCAAACAGTCAAACTAGGCAGCGCTGATCAAATATGAATCAATATTCTGTTACTGTAATGACTTTTTCTGTCCTCAAATGTTTTCAGAAACATCTTGTAGTTACTGTAAAATGAGAAAGTCATGTTGAGATCAGTTGAGGACATACCAAGCACCGCCCATCAGCCGGAGCACAGCCAATAGGAGCGCTCTCTCTCTGAAATGACCTGTAATTGGCCAAAATCTCTATCACAGGCTAGATTTTTTTTAAAGCCTGAAAACAGAGCCATGACAAGGTGCAGAAGTCTAGTTTTCTCTCAGAGCACTACAATTATAATATGCTGAAAGGTTATTATGGAAGTTTTTCCCCAAAACATTCTGCCTACTGCAGGTTTAAACAGATAGTTGTGATGGCTGTGGTTGCTGAAGTGATAAAAACCTCCTGAACAATGAACACTGAAGGAATCCCAACTGGGAGAAGCTGACTGACATGAAGACAACAACTCCCATGATCCAACGCTGCTTCCTGAAGTGACCAAACTTGAGAGACCGCTAGCGGCAGAAAATTACAAATTGTGTGTTTAATTCAGAGAAACAAACCATTAACAATGCCATAAACCCAGAAGATAGCTTGACTCATGACATAAAAACATCAAAAGGAGAGCAGATATGAATTGTTTTAACAGCCTTCCTATCATTCGACAAGGAAATTGTGTCAATTATTGTTTTATTGCATCAGAATAAGTGAAGAGGGTAAATAATAGTACCAACATCTGCATTATCCCTGCAGAAAAATAAGTAAAATTAAAATTTCTTCTGTTTGTTAATGACAAATGACCAAACAAGTACAGGAGTCAAAACAAACATTAAAGATGTACATTTTAATGAATTAATCTTAATTGTTGTGGGATATATTGAGGAGAGAGGAGACTCTGTCTAGCAAGGCCGGTCGGTCCAGCAGCTCTCCTCAGATCTGAACCAGACCTTCAGAAACACTTCTCATCACATGTGATTGTGTTTTGTGTTTAAGAGGTTCAACCTGTGTTAATGCGCTCCCTCACAGACCCCCCACTGTGGCACAAAGGCTTTAAAGCTGAAGGATTTGGTTGATCCTCATCAGATGTCTTTACTCTCATTGGTCCCTGGTTGTATTATGTTTTCTCTGTTAGAACCTTTTATAAAAGTAATTTGTTTAATGGGTTTTGAGGATTGAAATAAAACCATCTGCCACCTTCTCTGTATGTACATCTGTCCTAATTAGCTGTATAGTTAATACTATCACAAAGCGGTGCAACAATTATGTTACGTTCATTATTGGGTGTTGAGAAGGGGATGGCCATTTTTATTTCGAAACATTAGTAGTCCAAGAAATGTCCCATTGGCTGAAAAAAAAAATTAAAAATTTGTCCCGACAGTCCGTTACCCCAAAAACAAACAGCCATTGTTCCAAGGCCTTGACAATACAAACTCTCCGTGCAACCACCAGAAGCTAATGGCTCAATATAATAAAATAATAAACTGGAACAAGGCTTTCATTGGTCAAACATATATTTCTGCAGGGGGAAATCCACTGAAATCGAGGTCCGTCCAAATATTGTTTCCTCCGCATGTATGTTCCGCAGAGGTGTGCCAGCATTCATAACCCACAAAATCACTTTTCATAAATTTCTTTGTGAATTTTTTGGACGAAAATGCATGCTTTACCTTCAAATACTTTCAACAATTTCTTTTCTTTTTCTAATTTAATTTAATATTTAATTTGTTTTTGAATATGTCATTTATTGACATTTGACGACGTCACCTGGAACATGGTACATGTATACATGTTTTCTGCTAATTGCTGATGTTTTATGGACTGCATATTTAATCTGTTAATCAGGTAAATATATATACATTAACAGACAGTGAAAATGATTTGTAGTTAGTAAGGAATTGAATGAAATTAGTGCCAGGTGCGGTGGCCAAGTGGTAAGGCGTCGGTCTCGTAAACCGAAGATCGCGGGTTCGAACCCCGTCCGTGCCTGTCAATCTTGGAATCAGCTCTACTCTTTGAGGGTGGCAGTAGCTCAGTCAGTACTCAGTAGTCAGGACTTTGCTTTAGGAATTGGAGGGTCACTGGTTCAAGTCCCAACGGGCTTCTGGAGAGGTGCCAGCTTACCTCTTGGGCACTGCCGAGGTGCCCCTGAGCAAGGCACCAAACCTGTTAAAAAAGTTTGTAGTGGAAATAGTTTTACAGCTAGAAAGAAGATACTGGCAGTTTCAAAACAAGAAAACCTAAGGAATCCATCCACAAAGCATTATACGAGCTTATCATAAAGGAGGCTGAGTAACGCTCCAACTTTCTGTAAACTTGGCAAGGAAAAACAGACACAACCATTTTCAAAGTTGTCTGTTGACCTCTGACCTCAAGATATGTGAATGAAAAGAGTCACTTTAGGATAATAATAAAGTGCCATGCTATGAGTATGAGTGATTTGAGTATATTTTTATGCTAAATGTACATGGGAGTTAAGTTGTTTTACACCCTGTTGGGAACCCTGGACATAGTCCCACCACTCTGAGCTGTATCTTGGCCTCCAGTGTATCTACCTCTGTGGTTTTGGCTCTCAGCTAATGTTATTTTGAAAGTTTGGTAATCCTTTAATCTGGCCCCAAGAATTACAGAGAGGTGGTGATGTCAGGAGAGAAAAGAGCAGTGGCCGATCCGTCATGGGAATTTACAGTTGGGTTGGTGCGTGGAATCTTAATCGGTGGCAGCATTGTTCGGGGCAGGTCCTGCGTGGGGGGCAGACAGGCTGCATGTTGGGAATAGGAGGAGGGAGGTGGGGGGGCGGTAGAGCAGGAGCTGCAGGGGTGGGAATAGGGTTTTTTGGGGAATGCTACTGTTGCTGCGTTGTTGTGACAGGACAAAACACATGAGGAAGACAAGAAGTCCCTGCTATAGCACTGCAGTGTGCTAACCTGTCTGCAGGCTAACTGATCTAATTTCAGGCAGATTATTTAAAAGGCTTCATCTTCATCTAAGCTGTGTTTCCTGTCTGGAGAACAAGGTTATCAAAAATAATGTTTTGTGTGCTGCTGTGTCACCACTGGTACAATCATTTTAAACTGTGTGTGTTGAGGAGGTAGTGCGTTCCAGTTGCATGGTATGTATTTTGTGTAACTCATTAAAACCAGAAATGTGAACCTAAGACAGTAGGATTCATCCTCTGGGAACCACAAATACTTGTACAAAAACCTGTCTCCATTCAGTTCCCACTGTACAAGCTAACATCTGATCTGATTTCAGGGTAATTTCTGGGTTTAGACACTTTATCTAATGCATCCCAAAGCTGTTTAGAAAACAGGAAAAATAATATTAATAATGTGCTGTCCTGCCAAAAAATTGTTAGGTGTTAAAAAGTGTAGGAGTTAAATCTCAACCGTAAAAGTATAATGTGAGAAATACGATCTTCCTTATTGAACTTTTTCAAAGCTGAATTTGCTGAACAGCTCTTAAGTTTATGTCTGTAAAACATACATTTGTTTTAATTGTCGCTATAACAAGGTTTTGAAAAGCAGTGATTCACGGTGTTGATGCAGTTCTATAAATTGTAGTCTGTCCACACAACAACACTCAGGACCAGTCTGGGTGCTTTAGTGAATATTTATACCACCACTTTGTTTTGAGCATGTGTTATCTCTGTTTGGTTGTTCAGCCAGTGGGAGTGCTGACAGGAAGACGGAGAATGTAGAAGAGGAAGAAGAAAAAGACAGAGAGGAAGTGTTCACGGTGGAGATCCACAGAGGACCTCATGGTCTCGGCCTGGCGCTTGTGGACGGGACGGTACGACATCTTCTTTATCCAGCTTATCCTTCATATGATTTATTTAATAACACATATATACAGTTACATTAGTGTCGATTTGGATTTTTAGCTCAGCAGCCATGTGGGCTTTCATGTTTTCACACAGTTTAATCTGGACACAGAAAACCTTGTGTAGCTGCTCAGATCTGATGGAGACTTATCAGATCGACCGTGAACTGAAGGGATTTCTACTACAAATCTAATCTCACTAAATGTTCTGACTGATTGGAGGGGAGCTCAGCAGTCCAAACTCATGGAGCTGATATGGTGCAGTGATACATTATGTTTTAACAGGACAGCTAATTAGTTATCATTAAAAACAGCTTAATGATGGTACAACACAGTACAACTTTATACACTGTCTGAGAACAGGTTTGTAATGTGACAGAACTATTTTGATCACTGATTAATCGTAAAAATGTCCCGAATAGTTTGAAGCGTCATTAATGACATTGACAGTCAAATTCTAAATCAACTTTGTAATGCTGTGCAGTTTTTTGTTGTTGTTGTTTTGCGTGTCTTCATTGTGTTTAAAGTAATTCTGCACAATGTCAGAAAAAGATCAGGCTACACTAATATAACTAATATAACTATTATGAGTATTATACTACTAGAAGAGTTAGATTCGAGTGGTGGCTGTGCAGGATTGTTTCAAGGCATTTACACGCTAGGGGCATGACAAATAAAATGAAAATGCACAATACTTGCCTGTGAATATTTTGTATCAAAACTATACATCCTGGCAGCGTGATGAATTTGCGGCAGTTGCAATACTTATTCAGTAAAAGGTTCAAATAGATTCGCGCAGGCAGACAACCAGGATGCTATTGATCCAGTGGTGTCTGAGGTAAATGTTGTACAGCATAAACTACTGTAAGCTATTAGAGTTTTCTTTAACAGTCACATTTGCCTCTGGTAAACAGTTAGGCTACATATTGTACATGTCTAGGGCTTTTATTGTGAAAGGTAAGAACCGAAATATGGAGGACGGCACCTGCCAAAATCAAAAATACACACACACACACACACACACACACACACACAATATATATATATATATATATATATATATATATATATATATATATATATATATATATATATATATATATATATATATATATATATATATACATTGTCTTCATTTTTAAATTAATGTATTTATTTTTACATTTATTTTTTATTTATTTATTTGTTTTTGCATTCATTTTTATTTATTTTTGCATTTATTTGTATTTGTTTTATATTTATTCTTGCATGTATGTATGAAGGAGTTGGATCTGGTCTGCGCTGCCTTTGTCAAGGTTCAGCAAGGTTCTAGCAAGGTTCAAAAAGATATTTTGACTTGCAAATGAATCGCTGCTGTGCTTTTTGTCTCTCTAAATGCATCCATAACCATCAATAATCTTGGACTTTTCTGGTTTTATGTTTATATATAGAAAACACAGCTGAGCATGAGCGGCATTTATGTAAAGTCGGTGGTTCCTGACTCCCCTGCTGCTCAGTGTCAGAAACTGAGAACGGGCGATCGCATCCTGGCTGTTAACGGCATCAGCGTGGTCGGTATGGAGTACAGCATGTAAGTATTAAAATAAACACTACAGATATTAGTCTGATCTCTTCCTGTCACTGTGTGTTTACAGCTTGTTGTGTCTCTGTTTTGATTTCAGTGGTAGAGAACTGATCCGATCATCAGGAGACTCCCTCAGACTGCTGGTGGCCAAAATAGACTCAAAGCCGAGTAACAAGAGCTCGGCTACGGCTAAATGCTGAGGGGAGAGCTGTGTGTGGATTATGAAGTGCAATTGGGAATACTTGGAGGATGTTGGTTCATCCTTCCTGCTACATCTAAAGTCAGTATTTCTCACAGGATGAAGGAAAAACCAACTTCCTCCTTCTCATTTCAGACTGGTTATGAAATTGAGCTGTTTTGTGTGCGCTGGGACAATCAAACCAAAGCAGCAGGACTGACTCCAGAAGACTGAGGGCATGGTCAAGTTATTAAAAGCTCATTCTGCTGCCACAGCTTCTTTCTGGCCTATAAACAAATTCAAACCACACTCATAAACCATGAGGGTTTGGCGGTGAGGAGAGTTGCTGCCTGTGGCAATTTGCAATTGTGAAACATCTATTTGAATGTCTGAGTACACAGTAGTCTGTCTGAAGAGCTTCAATGAGCTGCTGCAGGATCAAGATTCATGTCTGGCAACAACTGGAATTATTAATTTTTAAATTATGGCTGTTTTAAAAACAGCACAAGAACCTCCATCTTATCTAGTCATTTGTTAGGGAGTCATAGATTCTTCCTTCTGTGCACAAGTAAAAGATCTGTCTTCATATTTGGGCAAATATATTTGTTAGTATTCTGTCCCAAAACAAGGAAATGCTCACTGGGATCAAGCAGATTTATCTCAACTTTCTGGGAGATTTTGTTGTCTTGTTTTAGGGAAAAACAATGATTTTGTTTCTTTGCATTTTAGCAGCTGACAATTGTGGCCTTTAGAGCATGAATGACTGTTCATGAAAAGCATTGATCTGTTACAACAGCAGGTCAAGTGATGGGTAACAATAAATGTCCAGGTTACACGACGACAATCTTTAGACTACGACGGCGTAATTATAGTAGTAATAATTACAGAGCCGGGTGAGGGGGGTAATATTCAGAGAAAAAAAACAGATTAAAGTGGCAAATGTATGAGAAGAAAAATCACAAATTTGTGAGATTATAAAATTGGAAATTTACAAGGAAAAGAGAGAGAGTAAAGTGGCAAATTTACGAGAAAAAACACAAATTTGTGAATTAGAGAATTGGAAATTTATGAGAAAAAAAATTAGATATTCTCTGAGAGACAATAAAATCTCACAAATTTGCAAGATTATGAAGTTGGAAATTTACAAGGAAAAAACCTTGGTTATTCTCTGAGAGTACAGTGGCAAATTTATGAGAATAAACTCACAAATTTGCAAGATTATAAAGTCCTAAATTTACGAGAAAAAAGATGGTGGAGTTGGACATTTGGATAAAAATCTTTAAACTGTAATTTTTCATGCTTTTAAACAAACTTGAGGATTACCAGCTCCTTTTTTAAAGCAGCTATAATCTATATTTTTTATCATAACAGTGGATCAGATCACTCTAGTGATGAACCTACAGAGAATTATGTGCTGAATCTGCAGCTCCACTCGGCTTTACAGAGCTTTACACTTTCAGCTCTTTGTTTATCTTTCAACTTCACTGTTGTGGTTCACTATCACTGTTGCCACAGCGTCATTTTCAGAGAAAGCTGTAAAAAGCCACTGTCCACTACCTGCTCAGTGTCAAACAGCAGACAGACCCAGTTAGAGACGAGCTGGTGAACATAGTGGAGCATTGAGCAGCTAAAGAGAAAGATATTTCCCTCATGAGTTGGTGGAGACCAAAAACAGAGCTAAAGGAGAGAATAATGGTTACATCAAGTGACATAAACACAAAGACTCCTGATGAATCATCATGTTCCTCTGTAACGTTGCTCTGTAACTGATGATTAAGCAACTGTTTGCTCACAAGATCAGCCTCAAAAAACCCCATAAAATCCTTTGGAAAAGTTTTCCGTCAGAAATAAAAGAACAAAGTTTATCTGAGTTTCCACAAAGTTTTAAGTTGTGGAGATAAAATGGTATTGCTGGTAAAGCTAAAGCAAATGCACACTTCTTACTGTCATAAAGTTCGACTTCCTCTGCTTCAGTTGTTCATATGTTTTGGGATCTTTTAGTGGAGCGACATTCACATGTAAACACACTAATATGTACTTTAGATATATTGAAATAAAGGAATAGTTCAACATTTTGGGAAACACGTTTATTCACTTTCTTGCTATATGAGAAGAATGTTACTACTCTCAGGTCTGCAAAAAAGTGAGTAATGTTGAACTTGTCCTTTACATTCGGAGGTTTGGGCCCAAGTGTAAAACATCTCAGTAACTGATCTGAGATCAGTTTATATGAAAAACATCAGCAGACTTGTTTTAATATGTTTAACACTGTAGAACGACGAACTGCTGCAGCCCTCATTGGAAGTCTGTCCGTCTTTTCATCCCAAATGTTTTTAAGTAAAGTATATTGACACAGTATTATTCACAGTATTTTGTAATATTTATATTGCGCAGTATTTTTGAAACTATGGAATAAACATTATTTTGACTTTGAAAACCTTTCAGGTCTTTGTGTTTGTAACACTCTTATACTGTGTGCTTGTTGGTGCTTTGGAGTGAACTACATCTGCAGCAGGAATCTAACAGCCGGGTGGAGCAGCAGCAGCAGCAGCAGGGAAGCTGCTGGGTGTGTCGGCACGCTTTAGTGGCCACCACCATCCGCTGTTTATAGCTGCTCTGTGGTTTCCACTAGCCAAGCACTTTTCCACTGACTACAGCACAGTTCAGCCTCTGTGGCCCCCTGAGGCCACGATTAAAAACACTGCTTTATATCAGTGTAGAGGTTTTAACATGTTGTCACTTAAACGTGAACACTTATGAGCGTAATTAACGAGTAGACAAGGTGCTGAGTGAGAGGCTCCCTGCAGCTTTCTAACATTAATCCTCTATTAAAGGGCAACATTGGCAGTTTTCAACCTGGACGGTATTTTGAAGGTGTTTGTGTCAAAATGAATAATGAGGACCACAATTTTTTAAATTGGTCCAGCATTGAGGGAGAACGCTGTAGACGGCCAGTCCGCTCTCATTCTTAACTCTGGTCCACTCTATTCACCATAAAACCGAAAAAGGGTCGCGTCTAGAAGGGAACCAGCAAATTGGGGAAACTCTTGCAAAACGATTAAGGCTATTCAGTTCTTTTCTTCTCAGTTATTTTTATATAGTGTCAAATCAACAAAAGTTATCTTGAAATGCTTTTTATATAGAGCAACTCTAGACACACTATAATTTTAGAGACCCAACAAATGCATACATTGTTATGCTGCAGTGCCAAGGAAAACCTGCCCTTTTCAGCATCAGGCATTGATCTTGGATAATTAGGCATTTAACTCAAATAGTTAAGGTTAGGATAGATTGTTGGGCAGTGAGTTTTGCAAGAGGTTTTGCAAGTTTTTGCAGATCTTAGATCAGATTCCACAATCTGTGGGCTACCTTCTTGACATGACCCCAAAAAAGAAGAAGTCTCTGTGAAATATCACGAGGTGATATGTCTCTGGAAGATGGAGGAAAATGGAGGAATAAATCTGTTTGACTTGTAGAGAATCACTGGCCTAGTAAACAGGATGTGAATGGAGAAGTCACAGCAATGTAGTTTCTGAAGGGGGCAGCAACGCAATATAACCGATGCTGGCTGCTGTAAAACTCCAAAGAAGAAGAAGAAGCAGGAAGAAGCTGCCTGAAGAAAATGGTGGAATAGTGGACTACACAGTGGAAACATGAGTGCCAGCCAGGCCGAGTTTGTAGTGTTGGAGCACAGAAAGTGTAGCTTAGTGTCATCTCAGAGATTTCCACACTGTGGACAAGGTCTTTCAATTCAATGGCCACCTGTATTTATTTGAGCCAGAATATATAAATATTCAGATTTCCCTACGAGACTTCTCCTTGAGCAGGACTTTGACACAATAAAAACAGACTGGATCAGGAGAAAGGTAAGACGAAGGTTTCTCTATAGGGACACTTATGATAACAATCTGAGCCTGTCAGTGGCAACAAGCACTTTTAGTGGATGCTACTTTACATTGAAGCTGCTGCTCATTTAGCGGCTGGTTATCCCTCAATAATGGACCAGTTTCTTAAAGTATTGTACAAATGGACAACTTCTGTCCTGGACTACACTAAGGTGTGTGTCTTTTATTCCTCTCAGTTTACACTAAAATGACAAGCCGTTAAAGACAGTGGTCGTTCCTCGTGGCAGCAGCGTCTGACCTGAAGTAGTGGTCACAGTTGAGAACAGGACAGTCTGTAAACATCAGTCTGTAGTCGTAGTACACCGTGTCCTCTGGAGGTCTTCCCTCTGGCCCTCCTCTGAAGCCAACCTCCTCCAGGAGGTCCTCTGGGGGCAGGCGGGCTTCCTCTGTGGGCACTCTGCTCCGGTAAACCTCCAGCCTGGAGGTCTGGATCCCGACCTGGTCCTGGATCATCCTGATCAGACTGAAGACTCTGCTGCTGCTCAACAAAACCACCTCAAAGTTTCCTGGATGAGCTGCAGCAGAGTCGAAGGGGATCAGTCTGACACTCAGACGGATGAACCTGTTGATGGTTAAAATCTGACTTTAGATCACATTACGTCACATCATCAGATTTGTTTGGAGGCTGGATTCACATTTTCACACATTTCACATTCGATGGTGTTAATTGGTTAAAATGCTTAATGTCAGTCAACGGTTAAATGGCCATTTATTAACATCCACAATTATTTCATAAATTTCTATGATTGAATTTGTGCTCATTCAAAGACAGCGTAATGAAAGGCAGCAGCACTTGGCTGAAGGTCGTGTTGAGGTCGTCTTTGTTTTCGTAGCTGTTGAAGCGACGTGTGTACTTTAGTAACAGGAAGTGATTTACTGCTGACACCTCAGAAATAACTCTGACTGGTTCACCTCCTACATGGAGGTCTGAACGTCAGCTCCACATGAGAAAGAAAAGAGACTGTTGAAACTGTTCTGGGATCTGTTTTTTAATATATCATTTTATATGTTGCTCCTGTTTACAAGAGAGGGAAAGTACTATTCAGATCCATTACATAAGTAAAAATGTAAAAATAATCAATCAAGTCCTGTATTCAAAATCTCACTACAGTATAAAAAGTACTATCAGCAAAATGTACTTCAAAGTATCCAAAGTTAAAGTGCTTGTTCTCCTGTGATGGATTGTTATTCTTCTTCATCTTCTTCTTCTTCTTATTGTTGTTGTTGTTGTTGTTGTTGTTGTTATTAGTATTATTATATAGTTAATAGGAGAGGAAAGAAAACGTTCAGTACCGATCCTGTACTTTTTACTCCACTACATTTATCTGACAGTTTTAGTTACTTTGCAGATTCTGATTATTAATAGAAAATATAAATCAACCAGTAAATGTTGATGAATCTGATAAATGATGATAAATGATAATAAGTCTACCCACCACTACATAAAGTAATTAAAATGAACTCCACCATAAGCAGCTGCAACATTAAACACATTAATGCATCAATAATTGTAACCCAGTTATATAATATATATTATTCAGAAATGGGCCATTCTGTATAATGAACACTTTTCTACTTTTAATAAAGTAAGATTTTTGAATATAGGTAATACAGTTTTATACAATATTATAATGTAGGACGAGCAAAGATCTGAGTACTTCTTCCATCACTAGATAAATGTAACTGAGTAAGAAGTACAATATTTGCTTCTGAGATGTAGTGAGTATTAGTATAAAGATACAGTAAGTACAGAACTTGTGTAAATATACTTAGTTGTCTTCACACGTGTAAATGTAGATGAGGTACCTCCTGTCCTGTTCAGGGTTGAACAGCTGATGTTGATCACATCTGGATATCTGGGTGTCGATCTCTCTGCTGTCACTCAGTCTTTGACGTCAAAAAGACAGAAAATACAGTTAATAAAAACAATAAAAGATACACAAACAGAAAGGAAACAGTTTATTTTACCTCAGTCTCTGCACTTGTCTGCTCAAGTCTCGGTAACGGATCGTGTCGTTGGCAGCCCTCAGCTGCTGAGTCAGCATGTGGAGCTGAAACCGCTGACAAGGGACGTTCAGGTTCATCAGACCTGCATGGATCAGTAATATTGAGATATCATATAATATATATATATATATATATATATATCAATAATTTAATAAACTGTCCATGAAATGTTGCAACAGTTAATCAGATGCAAATGATACAAATTTTGTGTCAATTTGCATCTTTGCATTAACTTTGTATGTACAGTAATCAATATGTGAAAAGGTTGCTTCACTCTAGGTGTGAATGCACTATTAGAAATATGACCCTGGCAAAAACTTTTCCACCTTCTTAAGTCATAAACACAGGAGAGAAAACTATTTAGATCAGATTTAAAAACTAATCCCCAGGTTTTATGTCTGAATTTTAAGGGATGCTGAATTGTTTTGCAGGATTTGTCTGAGCATACAGAGTCAGTTCGTGCTCTTCATGTGGCAGTCTGATATAAATTTACCCTTCATGCTTTTGCTTGTTATTGTCTTATTGTTCCTAGTTTCTTTTTTAAAAATATCAGAGCGTTGCCGGACCACTCAAGAATTGTGGTAAGAAATGAGCCAGATGTATTCATGTTGGTCTTTTTGTGTCCTGAAGCTGAAAGCTATGACTGACTGACTGTTTGTGGGGGAATTTATCTATTGCTTTTCTTGCTTTGTGAAAAGAGGTGAATCTCAGTCTGCAGCTCAGAGTTAAAATCCTGACTGTCTTTGAGCTCCTCAAACACCCGTCAGTACAAAAGGAACATTGTTCTGGTTTTGTTTCCCAGAGCTGCTGTTATCTGTGAGGCGGATGAAAGGAAATGACTCACAGCGCCCTCCATGAATACTTCAGTACAACCACACTGTGACATTTAGGAAATACTGACCCACATATCTCTTTCTAATCTCTTTTTCCTTCAAGATTATCTGGCATACACAGGAGCTTGAACAGACACTGAAGTCTGTTGTAGAACATGATGCGTTTTCAATCAGAGCCTCCACGGATATTACCGTGTAAAATCACAGAAAATACTGTAATTATTTCCAGAAGAGGAAACTTCTTCAGTCTCTGGGGATGAAGCTGCAGAGAGACGATGGATTACCCAGATAGAAATCCTTCAGGTTGACTGATCCACTTCTGTCTGCGTCACTGTGGCTGAACAGCTTGTCCACCTGCAGCTGATGGTCCAAAAACCATCGAGTCATCTCAGAGAGGAAGTCCTCAAACTCCGGCCCGGTGGACCTAAAGGGCTGCGAGGTCTTATCCATGGAGGTCTTATCCATGGAAACCTTTGAACCATGTTTCAGACAAATCATATCTGATAATATACACTTGTATCAGCAAAGGTGCATTTATGTAGTGGTGATAAGTTTTATACAGTCAACTAAACACTATGCACTATTGCATAAAGCACTGAGGCTGATGGGAATATGCAGATATTTATGGTGCTTTCAAATGGGGTCGTGTTTACCATGCTCACTAAACAAGTCCATATGAACACCCCCCTCATTTCCTGCATTATGTTACCTGCGTGCTACCTTGCTAAATTGTTACCCTCTGTGGCTTCTAGATGCCAACGGTAATGTTAATCTTGCCGTTGCTCAGCAGCGGTGTTCTCAATTTTTTTTTAACCAATTGAACGTCAAGCATATTGTGGACACGACCTCCCATGTTGTAAACACAAGCTCATGAGTTTCATTTGATGGCACCTACAGGTCACAAACCAAAGTGCCAGATGAAAAGTCAAGGGATCACTACAGTTATTGTAATTCATCCTGATGAGAACATGAATATTTGTACCAAAGGTCACGACAATCCATCTAATAGTCATTGACAAATTTCCCTAAAAATACAGCTTAAAGGAATAGTTCAGAAGTATCAGAGTAGAGAAGCAAAGAGATGAAACTCTGGTGCTTTTTTGACGATAGCTGCTAGATGGCACCGCGGTAGCACTGCCGCCACTTTAAAGTAAGTAAGTAAGTAAGTAAGTAAGTAAGTAAGTAAGTCAGGGATAATGTACATCAAGCCGGTCATTGTTTTGAAAGAAACCCCAACAGGGTGGTCTTGCTAGTTGTACATTATCTTGCTTATTACACGGCTACTTACTTAAGACATCAATAATTTGACACATAAATGGTCCTCCTTATTAACTTACATGAACTGAAAACACACTGTGAAAGTTGTAAGACGAAAACCTGGACAACTCCCACACCAGACAACGCCGTGGCGGCGACCTGTCAACTTGACTCTGAATGGGACCATAATTAACTAAATGAACATCATATTGAAGAGGACTAAACTCATGTTTACAATGTTTACTGAGGTAATAAATCAAGTGAGAAGTAGACTCATTTTCTCATAGACTTCTATGCAGTCTGACTAATTTTTGCAACCAGAGGAGTCGCCCCCTGATGGCTGTTAGAAATAATGCAAGTTTAAGGCACTTCAGCATTGACTTCACTTTTTAGACCTGGAGGTTGCCCACTGGCTTGTTTGCTTTCTTGCTGAGAGGTAGATAGGAAACACTGATACCGCTCTCTAACCAGAAACACTAAACACTCTTTCTCTGTTTTTTTTTTTTTTTTTTTTGCTTTATATTTTACATTTTCCTGCTGTTTTGTGGTGAGTTTTTGGGCCCGCTGTTTTTTCTTCTTCATGTTGTCCTGCATGTGAAATGTCTCCTCCAGGACAAGGAAGGAAGCGTCTCTCAGCTCTGTGTTTACAGTAGATATGAGGTTGATGTCAGTCAGCCTGGAATCACTGTGAAAGAACACATGAAACACTAGAAATTGTATTTTTCCATTAACCCGCATTTCAAAGTATCCGATTTATGCCATCAATTACAAAGTTTTGTCATTTTATTTAGGAAGTTAGGATTTTTTACTTAAATATGAGGTTTTAAACAAAGAAACACATTTGGCTGTTTATCCATTTTTACCTTATTATTTCAACAGTTTATCATTAGCTGTAATTTTTTTTGTTTCTCCATCATTTTTAGCCAACTATTTTAACAGTTTATCCAAGATTGTCTACTATTTCAATTGTTTATTCTTTGCCTTTGGCGAATTATTTCAGTAAGTTGTCCATTAGCTACCATTAGCTAACTATTTGAACTCTTTATCCATAATTTTTAGCCAACTATGTTTAGCTGTTTAGTTGTTGTTTAGCTGTTGATGTTTGTCTACTATTTCAAGTGTTTATCCATAATTTTAGCTAACTCTTTCGACTGTTTGTTGATCATTTTTAGCCAACTATTTTAACAGTTTATCCATGATGTTTGTCTATTATTTTAACTGTTCAATTGTTTATTCATTGCTTTTAGCTAATTATTTCAACAAGTTGTTCATTCGTTACTAATAACAGTATTTCAACTGTTTATCCATGATGTTTATCTACTATTTCAACTCTCAATTAATTTTTAGCTAATTATTTCAACAATTTATTAGTTATGGTTAGCTAATTATTTTTCTATCACTTTTAACTCTTTCAACTGTTTATTACTTTGAGCTAATTATTTCAACAGTTTAGCCCACTTATTCATCACTTTTAACTGTATCCTTTCTATCTTTATATGTTTACATGTTTTTTTTTTCACATTAGATGAGCGACGCCTGCTCCACAACTTTCGTGGCCTCAAGCAACAACAGAAGACACTCCTGGGTGGTTAAAGGTCTGTTTAGCAGATGGATGGCGGATGTTGTTCTGTGTTGACCTATGACTGGACACACACCGCCGACACCCTGTTTTAAGTGAGTGATTAATCCTGTTCAACCCCAGCAGACAGACACCACATTACAGCAACCGAGTGACAAAATAAGGGAAGAATAGACATGATGGTTTAGCGATTGCTCATCCTTCCTGCTCATCTTAAACAATGAAGGCAGGAAACAAAGCCATGACCAGTTAAACATGATGAGAGTGAGTGTGCTCTCTACTGTCACTGCTTCCTCAAGTCCCAGTCCCAGTCCCAGTCCCAGTCCAAATCCCAGTACCAGTGCTGGGAGCTGTGGGGGTTCCTGAGATGCAACCCCTCCCTCAGACACAGACAGGAAATCCTGTCTGGAGACGAAGGTGTACGAGGAAGGACTGACCTGGAGGAGAGCCAGTCAGGATGCCTCTGAGTCTGAGTTTGATTTACTGACGGGCAGTGAAAGATGAGCTCATACCTGTAAGTGAAATTAGGAAAATACTCTAATTTAAAGGTCCCATTTTGAAAAACGTTAGATTTTCATGTCTTTTTATTATTAAATAAGTTTAAGTGCTGTAGAAATTCTGTGAAAGTATTACATACAGAAATACACACACCCTCTAACTCTAGTAAATACTCCAGTAAGGTACAAGTACCACAAAAGTGTACTTAAGCGCAATACTTGAGTACTTACACTGCTGGATACAAATTTTTTACCTGACAAGAATGATACTTTTGAGTTTCTCTACAACATCTATGTGGGTTAATGAGTAAAATGTATAATATTTCCCTCAGAAATGTGGTTTATAAAAGGTGTTATTTGCAGTAGTCTCCAGAAATGAACATTTTCAAATAAAGTACCTAAATTTATTTTGCTACTTCCTACTTCTGAGTAATGGAAGTATTAGTTCTAGCAATAACATGGAGGTTGTGGTACAGTTTGTACCTAGACACTGACAGTATGACTGTTTTCAGTCTCTGTAATATGCTGAAATCCTCCTGTGGATCAAAATTGAAACTTCTGAAACAACTGAGTCAACTCAGTCAGCTGTGAAGCCAAAGATCTTTTTCATGTTTCTGACAGAAAACACGGCACGCTTCAAAAAAAAGTGTCTTTCATCTTTCGCGCTTATAAAATTCCTCTCATGCATATTTATGTCTCAACAACAGGCAGATCACTTCAAAGTGGATTTCAGGTTCCACTGACCAAACCGAGACCCACAGGTGTGCCCCTGGTATGTAGAGGACAGAGTGGGGGGTCAGGGACGCTTTTTTTTACCCTGTGCACTCATGCAACAGGAAATTTAAGAGCAGTTGCTCATGCAGGACTTGATGTATTTTAGGCTCTCAACAAACTTAAAAGCTCAAGTGAGGAGTACTGGAAGAAGTATTTAGTAAATATACTCCATAAAAATGAAAATCCTGCAGTGAAAACCATACTCAAGTATTATGAGTAGGACTGTCAATCAAGAAGAATATTTAATCGCATGACTGTCCATAGTTAATCCTGATTAATCCCACATTTTTTATCTGTTCAAAGTGATTTAATAGTTTTATCAACATGGGAGTGGGCAAATGTATGTATATATTTACTACTGGAAATCAATTAACAACACAAAACAATGACAGTATTATCCAGAAACCCTGACAGGTACTGCATTTAGCATAAAAAAAATGCAAATGCGCTTTAGCACATTAACTTTGACAGCCGGAGTTATTGTATGACTTTGGTTTTTTAAAGGGTTAGTTCGGATCCCCCAAAGTCACACAATAACACAAACAAGTGGTCTTGTCTGTAAAGAGGAGACTCATGGGTACCCACAGAACCCATTTTCATCCATATATGTGGAGGTCAGAGGTCAAGTAAATGGCCAAGACAGTTTTTCGTCATGGACATGGTACCAATGAATACCTTAGGGTTTCTAGTTTCATGTGATATTAGTATTTTTCTAGCTTTAAAACTGAGTCTACATTTACTTATTCCCCCATGTAGATATTGTAGATAAACTCAAAAGTATCAGTTTTCAGTCCTGTCAGGTAAAAATTTTGTATCCAGTAAAGTACTCAAGAATAATACGTAAGTACAGTTTTGTGGTATTTGTACGTTACTGGTGTTGCTTTGTACTTTTACTCCACTACATCTACCAGTTTGGCCACTATAGTAACTTTGCAGATTAAGATCGTAAGTAAAAATATAATAATCTTATAAATTATGGTGCATTGTTTTGTTATAGATTATTCCATCCAACAAGATATAAAGCACATATAAATGTTAAAAGTGAGCTCGCTGTTGAAAAGGGCAGGTGCAAAAAGTGTAAAACAGTTAAGATGTCTGATTTCAGTATCTTCACTCTTGCTTTAAAACTGAGCCGGCTACAAAAATCACAAGTTGTGTTAATGCACTGAAGAAATGAGTGGCGTTAAAACCCCTTACCATGTTATTATTGTGTAAACTCTGACAGCCCTCATTGTTAGTAAAATGTACTTTAAAGTGGCAAAAGTACTCAAAATGTTAAAAAACATAGTAATCTAATTTTAAGTATTTATATTATGTTGGATATTTTGATTGTACTTCCGCCACCATAGTGCAATGAGTCATGAAATGGAAATACTCAAGTACCTCAAAACACTGTGTTTCCGCCACAGCGACCTGTAATCCCTGATTATGTTGAGCTGTAACAGAAAGGTCAAATCTGCAGTATGGAGAGCTCATCTGAGTGTCCCCAATCCCTCACCAGCGTCAGAGTAATGAATCAGCTGCTTTTCCTCAACACTGTCTGTATTTATATATTTATACTTGTATATATTTCACACTCTGAACGATTGATAGTAAATTTATGGTCCCTTTCAGTAAAATGCAGTGGTGGAATCTAAGTAAGTACATTTTTTCAGCACTTGTACTTTACTTGAGTTCTTTTCGGGCTACTTACTTCTACTCTCTACATCTCAGAGGGAAATATTTTACTTTTTACTCCACTAACATTTATCTGATAACTACCAGTTACTTTAAAAATTAAGATTTTTTGCACACAAAACACACAGCTTATTAAATCTGATGTGTTGTTGTAAATTAGACTATCCGACAAATGTTGCAAATCAATCGATTAATGGAGAAACTGCTTCTGCTTTTACATTAACGCAGGAGTAATTCTAATCTGATGATGAATATATAATAGTATGAGACTCACAGAGGAGTGTTTTTTACTTTTAGTACTTTAAGTACATTTTCCTGATTATACTTATATGTTGTTAAAGGATCAAGTTCAATGCAGGACTTTTACTTGTTACAGTCTATTTTTACAGTGTGGTATTAGTACTTTTACTGAAGTAAATGATCTGAATACTTCCTGTAAAGCTTTCAGTCACATTGAAAAGTCAGTATTTCCTCAGATCAGTGCAGCAGTGTTGACGGTAATGTTGGGTTACAGCTCTCTCTGCTGGCTGAAAACAACTAACGAGGATGTGATGAAGACCCGGTTCCTTTCTAAATAAAATACAGGAAATGAAGATGTTGCTGTAATTTATTATTGCTCCAGATGTAAAATTAAATTACAAATTAAAAAAAAAAAATTAAATCAAATATTTCTTCCCATGTTTTTTCACCCAAAGTTCAGTATTTCTGTCATTTAGACGACCATCAGGACACATAAAGTCTTTGTTTAAACACTATAATAATATAGTGTATATACTTTATATAATAATAATAATAATAATAATAATAATAATAATAATAATAATAATAATATAATTTAATCATGTTGACACATACCTGTGTGAAATGTCTCATTAGAATCAGCCTTTACTGCTCTAAATCTGCAATCAGTGGGGTAAAGTAACTAGTACTGAATACTTAAGTATATGAGGTACCGTTTTCTGTTACTTTATACTTTTACTCCACTACATCTCAAAGAGAAATATTGTACTTTTTACTCCACTACATTTATCTGATAACTGAAGTTACTAGTTATTTTACAGATTTATATATCGATTTAGATGTTTCCACAATTTCCCAATCCCTTGGGATCAATAAAGTATCTATCTATCTATCTATCTATCTATCTATCTATCTATTATCTATCTATCTATCTATCTATCTATCTATCTATCTATCTATCTATCTACTACAAAATATAGGTCAACTACTGCAGTAATAAATTATGATTTATTGTTATAGATTATGCCACCCAGCAGGATGTAAAGTAATTAAAATGAACTCCACTTCTACTTGCTGCAACATTAAGGTGATGAACACATTAATTCATGCACCAATAATTATAATCCAATACATTATTCTGAAAAGAGCCATTTATGGCTGCAACTAATGATTGATTTCATTGTGGATCATTTTCTTGTTTAATCAATTAGCTGTTTAGTCTAAAAAATGTCAGAAAATGGTTAAAGATATTGATGAGCGTTTCCCGGAGCCCAAGATGACATCCTCAAAGATATTCAATTTACTGTCAAAGAGGAGTAAAGAAACCAGAAAATATTACAGTTAAGAGGCTGAAAATAGAGAATTTGGCTTTTTTACCCTTAAAATAAATACTCAAACTGATTTATTGATGATTTAAAAAGCTGGAGATGTATTTAATAGTATTAATGTTGCAGCTATTTGGTACTTTAAGTATATGTTGATGCTAACATTTTTGTACTTTTTACTGAATGCAGAAACTTGTATCAGAGTTTTTCCACACTAGTAAGTTAACAGATGTGAGTAGTAATAATCGATCAGCTGGGCGACCTCATGTTTGAGATCAGTGAGTAGATATATATGTCATCAGCATGTACAGTAAAATGTGACTCACATTGCATCAGCATTCAGACAGAGCTGGTCCTCTCATCAGGGACCCTTCAATCCCTCATCCTCTCCTTAAACGTACATCTTTTCAGATGTTTGTCTTTTCCTTGCTGTTGGCTCACTGTGTTGACCGGTCGCCATGGGAACGGGACCTTGCCTAGTCGAGCATCTGCAGAAAATAAATAATCATGTTCTGTCCACTGGAGGTCAGTATTTAAAGAGATCCTCCATCTGATCTATTAAAATACAGTAATAGAGCATTAGTTTTCTTTCTTTATGGTACGTTGGAGGACCAATACAGCAATGCACAATAAAAAAAGAAGTCCTTAATTCAATATCAAAGTTTTTTCAGGTAAATCTGCTTAAATGTAGTTAAACTCCACCGTTGACCCTGTGTAAAGTGTAGCGTCTATTTTTCATCTGTTTTCAGTATTTTCCTGTAGAATTTGGTGATGTTTTGTGTTTCAACAACACATAAAATGTTGATCTAAATATTGATCTGAATATCCAGTTAATATCTGTAAAATTAATTATTTCTGCTGTCCTTTTCTGTCTTGCTCTCAGTGAGTGTGTAAGACAACATAAGTACATTTTAAATTGTGTGTAGGTGTAGGTTGTGTCAGGTTCAAAGTGATGCGAGTTAAAACTTGTTTTATAAGAAGTTTCTTTTTAAATATTCAAAAGCAAAACCCAGTTTAGACAAAAAACTATACAAATCACAAGTATCCTAAAATGCTTAACAGAAATCGGCATGTATTAATTCTCGGTTTCTCAGCGTTTAAATTTCTGCGTTTACATTTTCTACAATCGCAATCTGTGTGGTTTTTGTTCTGGTTTCTTCTGGAGATATTCTCCATCTGTGATCGTCGGTCTGATCTCTGCCAGGATGTGACACCAGACGAGGTGGCAGACTCAACCTGATGCCACAACATATGAAAACCAGTGTTAGATCAGAGACACCCAGACTGATAGTAAGAAAGATATAAGAAAGAAAGATTCCTTTTTGTCCACAGTGGGGAAATTCAGTTTTCACTTGTTGTTCACACAGTACAGTTCACACAGTCATATCATGTAATGGAGAGATGTAGAGTGATGGGGCTGCTCCTGACAAGCGCCCAGAGCAGTTGGGGGTTTGGTGCCTTGCTCAGGGGCACCTCGGCAGTGCCCAAGAGGTAAACTGGCACCTCTCCAGCAACCAGTTGGTCTTGGTCCATGGGGGATTTGAACCCGGGTCCTCCACATCCTAACCCAAGTCCTTACGGACTGAGCTACTGCCGTCCCCAGTAAGTCTGTTTCTCTACCGAGGGGAGACGTTAAATTGTCCACTGCAGAACAGAGCAAACATCAGCACTGAATCCTCTTGAAAGACTTTCGTTTTATTTCATTTTGTAGGTTAACCTTCTTGTACGTATGTCTTGAGATGCAAAAAAACATTCAGAAAAATAGTCTGACAATCAAGTCAAAGTAATTTTAAAGTTTTACAAACAATGGACTTAACACTTTACGCTATGGAAGTTCATTATTAAGAAAATAAATGTAAGTATATGGAAACCCTGAATGTAAAAATACCTAAATTATGAGATGCTAAACAAAATATGAGATAATATTAAGACACTGATAATAAGGAAAACAAAACAAAACAATAGACAATATGAGTAGGGCTGTCAAAGTTAACACGATACTGACACGTTAATGCAAATTGTAACTCTAATTTTTTTAATGCATTAATGCAAATTGCAATTTTTTAGATTGTAGCGGGCTCAGTTTTAAAGCAAGAGTGAAGATACTGGTATCATATGAAACTAGACAACCTCGAGAATCCACTGGTACCAACCATCATACTAGCTTTTCATGACAAGCTATTATAATGCTTCAAAATTGAGCAAAATTTTGGCGAGGAAAAACTGTCATGGCCATTTTCAAAGGGGTCACTTGACCTTTGGCCTCAAGATATGTTATATAATGATAATCATATACAGTTTGGGGAAAGTTATAGTCAAGTCAGCACACTGACACACTGACAGCTGTTGTTGCTGCTCGGCTACAGTTTGTCATGTTATGATTTGAGCATATATTTTATGCTAAATGCAGCACCTCTGAGGGTTTCTGGACAATATCTGTCATTGTTTTGTGATGCCTATTGATTTCCAATAATAAATATGTACATACATTTGCATAAAGCAGCATATTATTGCCCACTCCTATGCTGATAAGAGTATTAAATTCAAATCTCCCTTTAAAGTACATTTTGAACAGATACAAAATGTACGATAAATTTGCGATTAATCCAGAGTAGAAAGTAAAAATTATGTGATCCACTACGAATGCTCATTACAGCCAGAAAAATTAGAAATAGATGAAAAAATATGAATTATTTTTCAATACATTTTTTCAGTCAAATCTGAATATTAAAATAGCAAAGTTCTGAAATAGTAAGTCATTATATGGGATACAAATTATACAAATTATGAAACAAATAGATTGTAAGTCAATATTATGGGCTTATTATCCACAGTTTGGTAATGCTTTATTTTTAAGTTCATTAATAAGTCTCATACTTTCTTATAATTTCCTAGAAAATAGCAGGTAGGTTTCTATAAATTACTAATAATTCCTGGAAAGAACTAAATAATATGAATAAATAAAATGAGACAGTGTTAAATTATTACCCTTTTCAATCAATTAATTAATTCTAATAAAAATCAAGCTTAACCTTTAGTCTTTTAATCAGCTGTTAGTTTAGTAAAATAAAATGTTAAAAGTAAAATGTACATTTCCCTCTAAAGTGTCGTGGGATAGAAATATAAAGTAGCAAATACTCAAGAAAAAATACTCAAGTAAAGTAGAGGTACTTCAAAATTGTACTAAAGTAAAGTACTTAAATACTGGATCTATCAGATTTCAATTAGGAACATCACATTTCTTTTTGTCTTTTTGGAGTTTATAACAAACTTAACATTATATAATTTTATCAGATGACTTTATTTAATAAAAACAGGCATTATTGTATAAAACATGGTAATGTGGCTGACACTGTGATCGTACATCCGTCTGCACAGCAGTGTATATTTACACATCAGTGTGTTGATTTGAAATCAGGTCTCTACACGTCTCTCGCGCCCTACATACAGCATGTATGCACTATTTAATTTCTATGTCATGTTTTTTTCTATATTCTGGTATAATTACAGTTCATAATATTATGCAGTACTTCCTTCTTTGCAGCCTAATGACATTGTAATCCATTAACCTATTTTTTCTTTACATAACTCCCACGAATACATTACATTTCACATAAAATAGTTAACTTCTTTGCTATTTTCTCTTCTATTAATTATGACGATTTTATGCTGCAATGACACACTTTCCTCATCTCTTTGATGGATTATTTAAATATTCAAATTATCTGCATGTGAAATGGGAAACAGTGCTGTCCTGAGAAGCGGTTAAACACTCAAAAATTCAATTGCAGTAAAAGATTTGTGGACCAAAACATGCTAAAACACTGAAATGGCTTTTTAAGCTGGATATCATTTGTATTCCCCTCCTGTATTCGTTTTTCACTCTTTTCTGCTGCAGCTTTAGTAAAGCATTGCTGTTGGAGGCCTCGGTGACGTCCTCGTCCCTGCGTGGCTGGACTGGTGAGCAGGCCAGTCGGGGCCTTTGTCATTCCCTGGTGCATCCTGGAGCCAACATGGACTCCTTATCACCAGTCAGACGACAACACAGTCCCACCCCTCTGGGCTCCTACTGTGAGCTCAACAAAAACACAACATCAGGATACTAATTCAGAGGTTAAGCAGTGTTCATGACACTGGCTGCCTTTTGTTCGGAAAAGAAAGATAAAGACGATTGTGACCAGGGATGCACCAGCTGTGAAATTCTGGGCCGATACCGAAACAGATGTTTGAAATAACAGTTGAGCTGATATCCAATACCGATGTTTTTGTTTATTTTGTTTTTGCTGTTATTTATTCCCCTTTTATTCCCCATCTTCATTATAAAAATGAATATTTTATATATATATATATATATATATATATATATATATATATATATATATATATATAAAGCCTTTTCAGCTGCTATACAACGATCTCTCAATGAGCCCAATAAAAATTATTTGTGAAACATTAATTAAATGTAAATATAAAAGCGATCACACTTGGGCGGGCCGCCCATATATTAATTGGCATATATTAAGTATATTTGGCAACACATTTTACCATTTTTCATTTTTATTTTTATTTTTCATTCGCTGTTCGTAAGAGATCATACAAACCTTTGTATGAGGACACATTGTTCAAAACTATGTATTGGACAAATTTCAATTTTGACCAGTTGATGGCCTGAGATGAAATTAGCAAGCGATCCAACAGTGGTCATGACATTTCATTCAGAACCACAAATGTTAACCTCATGATGGCGCTGGAGGTTTCAAAAGTAATCAGGATTCATCTTCTAGATTTCTTTTTACCAAGTTTATTGACATCCTTCTGATAGTTGTTGCAGCAGCTACAGCAACAGCTTTTCAGACTGGAAATAAATCATTTCTGTCAAAAGTGTAATAAAATCTATATATTTTGTTAACAAATACTAACAAAAGCTTTTTTTTAGCACAGTAAATGTTAATAGGAGGAACATTTAATCACATTTTAGTTTATTATCAGTTGCAGAAAGCTGTAACTGCCTAAAGATATTTTCATTTATCTATTTCATTTGGGTGACTTTCAGATCCAGATTGTGCATGCTGAATCAATTAATTGTTTGTTAGCTATCCAGAATAATTTATGACTAAAAAAGACAAAAGAAACTGAAGCTGCCCATCAGCATATCTTTGGTTCTTTTTGCCAGTGATGTGAATTGATGCAGATTTGCTCCCTGTGCTGTTGAGGTGCTCAGGGAGCATCCGGTGTATTTCATGAGGCCATTATGTTTCTGCATAAATAACAGCCTGCAGCTGTAGAGCAGCAGGACGGTGACCAAATGCTGAATAATTCCTGACTGTATTTTTCTTCCCTTATAAATCCAATATAACTAAATTCATTTACTGTGATGGATTAGCTGTTTATTTACTGAGGCTTGAAGTGTAGCATCCTGCAGAGTGGTGTTCAAGTAGATAAATAAATAAATGGACTTTCTGAACTTCACTGGAGGGAAATGTCAAAGCCTGAAGCAACTGTGCACGTTGGCAGCCTCAGATGTCAGGGAGAGGTCGCTGTGTGGGCAGAACCACATTCACAAGAAATCCTCACCCTGTTTTCATTCCCGGGGCATCAAATATGGAGGCACATGGCACCATTTAGCACCTGTATGAGATGCGACGGGTGTCCCATTAACTACAATGTAAACCCAAACGCTTGACGCTGTGTGATGCGCTACAAATAAAGTTGAACTTGTCTCAACTTTTTTCAGCGCACCAATGATGCCATCTAAAAAAATGCTGTTAGCAAATTTAATAACATCATTTTGTCAACAACATTTGGCTTTATGGGTCCATGCTATAGACCAGACCAGCATGGCATCATCACCAAGGTTGCCCTGTGGAAAGAAATTCATTGAAGTCATTGGAGAGAAAATGATGAAAAGCTGTTACGTAGCGGGTTAACTGAGGTTTTCATACTGAGATTTGAGGCACATACGATACATGAATATTCACTGTCAGTGTGATGAATCGCTAAATGATGCTGGTGACAGTGACTAGCATTAGGTAGCCACGGAGTCATATATTAATGTTACAACAGCATCAGACTGTCGTCTCCGGCTAAATCTCAGCCTATAGATCAAACAGGTGGCTATTAACAGGTTGGTTATTTACAGATAACACTTAGCCTCATGTGATTCAGTCAAATATGTATAGAAGTTGGGACAAACAATATCCGGCTACTGTGAACAGGAATAGACCGAAGGACATGACGGCGACCAGCCTTAATTTATTAAAGGTGTCAAGAACACTTAGGTTGAGGCAAGGTTACAAAGTAATTCTTAGACGATGTGTGTAAAACAAATGGTTGCATAACAAGAGATGAACGCATGTGAACTTCTCAAAATTACAATCCAAACGCATGTCAAATTGTATTGAAGTCTATGGGATCTTAAGTTTTCTTCTTTTTGTGAGGTACCCATATGTGCGGCTCTGATGGGTGCAGATTCACATATCTTTAACTAATCAATACAAAATGGACCATAGTATCTCCAAGTCCAGTACCTCATCATTATCTTCTGTAGTTTACTGTAAAATGGTGAAGAGGAATGAAAAAGTTAATGTTTCCTATGGTGCAGGTTAATAAATGATGGGCTCAGTAACTCAACGAATCTGCTTGTGTTCATCTACCAGAACACAGTGTCCTCCTACTACTAGCAGAATTATTTTAAAACCCTTGTCAGTTGTATTTCATCAGTGTTAACATTTCTAAAGATCTGACTCATGTCTCCATTACACCACATATTAGTTTTAGAGCTGCTGTGCTTTCTTATTTGTCTAATAATGCAAGTGGCCTTTCACTCATTCTGACTCACCGGCTGCAGCACAAAGAAGTTGACTAATCTTGTCATGTTTGAATAAAACCAGTGACCATCATCTGCACCTGAACTCAACCTTTATGTTTGTGTGCAGCAGCCTTACATCATTGCTTGCTGGCTACCTGAAACTTTGAAGCTGTCCTTGAGGACCAGAGACGAGTTTTTTATCTGAAGTGTTCTCACAGCAGAGAAAAATGCACCCACTTGTGTCATGTTTGTGTCATACAGACACGTTTTTATCTGACATAAGAAAATAGTGTGTATATACTGTAGTACAGTGCAGTATAGTGCAGTACACGTATATATACACAATTCAACTGAAAATCTTCACTGATGTGCACTGTATAATTTGTTGAGAACAAAATGAGGTAAAAACAGTCAATGAAAACCAATGTCATCAACCCATTGAGAGCTGGATTCAAAATGACACCTGATCTCCTCCCAGACCTGGATCAGGGCATCAGTGAGCTGGACAGTCTGTGGTGGTACTTTGTGTCGTCAGATGCATTGATACATAACATCCCATAGATGCTCAATTGGATTTAGGTCAGGGGAATGTAAGGGTCAGTCAACGACATCAATGCGTTTGTAATCCAGGAACTGCCAATGAAATGCTGAATGGCACTAAAATAGCTCAGTTATTTTTATAATGAAGATGGGGAATACAAGGGGAATAAATAACAGCAAAAACAAAATAAACAAAAACATCGGTATTGGCTATCAGTTCAACTGTTATTTCAAACATCTGTTTCGGTATCGGCCCAGAATTTCACAGCTGGTGCATCCCTGGTCACAATCGTCTTTATCTTTCTTTTCCGAACAAAAGGCAGCCAGTGTCATGAACACTGCTTAACCTCTGAATTAGTATCCTGATGTTGTGTTTTTGTTGAGCTCACAGTAGGAGCCCAGAGGGGTGGGACTGTGTTGTCGTCTGACTGGTGATAAGGAGTCCATGTTGGCTCCAGGATGCACCAGGGAATGACAAAGGCCCCGACTGGCCTGCTCACCAGTCCAGCCACGCAGGGATGAGGACGTCACCGAGGCCTCCAACAGCAATGCTTTACTAAAGCTGCAGCAGAAAAGAGTGAAAAACGAACACAGGAGGGGAATACAAATGATGTCTATCTTAAAAAGCCATTTCAGTGTTTTAGCATGTTTTGGTCCACAAATCATTTATTGCAATTGAATTTTTGAGTGTTTAACCGCTTCTCAGGACAGCACTGTTTCCCATTTCACATGCAGATAACTTGAATATTTAAATAATCCATCAAAGAGATGAGGAAAGTGTGTCATTGCAGCATAAAATCGTCCTAACGTAATTCTATAAATAACGGTTTAATAAGGGTTTATAAAGTAATCATCTTCAGAAATACATTTTCTTTACTTGAATAGTTTCAGAAGGTCATAGCTGAGAAAGAGAAACAGAACTTAACTTTTATTTAACTTTATTTTGGGAAAAAGCTAATTAACTTTCATCATAAATGAGAAACACGTAAAGAAATAGTGAGTCTGGTTGGAGTTGTCATCAGCCTGGCTAACAAGCTAATCAGCTGAACAAACAAACAAATGTAAAACAACAGACACAAAAATATTTTTGCCAAATTGTAGTTAAATACAGAGCTTCCTGTCAAGCTTACGAGCAGGATTGCTGGTTTAGCCACATCCTGTGCTTTCCATTGGTTAGACAAATCTTGTGCAAATAATCATTTTTTTTTTTTAACTGGACAGTTTGTTTTTGTTAATGTCCTGGGATTTTGGTATAACCTGTTGACCAGTGAGTTCTCAGCTGCATAGTAAAGTAATGTTAACGTGCACAAAGTGTCAACCATCTTTCTGTACTTTGTTACAGAAGTGGTACCAGTTTAAATTGATTTTAACTGTTTTAAGGGAAGAGTAGGTAACATTTCGAGGGATCTATTGACAGAAATGTAATATAATATTAATTACTATGTTTAATTTTGTGTATAATCACCTTAAACTAAGAGTCATGATTTTGTTTGCTTTGAATGAGTCCTTCATATCTACATAGGAAGTGGGTCCTCTTAACGGAGTCCGCCGTGTTGCTACAGGAGCCCAGACCCGACAAACCAAACACTGACTCTACAGAGAAGCTTTCATGTTTTTACGTTACCTGAAGGCCACCGTAGCTCTCCAACAAGCCTGTGAAATTGCGGTAACGCGAGCCACAAAGTGCTAAACCGTAGTACCGCCAGCCGGCGTCTGAATTCTGTTGCTGCTAATGTAGTGTTATTGTGATAAGGATAGCCTCTGAGTGAGGCCAGTGGCGTCACCACAGTTTTTCACTCTGTGGCCCACGTTACCACAGTCTTGGAAAGGGAGGAGTGAGCAGAGAGGTACTCAGTTAGTTGCAATCTGCAACCACACCACTAGATGCCACCAAATCCTTCACACTGCACCTTTAAGGTAGACGACAGTGTGTTTAGTTGTTTAAACTCTGAGAAGTCCCACGAGTTAGTGAAAGTTTGTGGGAATATCAGTGTTATTTATTATCTTATATTAACAGGTGGTGTTTGTGGACCTTCTACAGGGGGTAGTGTTTGACATTCAAAATGTGAACTTAATAACAGCTAACATGGAAGTGTGAAATGTTTTTTACAGTGTGGTGATACTAAGTCTTTCTGTGTGGAGGTCTGTGAATCTGTTGTCTGCCGAGTTAATATTCAGAGCATTGAGGGGGCTGACACTGCTGCTGTGAACATCCTGAATATCCTGCATGCATAACCAAACCTCACACAGATTCTTTGTGTTTTAAGAGGAAAATCACACAGGCGCGCTCATGCACACGCATTCATTAGTTACACACTACAACACAAAGACAGCATATTGGACACAGTGAATTATACTCATCTGTGACATGAGGAACACAGTAGCAATCAGCCACGTGCATCACAGTGTCAACCTGAAACAATTTCTGCTGCTATTAGACAGATTGATGTGATATTTCTAACTCATGAGATGAAACATTATCTGAAATGTTCAGTAAAAAAAATGTACATAACAAAACTAGGTAATGTTTACATTAAGTACATCTTCATATTACGTTGTCAAATGAACCAAAGCAGAAAAATCATCTATTCTCATCATTCCTCAAATAAAAAAGTGACAAATCTCAGCCCTCAACATGCAGCCTGAGACGACCGAAAGAATTAAAATCAGAGTGTCTGATGTGGAACTACTTGTCTTTATACAGTTTTTCATTGCAAGATGAAACTGACTGACCACACCTGAATGCCTCATCTGTAGGAAAAACTGCCAGATTGTCCCTAATAAGTTCACAAAACACCCCCCTGAGATATGAGATAGAATATAAAGTACTGAAAGTGACTAAGAGATTAAGTGTAAATTAAGTTTACTTTTGAATGGAGCGAAAGTGGACTGCACGGTGGTGCAGTGGTCAGCACTCTCTCCTCACAGCAAGAAGGTTCAAATCCGGCTTGGGGCTCTTCTGTGTGGAGTTTGCATGTTCTCCCCGTGTTAGCGTTGGGTTTTCTCCGGGTTCTCTGGCTTCCTCCCACAGTCCAAAGACAGGCAGTTTAGGTTAACTGATGGCTCTAAATTGTCCGTAGGTGTGGATGTGAGCGTGAATGGTTGTCTGTCTCTATGTTGACTGTCTCTATGTGCCCTGCGATGGACTGGCGACCTTTCCAGGGTGAACCCCGCCTTCGCCCTATGCCAGCTGGGATCAGCTCCAGCCCCCTGCGACCCCTAACGGGATAAGCGGTTGAAGATGGATGGATGGATGGACAGAGCGAAAGTATATTATTAATACAACTAGCATACCTAATTTTCTAATTCTAAGTTCAATATTTATCTACATTCATATTTATTTATCGTTAGGTGCATGGAGGGGTGCTACAATTCATCCTGAGGGAAACATAAACATGTGTACAACTAGGGCTTTCAGTAGATTAAAGTAGTTAATCATGATTAATCACAAATTAATCTCACATTTTTTATCTGTTCAAAATGTGTCTTAATGGGAGGTTTGTCAAGTATTTAATACTCTTTTTAACACGGGTTTGGGCAAATATGCTGCTTTATACAAATTACTGGAAATCAATTAACAACACAAAGCAATGACGGATATTATCCAGAAACCCTCACAGGTACTACGTTTAGTGTGTCTGTAAAGGGGAGACTCATGGGTACCAACAGAACCCATTTTCATTCATATATCTGGAGGTCCTCGCCAAAATTTAGCACAAGTTTGGGGCATTATTTAACCTCCTTCACCACAAGCTAGTATGACATGGTTGGTGGATTCTTTAGGTTTTCTAGTTTCTAGTTTATGATACTGGTATCTTCACTGGCTTTAAACTGAGTCCGCTGCAACATAAAAATCGTAAGCTCTGTTAAGTCATTGAAGAACTTAGAGGAATTAAAACAACTTTGTGTTAATGTGTTATTATCGCGTTAACTTTGACAGCCCTACAACATTTCCTGGTCCAAACTACAAGTGTTAACCTCATGGTGGCGCTAGAGGAAAGGTCAGAGGATCACCAGAGTTAGTAGAATTCATTCTCTGGGGATCATGAATATCTGTTCAAAATGTCATGGCAATCCATCAAATAGATGTTGAGCTATTTCAGTCTGGACCAAAGTGGTCCATATACAGTAAATCACCATAAAGTGGTGCCATGGATTAAAAACATTTAGGAACCACTGGTTTATATATTCTCTTAAAGCGCATCATTTCTTGGTTACAAATTATTTGATGCAGATTTATTTCAATCGATCACTTCCCTCTACAGCTACAAGCTGATGCTGCTGTAATTTACTGTTTCCAGCCAGAAGATGCTGGATAATCAGCTGTCCCTGTGATTTAAGCTGCAGCCAAGAGATGTTTTTAATTATTTTAACTGTTCTCATCCTGAAATTGTAACGCAAGAACAAGCAAGAATATTTATGCTATTGTCCTTTTACAATTTAATGATTATTATAAACCACTGGCTGGTTTTCATCAGAGACAAACAGAGGCAAGCCCTGGATGAAAATAAATATTCTCTCTACAGCGCTGTTGTCAAGGAAATGCTCAGAGAGAGAAAAAAAAAAAAGTGTGAACCAAGCAGGCGAGAGCAATGTCAGGGTGCAATTTATTTTCCTGGTGTGCACGTGTCCAAGCAGTGTTGTGTCTGCTACACGTGGAGATCTCATTTGTTGGAGTGCTGAGGTCTTGTGTGGGGGTGGATGCTTTTTCTCTGTTGTCAAAAAAGCACAAATGCCACACGGCAGATGTTCAGTGTGGCCAATCCAAACTCCCTTCACCTGATTTAGTTTCTATCCTCTGTGCATGTGCAGCAGCAGCAGGAGGATTTGTAGAGGGGATGATTTGACCCAGGAGGCTGAGAGACGAAGGAAAGACCAGGTTGGAGGGTTCTCACTAGCTTTGTTGTAAAATCCCTCTGGATTTACTGACATACTGCAGGAGAGGAGGACAGGGTTGTTTTAAGGCTCCAGATCTTAACAGAGGTTGAAAATGTGAGAGTTCACGCACATAACAACATGTTATGTTAAATTTAACAGTTTTGTTCCTACAGTGTGTGGAGAGCAACCATTTGCAGGTTCCATTCATGAACAACAAGAGTCCCGACTCTCAAAACTGGAAATGCAAATCTGTCACAATCAAACATGACTTTAGTGTAAACAAACATGGCGGACGACAAGCAGGAAGAATTAGTAATGTTAGTTTTTGCTGTACTTTATACTGTAAATTCATGAAGAAAAAAAACATGGATGAAGTCGTGGAGACACGTTAAATAAAGTAGGGATGCACTGATTTATAGGCCAATGTTTGCCGTGTTGACCGCCTATTGGTAAATAAGATGATATTCGCTGATGGCAGTGGCAGATGTTTATGTGTTGTGCCATTGGCTTTGGACCGGCTAAATGTTGTGTTGTTGTAGTTATGTGTGGTCGGTCTTTGACAACAGTGACCAGCTGCTGATTTAGAGAAGAAGAAGCGTGCATGGTTTGTTTACAAATTAAAGTGACAGTAAAAATTGGCAATGTGGGATTATTACACCGTCTCGGAGAAAGATCAGCGACAAGATGTGTTCAATGACAAATTCAGCGGTAAAACAACAAGATTTCTTAAAAACAGTCACCGTGATCTGGATGGACACAAACCTCATGTGTGCGTAATGTATCACTAGAAGCCTGTCAGTCCACGAAGGGTGACGCAGCACCCAGTACGTTACAGTGGGATCTTCCTTCCCGCCGTGCTGCCTGTGCAACAGTCCATCCCCCATACAGGGATCCAGTCCTTGTGAGCCGAGTGCAGCAGTATGTCGGGCCACATTGTAGTCCCCCTGCTCCACTGAGGTAGCGAGGCCTAAAACTGAGCTCTCCATCTGCTCCTCCTCTGCCGCTACATCCTCTAGTTAATCGACCGTGGAAGGCTTTGATCGCAAAATGCTAATATATATATTGTTGGACACTTGCTTGAGTTACGCTGCGCTGACAGAGTGATTGTGTGTGACTACGGGGAGCACGAAGCCACCAGCAGCGCTACAGCTGCTAACGTGACACAAACACACACTGTTGTTGGACACTTGCTAAAGTTACTCTGGGCAACAAAGTATTGTTACGCCGGGCAGACACACAGCTGACAACCTGCTGAACTAAACTAAATGTGCAGTGAAGAAAGAGGCTGCATGAGTCGAGTCACTGCGGTTGTGGCCAAACTTAAGTACGGAGGTTACATGATAAGTTATAATTGACTTCCGATTTCACACAGCACATGAGCAGCAGTCTTCTGGGCAAAAGTGTTTGTAATCCACCCATCCACTCCAGCCTCCTCCCTACGTGGTGTTTGTCTCTCTTATAACTTATGGATTACAAATTAATTGATTTTGTGGGATATAAATTAAATACAGTATATAAAAGTAGACTAAGTACCAAGACAGCATCAGAAGTTTGAATTACTGACAGTCATGAACAGTGCTGGCAGATTTATTTCGGTTACAGCAGCTTTAATTTTCAGGACGAATCACTGCTGCAGCTTGAGGCTGCCTCGTTGTTCCTCTCGCTATGCAAACATTAAATGTAATCACAGCAGCAATCTTTCACCTGATCTTTCCCTCCGAGTCAGCCTCAGAGAGATTGTTATCGGGCTGGAAATTGAGTGTGGTTATCTGAAGAGAAGCTCTAACAGACGAGACAGTAACTGACTCCCTGCGTCTGACTCCTGGCCAGATTAAAAACACTGGATGTCAGCCCAAGGGGGATTCATGGCGCTGCGTGGCATTCTGGGACATTGCCGCCATAACCTTGATTAAAGGAGCCCCAGCTGTTCCATTTATTTTGTCTAGTTGTCTGGTTCTCTCTGGTGGTAAACAAAGGGCGAGTGAGGACAAATGTGAGGCATTAATGCTCCACTTTTACATTAAAAACATAATCCAGCGCTCTCAGGTTTGTTTCACCTGCCGACAGATAAAATGTGTTTCTATGTTTGTGCAGGTACAGGAACTTCCTCCCAGTGTTTCCTCTCAACCCTGGGATCTCATTATTCCTGCCTGAGGAGAATTGATCAAACACTGCAGTCAAACATGGCGCTATGATAATAAGCCAACCGCCGACTAATTATCCGCTCTTAGACCTCCTAAAGGAAAACTATCATCTCTGGTCTCCAGTGCTGTTTGTGTTTCACTGTCAGCCATCGACCTCTCATCACCAGCCTTCAAGCTCTGGAGGACGCACTGTTTATGTTTACCACAACAGGAGATACAAGACAGACATGTATCCAGACATGAAGAAATACACAGTGTAGAAATAATGTGTTACATGTAAAAGTCCTGCATTCAAACTGTTAATGGAGTCAAACTGCAAAAGTGTTGTCCTCAAAATATACTTAAAGTACTCATTATGTAGAATGACACATTTTACTGCTGGGTAGTTTAATGTAATATATCATAATTTATTTGTTAATATGTATTTTGTATATTAATTTGAATCTAAAAGGTGCTGTCAGATAAATGAGGTGAAATAATATGGAGTACAGATGGAGTACAGAAAGAGTATAATATGGAGGACAGAACCTGCCAAAATCAAAAATAATAAATGACTCGATAAAAAAAATAAATGTCATTGAATGTAACAAAAAATAATATTAAAAATAAATGTAGTCATTAATGAATTGATAAAATGTGATATAAATTGATATTCCTGTTTTAATTTGCTTCTTTATTTATTTATCTGTGTATTTATTTTGTTATTTATTTGCTCTTCTGTTTAATTTTATTTATTCCTTACTAATTTTTACATGTATGTGTTTATTTTTGAATTTATTTGTATTTATTTATTTATTTATTTATGTGTAATTATGTGTAACTTCTGGTTGGCAGGCAGGACATGAGCACATCCCCTCTTATATTTGTAGATTTTTTTTTTTTTTTTTTTTTACTGCACCATTTCTCCCAGCAGAGACTTACTGGTCCCAGTCAAGATATACTGTTGTCCAGCAGTACTCTATGTAATGTGTTACTTTGTGAGCTCTAGAGGTTTTGTTATATGGATTTGTTCCCATTGGACAGAGCCAGGCTAGCTGTTTCCCATTATTTCCAGTCTTAATGCTAGGCTAGGCTACCCGGCCGCTGGCTTTAGCTTCATTTTTATCATACACATGGTATGAGAGTTATCAACCTGAACATCTAAATCTTGGCAAGAAAATGAATAAATTCCCAAAATGTCAAACTATTGCTTTTAGGTTTAGTCTGTAAGACTGCATCCCCTCTCTCTGTCCTCACATGTAAACTCTCACATAATTACAACATGAGGAAACACCGTCTCTGGAGAAATACACAAATGTCAGAGTCACATCTTCCTTTCCTCTTCCTCTTCTTCTGGGATTTGCCTCCATCAGTCTGATTTAAAGTGTTGTCACTTAGTCAATTTTTAAAGGAGCTCTCATCCCCGACAGTGAGAGGACGCCACTTTGTCTGCTTCGAACATTTACAATGTGAGCTGAAAACTGAATAATCAACTCTGGATTCGTTCAGATTTCATTGTAAAAACAAAAAGAATAAATCAATGTTCCCTTTTCACTGTTTCTCTTCATCTCCCTTGAGACTTGATTCCTTCGCCTGCAGAATAACAATCAGCTCCGGTGACGCAGCCAATGACTCAGGACACCATGAATTAAAATGATCCTCTGACATCATGTTTCTGCCATGGTGAGGTGAGGATGCCGGCTGAATAGTCAAATCACTGCAGGTCGATTGCTGCTCTTTACTCTGCTCACTTGGAGCGGTCGGTCTCATTATCAAGTATTTATTATTTACTTCACACTTCACAGGAAGCTAAAACTCTGACCTTTAACCCAATCACACTTCAGTTTTTGTACCTTTTTATAGGGAATAAACTCTTTACAGTTTGAATTTAGGATGACACACAAGCTAAGCAGTGTACTGCTGGCTAACTGATCAAACCAGTGGTAGACCAGCAGCTCCTGTGTTTGTCAGAGGTAAAATTACAGTTTATGTGAATCTGATCTGGTGGTTTTGAAGACAGCAATATAACAGCTTCAGTTATTGGTGGGGGTAAAATAAGTTTAACTGCAGCCGCTTTACCTCACCGACAGACAGTCCTTTCTGACGGGGAATTGAAACTGTTATATCACTCTCCCCAAAGCCACCAGACTACATTCACAAAAACAGTAATTTTACCTTGAAGACCACAGGAGTATACATTCAAACCCACTTCTTAACACTGACTCAGCTAGAGCTAGTATTCACATTTTTCATAATCTTATTATTTATTTTGGTGACCTATGTCAGTGCTTTTTTGCTAACGGCTGAGCAGGCTTTTCCATTTCCAAGAACGCAAATGGACAGCTACTTTTGTCTTACATTAAAGTTTAGTGTCCCCTTGCAACACATTGTGAATTCACTCTGACTCATAGAGGAAGGCCGAATTTTGACAGCAGCACACAGAATAATATAATATATTTTACAGCAGCTGGCCTGAGTGGGTGCACCCTCCTCAGCTAGACTTGCAGATGATGTTTTGATATTTAGTGGAGGCGATTAACCCAGTTCTCTGTAGCTGCTGCGCTATCTGTTGTTTGGTTGTTAGCATCCACAGCTCCAACCAAAGAGTTGTGAAGTGGGTTGAGCTGTTTCGGGTGCCCTGTTCATTTTCCCCATAGACAAGGTGACTCACAGTTGGAGCTCTTATAACGGCCTGGATCGGCACAAAGCTCTCAAAAAGATCAACTTAATGGTAAATCATGTTTAAACCTTTTTAATGCAGTAAAACAAAATATCAAAACATAAACAGGAATTAAAAATTCCAGTTTAAAATAAATACAATATAAACATAGACGTGAATAGATTGGCCCCATTGTCACTGGTACACAATCCAGCTATTTGAGTCAGTATTGGTTCGATATCTGATCCGGTGTCGGTGCAGCCTTAAGCAAAAATCAAACAATCTTCATCTTTTAATGCATTTTACATGTGAACTTGCTTTATACTCATAATACTAATAAAAGTTGGGATACAACAACACTCAGTGCTGTCATTTTTATGTAGATGAGTTCCATTTAAATGCTTAGTCTGCCCTTAAAATTTAATAAGCATTTATCTTTTTGTGAAGCTTTAATGTGGAAATTTTTTTGTTCTCAGATTGATTTGAATGATTTTTACAGGCACAGAGAGGTAAAATTATTTAATGTCACAATATACAAAAGTGAGAAAAAAATAAACATAATTTATATGTCTTTAATAATCTTGTGACCCCTCAGATTTATCACTGTTTTGAATCTATAGAAATAAACAATAATCACAACAAAGTCTTAATATACGCTCCTCATCATCTCACAGTTTAAACTAACATCACAGCGTGACGCCTTCCACCTGATAAACTACTATTTAATCCTCATGATCATCAGGTTTTCCATCACAGACATATATCAATAAACCTTTTCATTCACTGCAGACAGACGTTCATTATAAACCACTGACTTCAATGTGAGCAGCTCCACAGCTTCACATTTCACCCAGAACATGTTGTGCTTTGCTTCTGACTGTCCTCATGCTGCATTCACGGATGTAGGAATTAAAGGCGGAATATGACTTCCCTCTTCTTAATTTAGGCTACAAAACTAGGATAAAATGTTAAAGGCCCATGTTTTAAGCATGATTTTCTTTCTCTTTTTTGTTTGTTTTCATTTTGTTTTGTTTTACATTACGATGCCCATATAAGATCATGTTTGTTTTCTGCTGTTGTCTTATGATACTATGCATTCCTTTTTTTATTATCATCATTATTACTATCAGATTTCGATTTATTTTGATTTATTTATTCCACTCACTTTTTTACTTACCATTATTTATTATTATTAATATTATTACTATTATTATTATTATCATTATGGCTGCCTGTTTGGCTGCTTCTCCTTGCTTTTTTTTATTTTACTTTACTTATTTATCTATTTAATATTTATTCATTCATCCAGCTATTCTTTCCCTTCACATAAAAATATCGTTTTTGGATATATGATTGTAATGACTGTATCTTGGAGAACAGAGTACACATTTGGTCTAAGTGACTTAAATAAGATGTAAGAAGAAAAATAAGAAATTAGGTTACAAGGCAAAAGAAAAAATAATATTGAATATACTGAAATGCACAGGATAAAGGTAGTATGTTATTTAAACCTAAAAACTACACCAAAACTAAACATTAAGACATTTCAATCACGCCTAAAACCAACCTACCTGGTGGGCAAATTACTACACCACGGTAAATTCCTACAGCGCATGAATGCAGCATCGTCGCAAAGCAGCGCACAGCCGCTCTGCGCTCTGATTGGCCGTCAGCGGCAGTAGGCGGGGCCTGGCTGCAGGATCGTTGAGACAATAGAGAGAGAGAGAGAGAGAGAGAGAGAGAGAGCGGCTCCAGGGTGAACCAGCAGCGGGCAGACGGTGACAGACAGCGGCGGTGCAGACAACCTGAGCTTCCTGCTTCATTCAACACCGAGAAGAAGAAAAAACAAACATTTCAAGGATCCGTTTCCTCCTTTATCTGAGCAGTCAGGTGTCTGGATGGACTGACAGGTTGCATGCTACACATTTTGGAAGGTAAGATCAGATCTAATGACAGCTTTAAATCAATTAACTGCTAATTAAATGCTCGTTTGTGTCGTTAAATATATTTTTTTAATGATTCACAGCTCAGATTGTCTCATCTCATGTCTCTGTGTGTGGCTCTGTTGCAAAGCATAACGCTGCACTGATGTGTTGAGAAGCCGGCTTTGTTAATTGTCCTCGTTTAAACTGCCGTGTTGAAATTAGAAATCACATTTTAAATTCTTTATAATACAAAAGTTAGACACCATGTGACCGAACAGAGACTGAGCAGAACAATGGAGCCGCTGTCTGTTATCTATTGTGTCCCAGCTGCACATCTGAACATCACTGGATCTGTGATTATTGATCACACAGGCCTGCTTAACATTTCTTCGTGATTTCTTCAAAAGTGCACACACACACTCTTGCACTACCTGAGCTCACGTGTGCTCCACGTTGTATTGATTATAATGCTTTGTGTCTGCTCTCCCTGTCTTTGTGCTGCAGTTTGTGGCAGGCTTTTATGACTCCCAGACTGTAAACAGTGATACTGACATCTGCTCTGCTCGAGTCTTGTGAGGGATGAGACACTGGATGCTTAAAACCTTGATTTTTATTTATTTTTATTATTATTTGGGGGGATATGAAAAGCAATATGGACTGTCAAACTGGGCTGCAGAGATTAGTCAACAGGGCTCTCATATCTATATCTCATATCGTATGTAAATGATTAGCATAAAAATAATTTGCATTTATTTTGATATTTGATTTATCATTTTAGGCATTTTCCAAGCACAAAGAGAGAAAAATTGTCCCAGATTCTCTATTTTCACCTTCTCAAATGAGATGACTTGCTTGGTTTTCATTGTCGTAATTCACTGAAAACCGCGGGGAAGTTGTACTCGTTGATTATTTGATTTAATTGTCAGATCTGTAAAACTGAGTTTCTTTTTAAATAATCACACAACCACCACTTTAAATCTTTGTGTTTACCAGAGATGTTCTCCTATGTTTCATTTAGCATGAAAAAAAAGCACAAAAAAATTACTAATCAACTATCAAAGACCAAACCGACCGACTAATCAATGGGACAGCCCCAGAAAACTGAATATTTGTTTAAATAAAACAAAATGTTTGAAGACGTCATCTTTGACACCTCACTGACTATATGATTAATTATGTTAAAAAAATTGCTACAGAACTATTTACCTGCAGGGATCTGCATCTTTGGCAGTTTGATGTTGTGTAGGCTATGTAGCCATGAGTCAGCTGGAGATGACATTTTTATTAGATAGCTGCAGTTAATAAACATGTCAGTGACGGTTGTCGACCCATTATGAGTATTTTGAGAGACATTTACCACCATTATCTTCAGGTTTTAGACTTGTGTTTGAGTAGAACAAGATATTTGAAGATGTCACCTTGAGCTCTAAGTTGTCCATCCATCCATCCATTTTCTCCCAGTTATCTGGGGCTGGGTTACAGGGGCGTCCAGACGTCCCTCACCCCAGCAATGTTTTCCAGCTCTTCCTGGGGGACCTTGAAGCCTTCCCAGGCAAGACTAGATACTGTTTATAATCTCTCCAGCGTGTTCTGGGTCTACCCAGGGCCTCTTACCCGGAGAACCTCCAGAGGGAGGCATCCTAGCTGGCTCCTTTCGACACAAAGGAGCAGCGGCTCTACTCTCTGGATGTCTGAGCTCCTCGCCCTGTCTCTAAGGCTCCCTCTTCACCAAAATAGTCCCCCGCATAACAGCAGATGCCGCAGTGAAACACCTGTCCATCATCCACACCATTTTTACCTTACTCGTGAACAAGACCCCAAGATACTTGAACTCCTTCACTTGGGGAAATGACTCACTCCCCACTCGGCAGGTGCAATCTACCAGTTACCAGTATGATGAAGCTAACAGATCACATTATCTGCAAAGAGCAGAGATACAGTTCTGAGTTCCCAAAACCGGACACTCTCATCCATGAATTTCACAACCAGGATTGGTGACAAGGGACAACCCTGGTGGAGGCCAACACCCACTGAAAATGTTAGACTTTGTGCTAAGTATAAGGACAAAGATCTCACTTTGACCGGAAGACTCTTAACAATGACCGAGGTACCCCATATTCCCACAGTACTCCACCTACAGGACTCGCAGGGGGACATGGTCTTCTCCAAGTCCACAAAGCACATGTAGACTGGATGAACAAATTCCCATGCCCCCTCCAACAGCCCCACAAAGGTAAAGAGCTGGTCCACTGGTCCACTGTTCCACGGCCAAGACAGAATCCACATTGTTCCTCCTGAATCCGAGGTTCGACAATCGCTCAGAACCTTCTTTCCAGCACCTTAGATTAAACTTTCCCGGGGAGGCTGAGCAGTGTGATTCCCTGATAATTGGAGCACACCCTCCGGTCCCCCTTTTTAAAAAGGGGAACCTCCACCCCGCCTTGCCACTCTGGAGCTTTTTGACTTCCTTAGCAACCTCTGCCAAGGACATGGACAAGCTTTCCTCCGAGTCTTCAAACTCTGCCTCCTCTATGGAGGACGTGTTGGTCGGGTTCAGGAGTTCCTCAAAGTGCTCTTTCCAACACTCAATGATATCCCCAGTGATATGTCCTCCCCTGCTTAACACAGCCCTCGTCAAGCCCTGCTTTCTCTTTCTGAGCCGTCTAACAGTTTGCCAGAACTTCCTTGTGGCCAACCGAAAGGCCCTCTCCATGGTTTCCCCAAATTCCTCACAAACACTGTTTTATGCTTTAGCGACTGCTGCAGCTGCAGCCCTTCTGGCCAACTGGTATTTGCCAGCTGTTTCTGGAGACCCTTGGGCCAACCAACTGGGCCAGTTGTTGCTAGTATGATGTTGATATACGGTTAAATGATCACTTTCACTGCCTGTTGCTGCTGTGAACTGTGCGGGTTTATTTCCCTGTCCACTCCTCCCGGTACCTGCTGGATGTTCACCAGGTACATCGGGCTCCACGTTAATGATGGGTGGTTTAATTTCTCACCATAAATGTTTCACTCCAACAATATCATAGCTAAGAGTGTGAGAAAATATCGATACACTTGAGTATCGTGATATTTTGTGATTCTCAAAAACACTGATTGATTTTTAGGTAATTGATTGGTTAACGATTCCTGGCAGACGGCTTCATTAATGTTGTGTTTGAATGTTGGATGTTATGTGGACTATGATAAATGCAAATGCAGATCCCACCGTTCTGATTGCATGAATTTATGCATATGGTGGTGTGTTCTTCATACCATTTGAGTTTTCCTTAAATTAGATTTAAAAAATTCCGATATATTGCCTCGCCTACAGTATCGCAATATATTGAATGATAACATGTATATCATATGTATTGTATGCCATATTTGTAGCTATGTGTCGCTGCTGTGCATAATTGTTTATTAATTTGCAGCTCTACTGTACACTAAATAAAACTACAAGAGCCATAATTCACATAGGCTACGGACATAACTGGGCTTGTCTGTGGGCAACACCAAAATATTGTTTCACAACAATCAATATTTAATGTTTTATTAGGCTAGAACTAATCAGAACTCTGGCTTAATCTAATTTTCGTAACAAGCAGGATTGAGGAGTCATAATTCTTGACTGTCCTGAGTTTTTTGTAACGTCGGGTTGCCCTAGTGGCAGCCCTCCAGCTGACACTGAGATGTGTGTCTGGTTTTCTTTGCACATTGATGCATGTGTTCACTCAGTCACCAGCAGACAGCCGATCAAACATTCAGTGCAGAGAAAGAAAGTCAGAGAAGAAGAAAGAGAGGCAGAGATTAAAGCAGACAAAGGGGGTAGCGTTACCTACTGTAGCGTGGGGTTCACAGCAGCAGAAATGGGTTGGCATTAAAGGAGAGCGTCCAGTGATGTGCCGCCGAGCGTGCAGGCACAAAGCCCCAGTGTTCGCAGCTGCTGTAGGCCGAGCTGGTTACAGCGTCACGGCTTTGATGTGCTCCACAGCTCCGTGGGAGCCAACCGCTGAGCCCCGCCAGAGGGCCGAGCTGCAGGCCGGCCGCCGCACAGGGAGGGGGACAGGGACAGGGACAGGGACAGGGACTGGGACTGGGACTGGGACTGGGACTTGGGTTGGGGCTGGGAATGTGAAGGCCAAAGCTCTGCCTGTTTTTATCTCTGCAAACATTTCTGGAGGAAAGAGCTGCTCGTGGTGCAGAAGTAATCTCTTGTTATCTCAGCGGGCAGATTCAAGGAATAACATTTTACACATGTCAGGTCACTGGCTCTGACTTGAAGAGGCAAGAATTACAAAAGGATGAGACCAAATGGTCCACAGAGACTGGGACAGGAGGGGAATCCTGTAAAATGTGAAGACTTTCAGGTTTGATTGTGAAACTAAACTAAACTTAACTGTATGTACGTAACAGTTCATCCATCTCAATTTATTTCTTGAGCATAAAAAACACCAGAGTGGAAATGCTCAATAGAAAGCTCCACTGACCCAGCAGGTCAACAGGTAACAGGACAACGTGCCAGACTGGCAAAACTCAAATTCCAATTATTCTGAATTGGTGACCCACAATTGCCTCTAATATTATACTGGAGCAACATTCATTATAAGTTGGGGAAAGGATGAGAGTCCCACTGTCTTCATTTAATACAATGGAGAGCAGTTTAACCTTTAGTTCAGAATTCAAACTACTTTGTCCTGTCGTTATTCGTTATCTCACTGAAGCCGACGCAGTCCATCCTATTCTGGTATTTTCAGACAGAGAGGTTTTAATTAGTCCATGGTACCAAGGTGAGCTCTCTCGGTTGTTAACTTCTGTTAACAGACAGATTGGGGACGAAATCAGAACATCAGTCTCATAAAAGGGATGCTGATTGTTGGACATGATTATTACTGACATTAAGGTTTGTATTCAGTCGAAGTTTAGTTTTCCTTTTTATTTGTTTGCTTATTTGTGTTTTAGCAGGATATCTAAAAGATGTGTTGACGTATTTAATCAATGGATGAAAGTAATGTCATGAGCTAAAGAGAAGTTAAAGAAAGGAAATTTAGATGTGGATTAAGAATTTCTCAATCTTGCAAGTCTTTGTTGAGCATTTTTGCTGTTTCACATGAATTATTACATTTCTATGAAAAGAAAACAAATCTACTAGTTTTCTGTACATTACATGCTAATAACGATAATGCTCACATGTTGATGCTTTAATCATCTTAGTTTAGTTCACTGGGAATGTCATAAGCCAAAATATTGGACAATGTGAGCTTTTGACCTGATTGTGGCACTAGATAAAAAGATTTAGGCATCGTTGAAGTTATTACAATTGATCCTGAGGGGAACAAGAATGCTTGTACCAACTTTTACGTAATCTATCAACAGTTGTTGAGATATTTCACTCTAAACAAGTGGCAACCTCTGGGTCTGAAAAGTGAAGCCAATGCTAAAGTGCCTTAAACTTGCATTCTTCCTAACAGCCAGCAGGGGGCGACTCCTCTGGTTGCAAAAAGAAGTCTGATTGTATAGAAGTCTATGAGAAAATGAGCCTACTTCTAACTTGATTTATTACCTCAGTAAACATTGTAAACATGAGTTTATGGTCTCAATCACTAGTTTCAAGTCTTCTTCAACACAGCATGATGTTAGATAGAACCCTTTAACCCTTTCACAATGTGTTTTCACTTCATGAAAACCATGATAGTGACAACCAAAAACCAAGATGGCAATGACCAAAATGCCAAACTCAAGGCTTAAAAACATCAGTCCACAAACCAATAAGTAACGTCACAGTGACTATGTGCACTTCTTATACACAGTCTATGCTCAATACCACAAATATAACCTCATGGTGGTGCTAGAGGAAAAGTCAGAGGATCACCAAAGTAAGTCGGATTCATCATCTGAGGATCATGAATGTCTGTCCAAACATTCATGGCAATCCATCCAGTAGTTGTTAAAATATTTCAGTCTGGACCAAATTACTTCTGAAATACTGTATAATTTACCAGGTGTTGATTTCAAGGTCTAACAGACATTTGTAGGGATCCAAATATAATTAAAGATGGTAGCATTTGTTCCTTAAGTATTTTTTAGTTGGCTGACATATTGATTAAACATTACAAATGATTAATTAGGTGCTGATGTTTTACAAGTCGATGTTGGCCTAAACACAAATGAGGTGGCAGAGGCAGTTTTTCTGCAGTGCTTAATGTGTGTGTACCTTAACAGTGAGACCAATACTCAGCACTTTTGTCAAGTTTTGCATACAATTATATAGTAATAATAATATATAGTTGTAAATGATCAGGTCTCTGATGTTTGGCTTTTGTGAACATGCAGAGGGCTCTGTTGTTGGTGTTTGGTTGAGTTTTTGGTCCAGTGAGCTGCAGTCTTTGGATCTGAAGCACCACATTGTCCAGGGTCATGAATAGATTTATATACAAGTACGATGATTTTAAAATCTATCCTGAAACTAACTGGATGTCAGTTCAAGGACTTTAGAGCAGGAGCAATGTGATCTCCTTTCTCTGTTCCAGTTAAAACTCCTGCAGTATCGTACTCTACAAGCAGTCATTGATTTACTGACTTTTTGGGGAGACTTGAGAGCATTGCATTGCAGCAGTTGAAGTCTGCTTGAAATTAAAGCTTACACAGGCATCTGTGTCGAGGGGAAGAAGTAAATCTACTGATCTTTTTAGTTATGTTCATTTCCTGTGACTAGAAAATTAGACCAGAGTCAGTCAGTGGTGTAATGTCTAAGCTTCTTCCTCTCACTTTATTTACAGTTGGTCTACTCACAAATGCCATCACTTTGGATGTTGAGTTGTACTATACATACATGTTACTGCGAGTTTTTGTCCGTGTGTTCAACACAGGGTAAATATCTGTGTATGAATGGATGGAGCAGAGTCAGTGTTACAGAAATATAAGAAACATGTCGATGGGACATTCTGAGCCAAATGAATGTAAACAAATATATTGGTACTTCAACATAAAGGAAGATCATAGTAATTATCAGATTTTGTGCTTTATTATTCTTTGTCTAATTTGTACTTGGTACTACAGCTCCCATAATGCTATGGGGGAGTAAGCTGAAAGTATAAAGCTGCCTTAGACTCAGTGCGTTACGCTGTAGGCTACAACTTTGGCCCTGTTCGTTTATTCAACCTATACTTGTTTTAGGGCTGTTAATTGCTTAAAATATTTTATCATGATTAATTGCCTGTTCAACGTTAATCATGATTTATCGAAAATTAATCACACTTTTTTTTATCTGGTCAAAATGTACCTTAAAGGGGGATTTGTTGAGTATTTAATACTTTTATCAACATGGGAGAGGACAAATCTGCTGCTTTATGCAACTATATGTATATATTAATTATTGGAAATCAATTAACAACACAAAGCAATGACAGATATTGTCCAGAAACTCTCACAGGTACTGCATTTAGCATAAAAAATATGCTCAAATCATAACACAGCAAACTGCAGCCCAAGAGGCAACAACAGCTGTCAGTGTGTCAGTGTGCTGACTTGACTATGACTTGCCCCAAACTGCATGTGATTATCATAAAGTGGGCATGTCTGTATAGGGGAGACTTGTGGGTACCCAGAGAACCCATTTTCATTCACATATCTTGAGGTCAGAGGTCAAGGTGGCCCTTTGAAAATGGCCATGCCAGTTTTTCCTCACAAAAATTTAAGTGTGGGGTGTTATTTAACTTCCTTTACGACAACAAAGTGAGCCTGCTCCAACCTAAAAATTGAAAGTTTCATTAATGCGTTAAAGAAATTGGTGGTGTTTAAACAAATTTGCATTGACGTGTTATTATCATTAAGCGATATCAAATTAGTGTAAACTTTTGACCAAGATGCATAAGTGGGACATTTAATGGTAGTAATGTGTATTTTTAAAAATATAAACACGTAACTTAAATAAACAATCTTTATTCTGATCCCTTTAGTAGTTTTTTAAATTTTACAGTAGCTTTAACACTGTGAGCTTTTCACCTCTGTGCTATCTCTGCAGCCTGTTCCTCCATCAGGTGTTAGACCGAGCCATCAGGTGTCACACCGAGCTATCTGGTGTTGGACCGAGTCAATCCAGAGCTCCAGAGTGTTGGTTGCATTTGCAACTCACTATCGATGTGTCCAGGTGACCTACCCTATTTTTCCTTGATGATGTTACATTGTGAACAACAAATCTGTGTTGAAATCAGCAGGACAAGAGATTAACGGATGATGCCATTCATTTAAAGTCATGACACATTCAGCTCTAAGATTAGTGTTGGGCTAAGGTAAATTCTTACCTTACAACTAACAAATGTAATGTCGTTAAATGTAGTGAGAAACTTTAATAAGATGTTTTTTGATGTTTGTTTATGACCTGTTTAATTTCCTAGCAAAAAACTGTATGAAAACTGTAATAAAGGAGTGAATGTTGAAGTGCACGGGATTTATTATTTCACTTTTATCAAGTATAGTGGAATTTCATTGGTATAAGTATCAACCACTAAATTTCTAGTATTGTGACATCCATAGTGGTCCATAGGTCTATGAGAACTGACAAAAGGCTTAAGATCTATTATTGCAGAGTCAAAACGCATGGTGGAAAACTTTGAGTGCACCTAAATGAAAAATGTTAGGCGCAGCACTGCAACCAATGTCGAAAGTTAGTGTGGAGCCCTGCATTCACCTCCCCTCCTTGTTTGGTGCAATAGGCCGGTAACATTAGCCGGGAGGTACAGATTGAGAGAAAAGCAGCAATGACACAAAGCAGGCTGAGTTCAGCTTTGATTACAGATGAGCATTTCACTGAGAAGAAAGACAACAAGGCGGTCTCATTCCTCCTTCGTCCAGGAGGCAAACAGGGCTTGGCGCTCCTGGAGGCCCTCTGGGGAGCCGCCGTGGCACCGTTACCCTGAGAAGGAGCGCCGTGGCTGCTGAGTTCTGCTGCAAACAGAAGACGCTCCTAATTAGTGCTGGTTGTGACTTCTTTCATCTGCAGGCTCTTTGATATGACGGCAGTGTGAGAGCGTATGCTTATGCTCAGGAGGTTATATGGTTGAGAGAAAGAAATTGAGCGTGAAACTGTGCATTCTGCACGCATACATGTCAAGGTTGTTATGGTTAAGTGAAGCTAATAATAAAACAAGGCAGCAAGTAAACATGTTGTCCCACCCATGATGCAGCGCTCAGAAAATATTCAGAATAAAGTGGTTGAAATGAATCATTTTACAAAGTTTGAACAGCATTAGATTAAATTCCACTTTACTGTCATTGTACAAGTATTGATACAATGAAATTCAATTCAGCATCTAACTAGAAGGAAAAAATCAGTAGAGAATAAACTGTAAGAATACACTAAGCTATATTAACAGCTGGAGGTATGATATGAATATGGTGTATGCAGTATAGATCAGATACAGTATAGACGGTGGTATACAGAGTAGCATAAAAATGAATACACTATAAGTCAGATATAACCAGTACTACAAATATGTATGGGTACGTGAGTGCATATGTAGTACTGTATAGTACATCCTGTATTTGCCATGTGAATGCAGATCATAATAGATTCTTTTTTGTAACAATGTAATGTATTTACTGTAATAGTGTTAAAGCCAAAATAGATATTTTGTTATTATGGTTGAATAACTGTAATTTACAGTGCAAGTGGAAGAGCGAACCACGCTGAAAATGTTGTTTTTGAAAGGCTAAATGCCAACAAATATAGATTAAACCAGAATATTTTTAGATAAAAATGTGTGTTTTTTTTTTTTAAGTATTACATTTATCTTTTTTCAATTAATTTTGATTTTTGGCCTCAACAACACTCTGGAGTTACTGGAAATGTTGGGTTCATGAGTCTGAAACAATCTAACAGCAACCACTGGAATCTAATTCTACAGTATAATATTAATAGTATTAGTGTAGCCTGATCAATGTGCACAAATACCAGGTTTAAACAGAATGTGGTAGCAAAAAAAAAAAAAAAAAAAAGAAATATCTTTTCTAAAAATTAATTTTAAATTGTCTCTTGCATAAATTATCTAGTATGTGTGTTATTATGATTTTAGTACTGTACATGTGCAAATAAGATAAGATAAGATAAGATAAGATTTTCCTTTATTGGTCCCCACAAGGTGGGGAAAGGCTCCAGGTTACAGCAGCAATACAAATAAAATAAATTAGTATATACATAATATAAAATAGAAGAAAAAAGTAAAGACAGAAAAAATGTGTCCATCATATCAATGATAGTAATTGTACATAAAGTCCTTATTGCACGTATGTCCGGTGAGTTTGTTGTGAATGTGTATGTGGTTTACTGGGAGCAGTGATGGTTGTGGAATCAACAGCTGAGGCAAATCTGATTTTCTCTTTGGACCTGTTCATATTTGAAAGTGCCGAATGCAGTGGTGAAGACAGGCGCTTTGTCAGAGCAACTCTTTATGCCTGGGGACACAAAACCCATTTTCATATTGTGTTGATAATGTGGCCGCTTTGACGCCATAAATGTGCAGATAAACTGGACAACACAGTCATTATGCAGAAAACAGCTTGAATTTTAATTAAATCAAACCACAGAACCAGAGAATGAATTTGTGTGTTCAGGTAGTTTTTCTGTTTGCAGCTCCAAACACACTCTTGCCGCCTCGCCCTCTGTGTGTTTGTTTTATTGACCTTGTCAGGCGGATGCTGAGTGGACCGGTGATGGACAGCCAGTTGGCTCCTTTGGATTCAGCTGACTCTCCATTTTTATCTGCTTGTTTTACTTTTATGCTCAGCACATATACTGTTTGTGTCTGGAGCCACTTTCACCCCCCGCTGTCACTGCAAGACGGTCCAATTTTCTGTTGTGACTTGAAGCTTTTGTGACTGTTTTGTCTGTAATTTCTGTATTTTCAGTACAATCTACATATGTGAAGACTAAAGAAATGTGTTGTAAACCTGGATACTTTTCATGGTAACTAACCCAGAGTTTATGTCAGCACTCTGTGAAGCTAACATGCTTGCGGGCAGGTTCACTTCAACAAACCCAGAGTTTTGTCTCCTCCTTACAGAGCCAGACACGCTGCTTTATTTCCTCATTTATTCAGTCCGCATCAAAGTGTTGTGTGTGTTGAAGCACATTAATTACCAGAAGTTCACATCAGAATTGAAAGCTATTAGAATAAAACCGCTCTTGTCCTTTATTTGTGAAGTTGTTTTTGATAACACTGGGACTGATATAGCTGTCAGTTTAGAGATCTGTGATCATAGTGTAAATTGTAAAAATTGGTATGAAGTTATAAGACTTTGATCAATTATCTCATGATATGAGTGGTCTCAGTGATGGAACATGTTTCCCATAACGTAGATTATATGTGAATATTTGTGAGTGAGCAGGATGGTGCTGTAGATACACGATTAAAAATAGGCTTTTAACAGCATTTCTGTGTTCAGTGACTGTGTTTAAACTGACAATTTGTTGAAGTAGCTGAAAGAAAGTCACTGAATGCTGCTGAGCCAAGATCCAAATAGATGTCTACCATTTAAATATTCTGTATTTTAACATTTAAATCAGCAAACACATTATTACTGGATCAGATTGTGACTTCACAGTCTCTGTCTTTGATCTATATATATCTATATTTTTCATTGCAGTTGCTGCTCCCTGTGTTTTGTCTCTGTCAGATTAAAGCTGAACACATAAGAGTCAGTCAGATTCCACCACTTCATCATCTATTAAGGAAATGTCTGTCTGGTAAACAATTAATGGACAACACTGAATAAAACTTTATTGTGTTATTGACGCTTTTCATTACACTTGTGTAGGCTACAGTCAGCATATACATGTACTAATATCTCTAGACTGACTAGATTGAAATGGAGTCTGCCTTTTATGACCTGTTACCATGGTGAATCATAGTATCAGAGGTCTATTGATGCTGGCTTTTTATATTCGGGTTCAAAATACTCAGAGTTGATTGAACTGACACTGATCAGCTGTTATGAGTTTCCCACCACTGGACTAGTTGTGCAGAGTTTAACAAGCTGACTAGTACTTGTTAAACTTGAACAGCCAGTGTATGTGTTTACAGGGCAGCAAATCAAATTAACATAATTTAAATATAGAGGTCAGCAGTGGTGGAAATTAAGTAAGTACATTTACTCAAGTACTGTAGTGAATTACAATTTTGAGTTACTTTAACTTAACTTGTTTCCATTTTATGCTACTTTATTACTCATTATTATTATTATCTCAGAAGAGGAAATTATGTGTGTTTACATCCCATATTGCTCTGAAAATTACTCATGGTTTGGTGGGAGTGTAACTGATGTTTGGCATGGTCCTGTATATTTGTATAGTTAGTTGTTTTCATGTTTGTTCATTTTCTAGGTGTTTCCGGTTACATTATTAAACCGGGTGCTTTTATTTTGAAGGGGTAATGCCGGTCAGAGGAAAGACAGGAACGGTAAATGGGCAGGTATGTCCTCCGACAGAAGGAGCAAATCGTACCTTTATGTTTGTTTAACACCTGGATGATGAGAGCACAAGGTTTGTCGGTATTTAGTTTCCTATTGTAGTTAATATGAAGTGACTTTATAATGTAATTTTGTTGTTTTGCTTAAGTTAGAGAGAGAGACGCTAGCAAAGACGCCATGTTGGCTCAACTTGCCACAATTTAGCTACGGGTAACTTCTGTTAACCACCAATTAGCATTCTGTCGTCTTGCTAACGTTAGCTGGTTGGATGATAATAGCACAAGGTTTGTCAATATTTGGTTTCCTACTGTAGTTAATAGGAAGTGACTTTATAATGTAATTTCGTGGTTTTGCTTTAGTTAGGGAGAGAAGCTAGCAAAGACGCCATGTTGGCTCAACTTGCCGTAATTTAGCTAACTTCTGTTAACAACCAATTAGCATTCCATGGTCTTGCTAACGTTAGCTTGCAGCAAGACATGCTAACGTTACTGTGCAAGTGTGAGATGGTTGGAGCTGCATTATGTGTAGTTTTCACTGAATGTTTTCATTATGCTATGTGTGATTTTATTTTAAAGGGGACTAATAATTTAATTATAAGTCTTGTCTCTACCACTCTTTCACAATTTGTCATTTTGTAAAGTTAAAAATGGTAATATTTTTGGTTTTGCTTGGTTTACTCTTAGTGTGTTCAGTGTGGTCACAGCATACTCTCTGGAGCAACCCATTATTATAAATCAAGCTTTTGTGTATGGAGGACAGAACCTGATTACATCAAAAATAAATGAATAAATATAAATAAAGCAAAAATAATTTTGAAAATAAATGGAGCCATTAATAATTGATGTGGCATAAATTTATATTTCTGTTTAATGCATCTATATTTATCTATCTTTGTGTTAATTACCTTATTTACTTACTCTTCTGTTAAATTTTTGCTTTTAGTTATGAATTAATTTTGTTAATTTTCAAATGCATGTATTTAATTTTGTATTTAGTTTTCCGTATAGTATGTAATTTTTTTGCATGTTTATGTATGTTTAAACATATATATTTATGCATTTCATTCATTCATTGTCAACCGCTTATCCCGTTAGGGGTCGCGTGGCGGGGCTGGAGCCGATCCCAGCTGGCATTGGACGAAGGCGGGGTTCACCCTGGACAGGTCGCCAGTCCATCGCAGGGCACATAGAGACAGACAACATATAGACAGACAACCATTCACGCTCACATTAAAATCTACGGGCAATTTAGAGTCATCAATTAACCTACATTGCATGTTTTTGGACTGTGGGAGGAAGCCGGAGTACCCGGAGAAAACGCATGCTTACACGGGGAGAACATACAAACTCCACACAGAAGAGCCCCAAGCCGGACTTGAACCTGTGACCCTCTTGCTGTGAGGCGACAGCGCTAACCACTACTCCACCGTGCAGCCCATGCATTTCATTATTTATTTATTTTTGCATTTCTACTGCATTATACTAATGACGGGGCTGTCAAATCATGCAGGAATAAAGAAACAAATGCATAAATACATACACTCCTGATCAAAATCTTAAGACCAGTTAAAAAATTGCAAGAATTTACGTTTTGCACTGTTGTATCTTAAGAAGGTTCTAAGTAGAGTTTCAAAATGCAAAAAGAAGAAATGAGAGCAAGAGACTAAATGTTTTGAGCAGGCAATTTATTGAAAAGAACAATTTAACTAAAATAGGCTGTTCATCAGCTGATCAAAAGTTTAAGACCATAGCTCAAAAAAACCCCTAAAACAGAAATTAAAGTCTCAAAAACAGACTCAGTAATGAGTAGCTCCACCATTATTGTTGATCACTTCAAAAATTTTTGTTGGCATGCTTGATGCGAGTGTTTCCAAAAGGCTTGTAGGAATGTTGCTCCAAGTGTTGAAGATGGCTTCACGAAGGGCATCCACTGTCTGGAACTGATGTCCATTTTTGTAAACTTCCCTTGCCATCCATCCCCAAATGTTCTCAATTGGATTTAGATCAGGGGAACATGCAGGATGATCCAAAAGAGTGATGTTATTCTCCTGAAAAAACTCCTTTGTAAGAGGGGAATGGGGAATAGAAGAATGTTTGAAAAGTCAGGGGGCTGATGGGGTGCCGCTGTGTGCAGCTGTGTTTGACGCCGCACCTGGGTCGCATTGAAGGAAAAGCACCAGTATGTGGCGTGTGGCGGTGAAAATAGGGGTTTGTATGAGTGGTTGGAAGCATAGGACATAAGGTTAAATTTTTCATAGAGAATAAAACTTTCTTCCAACTTTGAACGTCCCATGTTTGGTGCTCCCTTGCAAAGGCCAAACGGGCAGTTTTGTGGTGTTGAAGGAGACATGGCCTTTGAAGACGTTTTTTGTTTTTGAAGCCGTTCCTTTGCAGATGCTGTCTGATGGTTATTGGGCTGCAGTCAGCACCAGTAATGGCCTTAATTTGGGATGAGGATCGTCCCGTGTCTTGACGGACAGCCATTCGGATCCTCCGGCTCAGTGCCGGTGAGATTTTTTTTGGGTCTACCACTTGATTTTTTTGTTCCATAAACCTCAGGATCTTTTAAGAAATGCAAAATGACTGTCTTACTGCGTCCAACCTCAGCAGCGATGGCACGCTATGAGAGGCCTTGTCTATGCAGCTCAACAACAATCCTGCCATGTTCGAAGGCAGTGAGTTTTTTTGCTTTTCCCATCAAGAGGTCTTGACAGTGTGATTACTTGACAGAAAATGACATGGAATCCAAATTTTTGCACAGATTTGGGCTTTTAAAGGATGTGGTCTTAAACTTTTGATCAGCTGATGAACAGCCTATTTCAGTTAAATTGTTCTTTTCAATAAATTGCCTGCTCAAAACATTTGGTCTCTTGTTCCCATTTCTTCTTTTTGCATTTTGAAACTCTACTTAGAACCTTCAGTTACAGATACAACAGTGCAAAATGCAAATTCTTGCAATTTTTTAACTGGTCTTAAGATTTTTATCAGGAGTGTATGTTTAAAAGTAAATGCTAAATTAATGCAAAAATAATTAGATACATTTAAAAATTATATAAATAAATACATAAATTAAAGGAAAAATTACGCACAATAGTAATTAAGTAAAAGGTAGGTAAGTAGTCACATTTGATCAGTTAATTAATGGCTAAATTTATTTTTTAATATTTTCGCTACATTCAAGTGATATTATTTATTTATTTTTGATTTTGGCAGGTTCCGTCCTCCATAATTGTGAGCCATCAGTTGGAGAGGTAGACCATTATTTAGGGATGCTACACAAATATTACACATTTTACTTTACTACATTCATTTCATCTTTACTTATTTTACAGATTTAACTCATTAATACAAAATCTAATATACAGTATATCATGATAATATATTATTATTATAGATCAATCTACCAAACAGAATATATAATTATATATCTATCTGTTTATATTCTGAATTCTATTGGTAGAATTGGAATATAATATTATGTATGCTTTATGTGTATAATCACTTGAATATAATTGTTTTCATTACCTAAGAGTATTTCTTTTGCCACTGAATAACACAAAACACAGTTTTACTGCCACTGCAACTCTTTTTAGTGGAACATACTGTATATTTTTGTGTTTGGTTATATTGTTTTCACTTGTTTTACTTGAGTTTTGTGCACACATTATGCACATTCACACTGTAGATGGGAACGCAGATGGACTTGATGCACAGGATGAGGCTAGCATCCTGTCTCCTTCAACACTTTCTCATCCCTGTTAATGAGAGATGGTACAATTGTGCTGCGCCATCAGGGCTGTGAAGTCTCTCCAGTCATTCAGAGATCTTGGCCCACTGTGGGTGATGAGTGATGGAGGATACAGCAGACGAGTGTTGCTTGGCATCTTGTGGTAGCAGAAGGAGGAAGGTGAGACAGATTATCTGAGATTGGAGGCCAGCAGGCGCGACGGAGTAGAAACACATTGGATCAGAATTAGACGTTCATTATTGCAGGAGGATCATTAATCAGCTGCAGAGGATCAGCTCCATCAATAGCAAAACTTTTCTCCCCTCAGATCCAGTTTGTCTTGTTCGCTCTTTGATTTGTTTTATTTACTGGCTTCAGAGTTCAGTGTATGACAGCATGCATTGCTTGAAAGGCAAAGAAACCCGTGGAGAGGGCTTATATCATTGACTTACATTCATATCTTGTGTGAGGGCAGTTAAGTGTCTTTGGGTAAGAAGTATGGAGGACAGAACCTGCCAAAATCAAAAATAAATGAATAGATAAATAAATATCTCATTAATTGTTTAGTGCATCAGCTCTTATTTTCAACAAAGGCAAAAACCACCTCAAGCCAGCTTAATAACTGCATTATCAAATTTTGCGTTTTCCATACAGCTTGTTTGATGTAATATTTTTAAATGCACATACAACTATGTGAATGGAAACAGCTATTGTCGTTCAGTCTCTGGTAGTGTTCTGTCTCCTTGTGCGTGTTTAAAAAAATGATTTTCTCATGAGCACAAAATGACTATTCAGAGGTTGTATAATAACAGTTCACTTGGCCTGAACATGAAGCATGCTGTTCACATATGTGTTCATACAATGCAGTGGCTGTGCTCTGTTTACAGTGGGCGTCAACATGGGTGGATACTGGTCACATATTGAACCTTTCTTTTCCTTCCTGCTCCTCCCGTCCTACAGGAACATCCGTCTCTAGACCAGACCCTCGGCTCCGGCCCGTCCCGCTACAACAATGAACTCCTCGCCACACGGTTCCCCCTCCTCCATCGACATCCTGGAGGAACTCCAGCTGATTGCTTCTCAGAACCTGGAAAAACTGGACATCAACAAATACTACGAGGTCGTCTGCGAGCTGGGGAAGGGCACCTATGGGAAAGTGGACCTAGTTATCCACAAAATCAGAGGTAACTGCTGTGTGTTAGAGCTGTTACTAACTGCAAATGTTGGATGCTTCCCACTTTTGGCAAGGCAGGTTTGTCAAGCTTTGGATTTCTACACATGTTGCAATACTTGGTGTTTAAAGAGCAACTTAACACCCTATTTTAACCTTGAACACATAAAAATGCATTTGAACCCTTGCTAAACTGTTAGACATGCTTTGATGTGACATCTGACAGTCACCCAGAGTTCATAGAAACAATTATGTAACCCTCATTTTCTCAGAGGTAGTGGATAGTGACAGAATAGGGGATATGAATGAATTAATTCATTAATGGTTGGGAGGGCGTAAATTTGCCACTGATGGAAGAAGTACTCTGATCTTTTACTTACTGTATATTAAAGTAACAATACTACATTGCAGTAATACTCTGCTACAAGTAAAAGAAAAAAATAAAGAAAAAAATGTTACTTGAGTAAAAATATTGAGGTATTAGCATCATATTGATGCATTAAATTGTTTATCACTTTCATGTTGCAGCTTATTTTAACTAATTTATAAACTGCTGGGTTGCTTCATATATAATAGTATACATCATGATATATGCATGATATACTGTATTAAAAAAAACTGCACGGTTTTAGCCAAAAAAAGTGCATCTAATTATCATAAAGCTGACGTTTCTGTAAAGTGGAGTCTCATAGACTCCATTTTCATTCACATATCTTGAGGTCAGAGATCAAGAGATCCCTTTGAAAAAGGCCACAACAGTTTTTCCTTGCTAAAATTTAGCATAAGTTTGGAGTGTTAACTAACCTCCTTTGCAACAAACTAGTGTGACATGGTTGGTGTCCGTAGATTTCTAAGGTTTACTAGTTTCATATAATGGCAGTATCTTCACTCTAGCTTTCAAACTGAAATCTCAAGTACAGCACTATTTTGCCTCCTGCTGTTTTCTGTTCAGATCATGGTAATTACGGTTTGTAAAGTCATATCGCTTTGGGTATCCAGCAGACATCACTGTGATGACAAAAACAGGTAATGACGTTGGCTGTCTTTCCGCTCTGAGTTGAATTTTAGCTGCAAAAGCAGCATGTAAGACACTTTACTCATTGTAAACAATTACATAAAGCCGCCCCGGGTTTCTGAAACAAAAATGGAAACACTCAAAGTACAAGTCTCTCAAAAAAGTACGTAAGTACAGTAGCTGAGTAGATTCACCAACCTGACCTAGCGTTTGATGCCTTATTCCAAAAGGCAGCCGGAAGACACTTTAATGAGTCCGTCTTTCTTTTGGACGAAACAGGAGACAGTCTGAATTCATCACCTCTTGTGAGGAGAATAGTTCACCTCCAAAAATGTATTTGTCCAGAGGGAGCTCTAGTTTGAGGAAATGGGATGTTATTGTCTTTTGTGGCCTTACTTTGTGATTCAAAGTGATAAGACAGGGTCATTTCACTTACTTACTCTGGTATTGGTGCAGCAACAAAAACTCTATAAAAAAAAGTAATCCTGTTTCCACTCAGGTTAAAGCTTTCTTATACGTCTTGTTTACTCTTGAAAACTTAATTCGAGGTAATGTGGGCCATCTCTTTACTCAGAACCCAGACAGCCTAAATTCACTACTAAACTATTAGAAAATCTGTTCAGCCTTTTTACAGTAAAAGCCTAAAATGTCGACCATGAGCTGCAAGCTTCTTAATCAACTCTTTTATGAAGCACAGAGCCCATTTTAGAGTGGCTGCAGTCTGTCACCGAGATGAATTCTGACCTTTTCCAGCCTGTAAAGTGCACAGTAGAAGCGTGCATAATGCATGCATAAAACCCACGTGTATGTGTAGTTTATCACCGACATCTTCTCTCAGAACCATCAGAGAACCAGTATAGCTTTAATCGACCTCATGGTGCTGCTTAGTGTAAATGTCTTTTTAACTATGAGAACAAATGGGCTGAAGGCGACATCATTTCTGACCTTTTGAATCATAATTGCAGATACATTAAAGTGAAGATGGAAAATCAAAGGTCAATCAGTCACAGTTAGAAGTAGTCGTCCTGATGGTGTTTTTAATTGTGTCCAATATTTGATTTGGTTGATATTTTTCTTCCTTCCTGCATGTGACTATCATAAAGTGGGCATGTTTGTAAAGGGGAATTATTCACAGAGGTCAGAGGTTTAGGGATTCCTTTGAAAATGGCCCTGTCAGTTTTTCCTCACCAGAAGTTTGTGTCTCTTGACCTTTCCTAAAGTGTCTGCACACTGTGAAACTGCACAAAGCACTTTACAGAGCTGATCTGGTGGTATTGGAGAAGTGTCCCCTCTCATCTTCGCTGACACACTGACTGTTGGTGCAGAGAAAGGCAGACGTGGCAGCTCTCCAGGTTTATATTGTCTGGGGTATTTCAGATTGGGTCTGGTAATTTCTCTCCCCTCGCTACTCCTCTTGTTGCAGTTAGGTGTCTGCCAAGGTGAGCTGAGCCTCTGAACCTCACAAATTACATTCCTGTGTTTCCCCCCAGATGACTAAATGGGTTTTTGTGCATCCTTTACATTATTATATCAAGTGAAACAGCCTCCTCATCTTTGGCTTTCCAATCTTATTTCCAGCTGTCGTGTTTGACATGTTTGCAGTTGACATGGAGGATTGTAAGACACGAAAACAGTGGTGGATTGTAACCAAGTAATTTTTTTCAATTACAAATTTAATTTGTACTTGTGTTTTTTCATTTTGTGCAACTTGATACTTCTACTTCTCCACTATATCTTAGAGGAAATTGTTCTTTTTACTCCACTACATTTATGAGCCAGCTCCCTGTCCAGTGAAAACCTGGCATCTCCAGATGTGATGATGTTGAATGTTTGCGATAAACCTAAGGATGAAGTGTTTAGGATCTAACTGCATGTGATTATCATAAAGTGGGCATGTCTGTAAAGGGGAGATTTGTGGGTACCCATAGAACCCATTTTCATTACTATAACTTGATGTTAGAGGTCAAGGGACCCCTTTTGAAAGTGGCCATGACAGTTTTACCTCAACAAAATCTAGTTTAAGTTTGGAGCATTATTTAACCTCCTTTGCTGCAAGCTAGTACGACCTGGTTGGTACCAGTGGATTTTTTTAGATTTTCTAGTTTTGTATGATACCGGTATCTTGACTCCAGATCGTATAGAACCTAAAAATTTAAGTTGCAATAATGCCTTTAAGATATTAGTGCAAATTCGATTTAGCGCCATTAACGTAATTATCAGGTTAACTTTGACAGGCTAATACTTTTACATAGATAGTGTGTAGGTTTTGAATGCAGGACTTTTACTCGTAATGGAGCATTTTCACAATGTGGTACTAGTACTTTGATATTAGTAAAGGATCTCAATGCTTTGCATGAAAGCAGCTTAACATTGTGGTCACACTGTGGGAGCATAACTAGTCTGGCAGAAGATTTTAAATACTCACAGTATAAAGCTCTGGAGGGAAAAAAAAAACACGAGGCTTGATTCAGTAACAATGGAGATTTTAATTATTCATCAAATTTTGATCATTTTAATTAAGTTTTCACTCATGCAATTGGACAACTGTAAAATATGTCCCCCAAACACTTTAATATGCTGGAAAAGAACAAGAAGTGAGGAATGAGATTTCTGAAGTTGTGTAACATTTCTGTCCTTTTTTTCAGGCACAAAAATGGCCCTGAAGTTTCTGAGAAAGAAGACCACCAAGCTGAAGAGCTTCCTGAGAGAGTACAGCATCTCCCTTTACCTGTCACCCTGCCCCTTCATCATCAACATGTACGGCATCGCCTTCGAAACAGACGAGTACTACATCTTCGCTCAGGAGTACGCTCTGGCAGGAGATCTGTTCGACATTATCCCTCCACAGGTGAGGAAAAATTCTTACTACGCGACTGACTTTTTTATGACAAACTATACTATGATGTTTATTACTTTTTATAACATACTATAGCTTTTTTGTGTTCTTATAGCATATTATACTACATACTATGACTTTTTATGCTATATACTATATTATGACTTTTTTAAACTTTTTTTGACATACTATACTATAACTTTTAGGACTTTTTATGATGTACTATTCTGACTTTTATGACTTACTATACTATGAAATTTTATGGCATACTGTACCTTGATTTTAGCATGACATTTTCTAATAGTATACTATGACTTTTTATGACATACTATACTATAGCTTTTTTCAACATATAATACGACTTTTCATAAAATTGTTCGACATAATATACTATGACTTTTTTTCACCAAATTTTTCGACATACTTTACAATGACTTTTTTCATGAAATTTTACAACATACTCCTATGACTTTTTTCAACATATAATAGGACTTTTCACAAAATTGTTTTTATCGACATACCGTACTATGACATATTTAATGTAATTTGTTGACATACTACACTATGACATTTTTCCACAAAATTTTTCGACATACTGTACTATGAGTTTTTTTTACAAAATTTTTGACATACTATGCTATGCATTTTGTCAGGAAATTTATCGACATACTATACTGATTTTTTTTCACGAAATTTTTCGACATACTATACTATGTTTATTCACAAAATTTTTTGACATAATATACTGACATTTTTACATAAAATTTTTCGACATATACTATGATGTTTTCTCAAGAAATTTTTCGACATACTGTGACTTTTTTACACAATTTTTCGACATACTGCGACGCTTTTTCACAAATTTTTTTGACATGGTATACTATGATGTATTTTCATGGATTTTTTGTCACTATACAATGACTTTTTTCACAAAATTTGACATACTGTTTTGTCACAAAATTTTTCGACGTACTGTTTTTTCACAATTTTTTTGACATACTGTACTATGGGGTTTTTTTACAAAATTTTTGACATACTGTACTATGAGTTTTTTTTCAAAATTTTTGACATACTATACTATGACTTTTTTCAAGAAATTTTGACATACTAAACTGACGTTTTTACACAATTTTTCGACATTATACTGTGACTTTTTTTCACAAAGTTTTTGACATACTATACTATGATTTTTTTTCATGAAATTTATCGACATACTGTTTTTTTACATTTTTGACATACTGTACTATAAGTTTTTTTACAAAATTTTTGACATACTATGCTATGAATTTTTTCACGAAATTTATCGACATACTAAACTATGACGTTTTTACATGCAATTTTTCGACATATCCTGATGTTTTTTTCACAAAATTTTTTGACATGCTATACTATGACGTATTTTCACGAATTTTTTGTCACTATACAATGACTTGTTTCACAATTTTTCGACATACTATACTATGACTTTTTTTCACAAATTTTTTCGACATACTGTTCTTTCACCAAATTTTTCGACATACTGTTCTTTTCACAAAATTTTTCGACATAGTATACTATAACATTTTTTCACGAAATTTTTCGACATACTATACTGTTTTTTTTCATGAAATTTCTCGACATATTATGACTTTTTTCATTAAATTTTTCGACATAGTATGACTTTTTTCATTAAATTTTTCGACATACTACACTATGATTTTGTTTCACAAAATTTTTCGACATGATATGACGTTTTTTCAAGAAATTTTTCGACATACTGTGACGTTTTTTCACAAAATTTTTTGACATGGTACACTATGACGTATTTTCATGGATTTTTTTGTCACTATACAATGACTTTTTTCCACAAAATTTTTTGACATAGTTTTTTTACCAAATTTTTCGACATACTTTACTATGACTTTTTTTCATGAAATTTGACGACATACTAAACTGATGTTTTTACACAAAATTTTTCGACATACTATACTGTGATTTTTTTTTTCATGAAATTTATGGACATACTATACAATGACTTTTTTCCACATAATTTTTTTCATACTTTTTTTTCACAAAATTTTTTCATGAAATTTTTAACATACTATACTATGACTTTTTTTCACATTTTTCGACATACTATGTTTTTTCACAAAATTTTTTGACATACTATGACTTGTTTCATGAAATTTATCGACACTATACTGACTTTTTCACCAAAATTTTTGACATACCATACTATTTTGACATACTATGACTTTTTTGACTTTATATAACATACTATACTATTACTATTTTTAAGATTTTTTATGACACCATACTATGACTTTTTGTGACATACTATACTATACTATGACTTATGACTTTTTGTGACATACTATACTATACTATGACTTATGACTTTTTGTAAAATACTATACTAGGAATATCTTATCTTACCCCAGAGAGAGCAGTGTAGCAGTGGTGAAGTTATACTTGAACTGACTGAGTGCTTCTTCTCTGTTTAGGTTGGACTACCTGAGACGGTGGCCAAACACTGTGTCCACCAGGTGGCCATCGCCCTGGACTACCTGCACTGTAAGAAGCTGGTCCACAGAGACATCAAACCAGAGAACATCCTTATTTTTGACAAAGAGTGCCGGAAGGTCAAGCTGTCAGACTTTGGCATGACGCGGCGCTCCGGCTCTCCAGTAAAGCGTGTGAGTGGTACAATCCCATACACGGCGCCTGAGCTGTGCGACACCTCAAGGCACGAAGGCTTCTGTGTGGACTACAGCACAGATGTGTGGGCGTTTGGCGTGCTGCTCTTCTGCATGCTGACAGGAAACTTCCCCTGGGAGAAGGCCATGCCTAACGACGCCTTTTATGAGGAGTTTGTGCGCTGGCAGCGTCGCCGTACGGGCACGGTGCCGTCACAGTGGCGCCGCTTCACCGATGAGGCTCTGCGAATGTTTCGTAGGCTCCTCTCCATCGAGCAAGAGCGCCGCTGCTCTGTCAAAGAAGTCTTCAGCTACTTCAACCAGTGCTGGATGTTGGACACAGAGAATGGAAACAGCAGCAGTTTGACAAGCAGTGTGCCTCCTCTGGACATCAGCTTGTCCTCATCTGAAGAGGACATATTAGTGGACAGACTGAAGCAGCAGAGCTTGTCGCCTGCTTGTGTGGTGGCGAAGGGGAGCATCATGATGGACACCCACTACTCCTCAATGTCCACAAACAGCTCGCCTTCCTCCACCGGCAGCTACGAACGGGTCAATAGAGAAAACAACGAAAGAGGACGCATCCTGGTGGCAACCCCCATTGAGATATGCGTGTAGACGCGGCTGGCGGTTTGTTTCAGGCTGCCTGCTCACATGTGAGGCTGATGTGAGTTGAAAAGGAAAATTTCCTTGAGGAAGAGGAGCAAAGTGTGGCAACTGGTGCTTAGCGTCAGGATCAACAGTCTGATACACGTTGTAGCTTCACTGTGGATTTACTCATTTCTGATGAAGACGAGCTCTGAAGAAATGAGTAGCATGAAGATCACAAGCCTCCTGTGCATGGCTTGTACTTCAGATACTGAAATAAACTCACTGGACGACCTGTGAAGAAAAAAAAAACAAACAAACATGCATTATCCACAAGCAATATGTTCAAATGTCTGGAATAATCCAGTCACTGCAACAGTAATCTGAGGAAAAAGATGTGATTGGCTTTCAAGATCTGTTGATGGTACTATTGTGTGCTTATTGTAGTGCACCATTTTCACATTTGGTAGCTATAAAGTGTTTTTTCTGAGTATATTCTTTTTTTATTTGGAGTTAAATTATTTATTTATATCAGATGCATATATTTATGATTTGTTTTATCCAAGAAAGTAGAATAGAAGCAGGTGGCATTCACAAACTTAGATTTTTCTTTGAATATTCACCATCATGTTGTTGTGATCTCCCATAAAGATGAAAATGTCCATTTTCATGTTTGCCTGTGATGCATATACCCACGTGTACAGTAGCAACCAACAATGAGTGGCTGAAAACTCACAATCAAGTATCAATTAGGTGTCCTCTTAGTCTTACAGCCATTCCTCCCATTAATCTGCAGCATACTTGGATCATAACTGAATATAGCTGCAGCCCATTTCCTTCAATGTTTTTTTTTTTTTTTTTTAAAGCACACAATCATCTGTTTGGTAAAATGACAAATGGCAGAAACCAAAAAATGCAAATTGTACCTTTCATTAAGCAGGTAACAACAAAGTGAAGTATTTGGACTTTTTTTTTTCCTGAAAGGCAGGATTCGGGAAATATCCTTAACAATGTATATGCTGATTGAAGAATGAAATTAAATTAAATATTAAACTAAATTAAGTTAATTAAGGGATACTACCTGCACTCAACTTTTTATTCCAGTTTTTCGCTGTTAAACCCTGAAAATGTGAGACAAGTTGGACAAATTTAAACATTTCAGGTTTAAAATGTTTCAGAAATCTTTTTGTGGTTTTCAGAAGTATTGCATGAAGTTATTACTGTGGTGAACATTTGTTGGAATAAACAAATACTATACTATGACTATTTTTCATGAAATTTTTCAGCATAAGTTAATTTGACTTTTGAAAATCATAATATTGTTTAACATGCCAACATACATACAACAAACGTATGACTGTTAACATGAAATTTTTCTAGATTCAATACTATGACCTGTTTTTCATGAAATTTTTGACGTACTATATACTATGACTTTTTTTTTGTAAAATTTTCCAACATTTCACAAAATGACTTTTTTCCACCATAGAATCATTTTACATGCTATAATACGGCCGTTTTCATGATTTTTTTCAACATCAAAAAAATTGAGTTTTTTTCCCTAAAATTTCGACATACTATACTATAACGTTTTTTTTTTGTAAAAATTTCCAACATTTGACGAAATGACTTTTTTCCACCATAGAATCATTTTAAATGCTATAATACGACCGTTTTCATGATTTTTTTCAACATTAAAAAAATTGAGTTTTTTATCCCAAAAATTTCGACATACTATACTATGACGTTTTTTTGTAAAATTTTCCAACATTTCCCGAAATGACTTTTTTCCACCATAGAATCATTTTAAATGCTATAATACGACTGTTTTCATGATTTTTTTCAACATCAAAAAAATTTGACAGTTTTCATCGAAAAATTTCGACATACTATACCATGACTTTTTTTGTAAAATTTTCCAACATTTCACGAAATGATATTTTTCCACAACAGAATCATTTTACATGCTATAATACGACCGTTTTCATGATTTTTTTCAACATCAAAAAAATTTGACGTTTTCATCGAAAAATTTTGACATACTATACTATGACGTTTTTTTTGTAAAATTTTCCAACATTTCACGAAATGACTGTTTTCCACCATAGAATCCTTTTAAATGCTATAATACAACCGTTTTCATGATTTTTTTCAACATAAAGAAAATTTGACGTTTTCATCGAAAAATTTTGACATACTATACTATGACGTTTTTTTTGTAAAATTTTCCAACATTTCACGAAATGACTGTTTTCCACCATAGAATCCTTTTACATGCTATAATACGGCCATTTTCATGATTTTTTTCAACATCAAAAAAATTTGACGTTTTCATCGAAAAATTTTGACATACTATACTATGACGTTTTTTTTGTAAAAATTTCCAACATTTCACGAAATGACTGTTTTCCACCATAGAATCCTTTTACATGCTATAATACAACCGTTTTCATGATTTTTTTCAACATAAAGAAAATTTGACGTTTTCATCGAAAAAATTTTGACATACTATACTATGACGTTTTTTTTGTAAAATTTTCCAACATTTCACGAAATGACTGTTTTCCACCATAGAATCCTTTTACATGCTATAATACGGCCATTTTCATGATTTTTTTCAACATCAAAAAAATTGAGTTTTTTCTCCTAAAATTTCGACATACTATACTATGACGTTTTTTTGTAAAATTTTCCAGCATTTCACGAAATGATTTTTTTCCACCATAGAATCATTTTAAATGCTATAATACGACCGTTTTCATGATTTTTTTCAACATCAAAAAAATTTGACGTTTTTATCGAAAAATTTCGACATACTATACTATGACATTTTTTTGGAAAATTTTCCAACATTTCACGAAATGACTTTTTTCCACCATAGAATCATTTTACATGCTATAATACGACCATTTTCTTGATTTTTTTCAACATCAAAAAATTTTGATGTTTCATTGAAAAATTTCGACATACTATGACGTTTTTTTGTAAAATTTTCCAACATTTGACGAAATGACTTTTTTCCACCATAGAATCCTTTTACATGCTATAATACGACCGTTTTCATGATTTTTTTCAACATCAAAAAAATTTGACGTTTTCATCGAAAAATTTCGACATACTATACTATGACGTTTTTTTTGTAAAATTTTCCAACATTTCACGAAATGACTGTTTCGCACCATAGAATCCTTTTACATGCTATAATACGACCGTTTTCATGATTTTTTTCAACATCAAAAAAATTGAGTTTTTTTCCCTAAAATTTCGACATACTATACTATAACGTTTTTTTGTAAAAATTTCCAACATTTGACGAAATGACTTTTTTCCACCATAGAATCATTTTACATGCTATAATAGGACTGATTTCTTGATTTTTTTCAACATCAAAAAAATTTGACGTTTTCATCGAAAAATTTCGACATACTATGACGTTTTTTTGTAAAAATTTCCAACATTTGACGAAATGAATTTTTCCACCATAGAATCATTTTACATGCTATAATACGACCGTTTTCATGATTTTTTTCAACATCAAAAAAATTTGACGTTTTCATCGAAAAATTTCGACATACTATATACTATGACGTTTTTTTTGTAAAATTTTCCAACATTTCACGAAATGACTTTTTTCCACCATAGAATCATTTTACATGCTATAATACGACCGTTTTCATGATTTTTTTCAACATCAAAAAAATTGAGTTTTTTTCCCTAAAATTTCGACATACTATACTATAACGTTTTTTTGTAAAAATTTCCAACATTTGACGAAATGACTTTTTTCCACCATAGAATCATTTTACATGCTATAATAGGACTGATTTCTTGATTTTTTTCAACATAAAAAAAATTTGACGTTATCATCGAAAAATTTCGACATACTATACTATGACGCTTTTTTGTAAAATTTTCCAACATTTCACAAAATGACTTTTTTCCACCATAGAATCATTTTACATGCTATAATACGACCGTTTTCCTGATTTCTTTCAACATCAAAAAAATTTGACGTTTTCATCGAAAAATTTTGACATACTATACTATGACGTTTTTTTTGTAAAATTTTCCAACATTTCACGAAATGACTGTTTTCCACCATAGAATCCTTTTACATGCTATAATACAACCGTTTTCATGATTTTTTTCAACATAAAGAAAATTTGACGTTTTCATCGAAAAATTTTGACATACTATACTATGACGTTTTTTTTGTAAAATTTTCCAACATTTCACGAAATGACTGTTTTCCACCATAGAATCCTTTTACATGCTATAATACGGCCATTTTCATGATTTTTTTCAACATCAAAAAAATTGAGTTTTTTCCCCTAAAATTTCGACATACTATACTATAACGTTTTTTTGTAGAATTTTCCAGCATTTCCCGAAATGATTTTTTTTTACCATAGAATCATTTTAAATGCTATAATACGACCGTTTTCATGATTTCTTTCAACATCAAAAAAATTTGACGTTTTTATCGAAAAATTTCGACATACTATACTATCACATTTTTTTGGAAAATTTTCCAACATTTCACGAAATGACTTTTTTCCACCATAGAATCATTTTACATGCTATAATACGACCATTTTCTTGATTTTTTTCAACATCAAAAAATTTTGATGTTTCATTGAAAAATTTCGACATACTATGACGTTTTTTTGTAAAATTTTCCAACATTTGACGAAATGACTTTTTTCCACCATAGAATCCCTTTACATGCTATAATACGACCGTTTTCATGATTTTTTTCAACATCAAAAAAAATTTGACGTTTTCATCGAAAAATTTCGACATACTATACTATGACGTTTTTTTTGTAAAATTTTCCAACATTTCACGAAATGACTGTTTCGCACCATAGAATCCTTTTACATGCTATAATACGACCGTTTTCATGATTTTTTTCAACATAAAAAAAATTGAGTTTTTTTCCCTAAAATTTCGACATACTATACTATAACGTTTTTTTGTAAAAATTTCCAACATTTGACGAAATGACTTTTTTCCACCATAGAATCATTTTACATGCTATAATACGACTGTTTTCATGATTTTTTTCAACATCAAAAAATTTGACGTTGTCATCGAAAAATTTCGACATACTATGACGTTTTTTTGTAAAAATTTCCAAAATTTGACGAAATGACTTTTTTCCACCATAGAATCATTTTACATGCTATAATAGGACTGATTTCTTGATTTTTTTCAACATCAAAAAAATTTGACGTTGTCATCGAAAAATTTCGACATACTATGACGTTTTTTTTGTAAAAATTTCCAACATTTGACGAAATGAATTTTTCCACCATAGAATCATTTTACATGCTATAATACGACCGTTTTCATGATTTTTTTCAACATCAAAAAAATTTGACGTTTTCATCGAAAAATTTCGACATACTATATACTATGACGTTTTTTTTGTAAAATTTTCCAACATTTCACGAAATGACTTTTTTCCACCATAGAATCCTTTTACATGCTATAATACGACCGTTTTCATGATTTTTTTCAACATCAAAAAAATTGAGTTTTTTTCCCTAAAATTTCGACATACTATACTATAACGTTTTTTTGTAAAAATTTCCAACATTTGACGAAATGACTTTTTTCCACCATAGAATCATTTTACATGCTATAATAGGACTGATTTCTTGATTTTTTTCAACATCAAAAAAATTTGACGTTATCATCGAAAAATTTCGACATACTATACTATGACGCTTTTTTGTAAAATTTTCCAACATTTCACAAAATGACTTTTTTCCACCATAGAATCATTTTACATGCTATAATACGACCGTTTTCCTGATTTCTTTCAACATCAAAAAAATTTGACGTTTTTATCGAAAAATTTCGACATACTATACTGTGACGTTTTTTTGTAAAAATTTCCAACATTTGACGAAATGAATTTTTCCACCATAGAATCATTTTACATGCTATAATACGACCGTTTTCATGTTTTTTTCAACATCAAAAAATTTTGATGTTTCATTGAAAAATTTCGACATACTATGACGTTTTTTTGTAAAATTTTCCAACATTTGACGAAATGACTTTTTTCCACCATAGCATCCCTTTACATGCTATATAATGACCGTTTTCATGATTTTTTTCAACATAAAGAAAATTTGACATTTTTATCGAAAAATTTCGACATGACGTTTTTTTGTAAAATTTTCCAATGTTTCACGAAATGACTTTTTTCCACCATAGAATCATTTTACATGCTATAATACGACCGTTTTCATGATTTTTTTCAACATCAAAAAAATTGACGTTTTCATCGAAAAATTTCGACATACTATACTATGACGTTTTTTTGTAAAATTTTCCAACATTTGACGAAATGACTTTTTTCCACCATAGAATCATTTTACATGCTATAATACGACCGTTTTCATGATTTTTTTCAACATCAAAAAAATTGAGTTTTTTTCCCTAAAATTTCGACATACTATACTATGACGTTTTTTTGTAAAATTTTCCAACATTTCCCAAAATGATTGTTTTCCACCATAGAATCATTTTACATGCTATAATACGACCGTTTTCATGATTTCTTTCAACATCAAAAAAATTTGACGTTTTTATCGAAAAATTTCGACATACTATACCATGACGTTTTTTTGTAAAATTTTCCAATATTTCACGAAATGACTTTTTTCCACCATAGAATCATTTTACATGCTATAATACGACCGTTTTCATGATTTTTTTCAACATTAAAAAAATTGAGGTTTTTTTTCCTAAAATTTCGACATACTATGACGTTTTTTTGTAAAATTTTCCAACATTTGACGAAATGACTTTTTTCCACCATAGAATCCCTTTACATGCTATAATACGACCGTTTTCATGATTTTTTTCAACATCAAAAAAATTGAGTTTTTTTCCCTAAAATTTTGACATACTATACTATAACGTTTTTTTGTAAAAATTTCCAACATTTGACGAAATGACTTTTTTCCACCATAGAATCATTTTACATGCTATAATACGACTGATTTCTTGATTTTTTTCAATATCAAAAAAATTTGACGTCATCAAAAAATTTCGACATACTATACTGTGACGTTTTTTTGTAAAATTTTCCAACATTTGACGAAATGACTGTTTTCCACCATAGAATCCTTTTACATGCTATAATACGGCCGTTTTCATGATTTTTTTCAACATTAAAAAAATTGAGTTTTTTTTCCTAAAATTTCGACATACTATACTATGACTTTTTTTGTAAAATTTTCCAACATGTCCCGAAATGATTTTTTTCCACCATAGAATCATTTTACATGCTATAATACGACCGTTTTCATGATTTTTTTCAACATCAAAAAAATTTGACGTTTTCATCGAAAAATTTCGACATACTATACCATGACGTTTTTTTGTAAAATTTTCCAATATTTCACGAAATGACTTTTTTCCACCATAGAATCATTTTACATGCTATAATACGGCCGTTTTCATGATTTTTTTCAACATTAAAAAAATTGAGTTTTTTTTCCTAAAATTTCGACATACCATACTATGACTTTTTTTGTAAAATTTTCCAACATTTCACGAAATGATATTTTTCCACAATAGAATCATTTTACATGCTATAATACGACCGTTTTCATGATTTTTTTCAACATCAAAAAAATTTGACGTTTTCATCGAAAAATTTTGACATACTATACTATGATGTTTTTTTTGTAAAATTTTCCAACATTTCACAAAATGAGTGTTTTCCACCATAGAATCCTTTTACATGCTATAATACAACCGTTTTCATGATTTTTTTCAACATAAGGAAAATTTGACATTTTTATCGAAAAATTTGGACATGACGTTTTTTTGTAAAAATTTCCAACATTTGACGAAATGACTTTTTTCCACCATAGAATCATTTTACATGCTATAATACGACTGATTTCTTGATTTTTTTCAACATCAAAAAAATTTGACGTTGTCATCGAAAAATTTCGACATACTATACTATGACGCTTTTTTGTAAAATTTTCCAACATTTCACAAAATGACTTTTTTCCACCATAGAATCATTTTACATGCTATAATACGACCGTTTTCCTGATGTTGACGTTGTCATCGAAAAATTTCGACATACTATACTATGACGCTTTTTTGTAAAATTTTCCAACATTTCACAAAATGACTTTTTTCCACCATAGAATCATTTTACATGCTATAATACGACCGTTTTCCTGATTTCTTTCAACATCAAAAAAATTTGACGTTTTTATCGAAAAATTTCGACATACTATACTGTGACGTTTTTTTGTAAAATTTTCCAACATTTGACGAAATGACTTTTTTTCCACCATAGAATCCTTTTACATGCTATAATACGACCGTTTTCATGATTTTTTTCAACATCAAAAAAATTTGACGTTTTCATCGAAAAATTTTGACATACTATACTATGACGTTTTTTTTGTAAAATTTTCCAACATTTCACGAAATGAGTGTTTTCCACCATAGAATCCTTTTACATGCTATAATACAACCGTTTTCATGATTTTTTTCAACATAAAGAAAATTTGACACTTTTATCGAAAAATTTCGACATGACGTTTTTTTGTAAAAATTTCCAACATTTTTTCCACCATAGAATCATTTTACATGCTATAATACGACTTTTTTCATGATTTTTTTCAACATCAAAAAAATTTGATGTTTTCAATGAAAAATTTCGACATACTATACTATGACGTTTTTTTTGTAAAATTTTCCAACATTTCACGAAATGACTTTTTTCCACCATAGAATCATTTTACATGCTATAATACGACCGTTTTCATGATTTTTTTCAACATCAAAAAAATTTGACGTTTTCATCGAAAAATTTTGACATACTATACCATGACGTTTTTTTGTAAAATTTTCCAATATTTCACGAAATGACTTTTTTCCACCATAGAATCATTTTACATGCTATAATACGGCCGTTTTCATGATTTTTTTCAACATAAGGAAAATTTGACAATTTTATCGAAAAATTTCGACATGACGTTTTTTTGTAAAAATTTCCAACATTTGACGAAATGACTTTTTTCCACCATAGAATCATTTTACATGCTATAATACGACTGATTTCTTGATTTTTTTCAACATCAAAAAAATTTGACGTTGTCATCGAAAAATTTCGACATACTATACTATGACGCTTTTTTGTAAAATTTTCCAACATTTCACAAAATGACTTTTTTCCACCATAGAATCATTTTACATGCTATAATACGACCGTTTTCCTGATGTTGACGTTGTCATCGAAAAATTTCGACATACTATACTATGACGCTTTTTTGTAAAATTTTCCAACATTTCACAAAATGACTTTTTTCCACCATAGAATCATTTTACATGCTATAATACGACCGTTTTCCTGATTTCTTTCAACATCAAAAAAATTTGACGTTTTTATCGAAAAATTTCGACATACTATACTGTGACGTTTTTTTGTAAAATTTTCCAACATTTGACGAAATGACTTTTTTTCCACCATAGAATCCTTTTACATGCTATAATACGACCGTTTTCATGATTTTTTTCAACATCAAAAAAATTTGACGTTTTCATCGAAAAATTTTGACACACTATACTATGACGTTTTTTTTGTAAAATTTTCCAACATTTCACGAAATGAGTGTTTTCCACCATAGAATCCTTTTACATGCTATAATACAACCGTTTTCATGATTTTTTTCAACATAAAGAAAATTTGACACTTTTATCGAAAAATTTCGACATGACGTTTTTTTGTAAAAATTTCCAACATTTTTTCCACCATAGAATCATTTTACATGCTATAATACGACTGTTTTCATGATTTTTTTCAACATCAAAAAAATTTGATGTTTTCAATGAAAAATTTCGACATACTATACTATGACGTTTTTTTTGTAAAATTTTCCAACATTTCACGAAATGACTTTTTTCCACCATAGAATCATTTTACATGCTATAATACGACCGTTTTCATGATTTTTTTCAACATCAAAAAAATTGAGTTTTTTGCCCTAAAATTTCGACATACTATACTATAACGTTTTTCTGTAAAAATTTCCAACATTTGACGAAATGACTTTTTTCCACCATAGAATCATTTTACATGCTATAATACAACCGTTTTCATGATTTTTTTCAACATCAAAAAAATTTGACGTTTTCATCGAAAAATTTTGACATACTATACTATGACGTTTTTTTTGTAAAATTTTCCAACATTTGACGAAATGACTTTTTTCCACCATAGAATAATTTTACATGCTATAATACGACCGTTTTCATGATTTTTTCAACATCAAAAAAATTTGACGTTTTCATCGAAAAATTTCGACATACTATACTATGACGTTTTTTTTGTAAAATTTTCCAACATTTCACGAAATGACTTTTTTCCACCATAGAATCCTTTTACATGTTATAATACGACTGTTTTCATGATTTTTTTCAACATCAAAAAAATTTGACGTTTTCATCGAAAAATTTTGACATACTATACTATGACGTTTTTTTGTAAAAATTTCCAACATTTGACGAAATGACTTATTTCCACCATAGAATCATTTTACATGCTATAATACGACTGATTTCTTGATTTTTTTCAACATCAAAAAAATTTGACGTTGTCATCGAAAAATTTCGACATACTATACTATGACGCTTTTTTGTAAAATTTTCCAACATTTCACAAAATGACTTTTTTCCACCATAGAATCATTTTACATGCTATAATACGACCGTTTTCCTGATGTTGACGTTGTCATTGAAAAATTTCGACATACTATACTATGACGCTTTTTTGTAAAATTTTCCAACATTTCACAAAATGACTTTTTTCCACCATAGAATCATTTTACATGCTATAATACGACCGTTTTCCTGATTTCTTTCAACATCAAAAAAATTTGACGTTTTTATCGAAAAATTTCGACATACTATACTGTGACGTTTTTTGTAAAATTTTCCAACATTTGACGAAATGACTTTTTTTTCCACCATAGAATCCTTTTACATGCTATAATACGACCGTTTTCATGATTTTTTTCAACATCAAAAAAATTTGACGTTTTCATCGAAAAATTTTGACATACTATACTATGACGTTTTTTTTGTAAAATTTTCCAACATTTCACGAAATGAGTGTTTTCCACCATAGAATCCTTTTACATGCTATAATACAACCGTTTTCATGATTTTTTTCAACATAAAGAAAATTTGACACTTTTATCGAAAAATTTCGACATGACGTTTTTTTGTAAAAATTTCCAACATTTTTTCCACCATAGAATCATTTTACATGCTATAATACGACTGTTTTCATGATTTTTTTCAACATCAAAAAAATTTGATGTTTTCAACGAAAAATTTCGACATACTATACTATGACGTTTTTTTTGTAAAATTTTCCAACATTTCACGAAATGACTTTTTTCCACCATAGAATCATTTTACATGCTATAATACGACCGTTTTCATGATTTTTTTCAACATCAAAAAAATTGAGTTTTTTGCCCTAAAATTTCGACATACTATACTATAACGTTTTTTTGTAAAAATTTCCAACATTTGACGAAATGACTTTTTTCCACCATAGAATCATTTTACATGCTATAATACGACCGTTTTCATGATTTTTTTCAACATCAAAAAAATTTGACGTTTTCATCGAAAAATTTTGACATACTATACTATGACGTTTTTTTTGTAAAATTTTCCAACATTTGACGAAATGACTTTTTTCCACCATAGAATCCTTTTACATGCTATAATACGACCGTTTTCATGATTTTTTTCAACATCAAAAAAATTTGACGTTTTCATCGAAAAATTTTGACATACTATACTATGACGTTTTTTTTGTAAAATTTTCCAACATTTCACGAAATGAGTGTTTTCCACCATAGAATCCTTTTACATGCTATAATACAACCGTTTTCATGATTTTTTTCAACATAAAGAAAATTTGACACTTTTATCGAAAAATTTCGACATGACGTTTTTTTGTAAAAATTTCCAACATTTTTTCCACCATAGAATCATTTTACATGCTATAATACGACCGTTTTCATGATTTTTTTCAACATCAAAAAAATTTGACGTTTTCATCGAAAAATTTCGACATACTATATACTATGACTTTTTTTTGTAAAATTTTCCAACATTTCACGAAATGACTGTTTTCCACCATAGAATCCTTTTACATGCTATAATACGGCCGTTTTCATGATTTTTTTCAACATTAAAAAAATTGAGTTTTTTTTCCTAAAATTTCGACATACTATACTATGACTTTTTTGTAAAATTTTCCAACATTTCCCGAAATGATTTTTTTCCACCATAGAATCATTTTAAATGCTATAATACGACCGTTTTCATGATTTCTTTCAACATCAAAAAAATTTGACGTTTTTATCGAAAAATTTCGACATACTATACTATGACTTTTTTTTGTAAAATTTTCCAACATTTCACGAAATGACTGTTTTCCACCATAGAATCCTTTTACATGCTATAATACGGCCGTTTTCATGATTTTTTTCAACATTAAAAAAATTGAGTTTTTTTTTCTAAAATTTCGATATACTATACTATGACTTTTTTTGTAAAATTTTCCAACATTTCCCGAAATGCTTTTTTTCCACCATAGAATCATTTTACATGCTATAATACAACCGTTTTCATGATTTTTTTCAACATAAAAAAACTTTGACGTTTTTATCGAAAATTTCGACATACTATACTGTGACTTTTTTTTGTAAAATTTTCCAACATTTGACGAAATGACTTTTTTCCACCATAGAATCATTTTACATGCTATAATACAACCGTTTTCATGATTTTTTTCAACATCAAAAAAATTTGACGTTTTCATCGAAAAATTTCGACATACTATACTATGACGTTTTTTTTTTAAATTTTCCAACATTTCACGAAATGAGTGTTTTCCACCATAGAATCCTTTCACATGCTATAATACGGCCGTTTTCATGATTTTTTTCAACATAAAGAAAATTTGACATTTTTATCAAAAAATTTCGACATACTATACTATGACGTTTTTTTGTAAAAATTTCCAACATTTGACGAAATGACTTTTTTCCACCATAGAATCATTTTACATGCTATAATACGACTGATTTCTTGATTTTTTTCAACATCAAAAAAATTTGACGTTGTCATCGAAAAATTTCGACATACTATACTATGACGCTTTTTTGTAAAATTTTCCAACATTTCACAAAATGACTTTTTTCCACCATAGAATCATTTTACATGCTATAATTCGACCGTTTTCCTGATGTTGACGTTGTCATCGAAAAATTTCGACATACTATACTATGACGCTTTTTTGTAAAATTTTCCAACATTTCACAAAATGACTTTTTTCCACCATAGAATCATTTTACATGCTATAATACGACCGTTTTCCTGATTTCTTTCAACATCAAAAAAATTTGACGTTTTTATCGAAAAATTTCGACATACTATACTGTGACGTTTTTTTGTAAAATTTTCCAACATTTGACGAAATGACTTTTTTTCCACCATAGAATCCTTTTACATGCTATAATACGACCGTTTTCATGATTTTTTTCAACATCAAAAAAATTTGACGTTTTCATCGAAAAATTTTGACACACTATACTATGACGTTTTTTTTGTAAAATTTTCCAACATTTCACGAAATGAGTGTTTTCCACCATAGAATCCTTTTACATGCTATAATACAACCGTTTTCATGATTTTTTTCAACATAAAGAAAATTTGACACTTTTATCGAAAAATTTCGACATGACGTTTTTTTGTAAAAATTTCCAACATTTTTTCCACCATAGAATCATTTTACATGCTATAATACGACTGTTTTCATGATTTTTTTCAACATCAAAAAAATTTGATGTTTTCAATGAAAAATTTCGACATACTATACTATGACGTTTTTTTTGTAAAATTTTCCAACATTTCACGAAATGACTTTTTTCCACCATAGAATCATTTTACATGCTATAATACGACCGTTTTCATGATTTTTTTCAACATCAAAAAAATTGAGTTTTTTGCCCTAAAATTTCGACATACTATACTATAACGTTTTTTTGTAAAAATTTCCAACATTTGACGAAATGACTTTTTTCCACCATAGAATCTTTTTACATGCTATAATACGACTGTTTTCATGATTTTTTTCAACATCAAAAAAATTTGACGTTTTCATCGAAAAATTTTGACATACTATACTATGACGTTTTTTTTGTAAAATTTTCCAACATTTGAAGAAATGACTTTTTTCCACCATAGAATAATTTTACATGCTATAATACGACCGTTTTCATGATTTTTTCAACATCAAAAAAATTTGACGTTTTCATCGAAAAATTTCGACATACTATACTATGACGTTTTTTTTGTAAAATTTTCCAACATTTCACGAAATGACTTTTTTCCACCATAAAATCCTTTTACATGTTATAATACGACTGTTTTCATGATTTTTTTCAACATCAAAAAAATTTGACGTTTTCATCGAAAAATTTTGACATACTATACTATGACGTTTTTTTGTAAAATTTTCCAACATTTCACGAAATGATTTTTTTCCACCATAGAATCATTTTACATGCTATAATACGACTGTTTTCATGATTTTTTTCAACATTAAAAAAATTTGACGTTTTTATCGAAAAATTTCGACATACTATACTATGACGTTTTTTTGTAAAAATTTCCAACATTTGACGAAATGACTTATTTCCACCATAGAATCATTTTACATGCTATAATACGACTGATTTCTTGATTTTTTTCAACATCAAAAAAATTTGACGTTGTCATCGAAAAATTTCGACATACTATACTATGACGCTTTTTTGTAAAATTTTCCAACATTTCAAAAATGACTTTTTTCCACCATAGAATCATTTTCATGCTATAATACGACCGTTTTCCTGATGTTGACGTTGTCATCGAAAAATTTCGAATACTATACGGTCAAAAATGGCGCTGCGTGAGTGGCCGCCTGTTACAGCAGCTCCTGCTCATTCTAGAGTTTTTCTCTTCAAAAACTTTTTATTCTTTTCTTTCATTTGCCATTATTAAGTCCTCTAATTCAACAGTCTTTCCGGAATTATGGAGACCAAAGCAGCAGCTTTGGTCGTAACTTTTCATCAACTTTCACGATGTTTACGTCTGTGTGCGGGGACCCGACGAGCAGACCCTTTGTTTACACCAGGGATCAGCTGTTGGCGCTCCGCAACACAGCGCCCTGCACCCAGAGGAAAGACCCGCTGTTCCCCTGGAGATAAAGAGGAGAAGAAGAGGATGTCGGGCTGGGGCTCAGCGACGCGCACGGAGGATGAAATAAAACAGTCCTCGTCTGTTTTGATGGGGAATGTGAGTCTCTCCCCAACAAGATGGACGAGCTGGCGGCGCTGACCCGACATAGCGGGAATACCGGGAGTGCAGATGATGGTGTTCACCGAGACGTGGCTGACGGCGGCGACCACGGACGCGGTGACGGAGCTGGACGGGTTTAAGTTGGTGCGGGCGGACAGGACGAGAGAAAGCGGTAAGAGGAAAGGAGGAGGACTGGCGGTGTTTGTGAATGATAGATGGTGTAACCCTGGTCACATCACTGTTAAAGACCAACACTGCAGCAGGGACATCGAGCTGCTCGCTCTTAGTATGAGGCCGTATTATTTACCGCGGGAATTTACACATGTTATTATGATGGCTGTGTATGTTCCCCCCTCTGCTAACGGTGACACAGCTTGTGATGTCCTCTATTCAGTCACTAGCAGGCTGCAGACACAGCACCCTCAGGCCCTCCTCCTGGTCTCTGGAGACTTTAATCATGTCTCTCTGTCCTCCACTCTACCAACTTTTACCCAGTATGTGTCATGCTGCACACGAGACAATAAAACCTGGATTATTGTATGCCAACTGCAAGGAGGCATACACATCTCCCCCCTCCCCCTAGGAAGATCGGACCACAACCTGGTTCTCTCCAGCCTGTGTACAGACCCCTGGTACAAGAGAACCAGCCGTCTCCCGCACAGTGAGGACATGGTCCAAAGAAGTGAGGAAGTGAGGATGTTTAGAAAAGTGTGGGAGGAACTTGGGACCATGGGGAGGATATAGACGGCTGAGGGCTGCATCACGGACTACATAAACTTTGGTGGAAAACACCTACCAACCAGGACGGTAGGTGTTTTTCCAATAACAAACCCTGGATTAATCCTGATATAAAGGCCCTCCTTAAGGAGAAGAAGAGGGCTTTAGATAGGAAATAAGGAGGAGCTGAAGGCTGTTAGAGGGAGCTAAGGAGGAAAATAGGGAGGGGAAGAAAGCTAAGGAGGAAGATGGAGGAACAGCTGCAGCAGAAAATATAGTGGAGTCTGGAAAGGCCTAAAAACCATCTCAGGCTACAAGAAACCAGACTCCAAGGCTGTGGGAGACCTAAAGTGGGTGAATGATTTGAACCACTACTTTAACAGGTTCAATGAGTCACCTACACCTACCCCTCCCCCGGCCCAGTCCCCCTGCTGCAGTCCCCTCCTCTCCCACTTCAAGACAGTGCCCCCCCTCCTCCTCCTCCTTCACCACCTTCAGCACAACAATAGCCCCCCCACTGACATCGACACCTACAGCTCTACCTATGGCTCCAGCAGACCCGTCACACAGACAACCCCCTCTGCTCCACTACTCAGCCCTGACCCCCCACCAACCCCCTCCTCTGCCTCTGACACACAGCCCCCCTGCTCCAGTTTGTCCTTCACAACACTTCAGGTGAAGAACCAGTTCATGAAGATGAACGTGAGGAAGGCTACGGGTCCAGATGGCATCAGCTCCAGGCTCCTGAAGTCCTGCGCAGATCAGCTGTGTGGGACTTTTGGACACCTATTCAACCTGAGCCTGAAGCTGAGGAAGGTACCACAACTGTGGAAGACATCCTGCGTGGTACCTGTGCCCAAGACCCCACACCCCAAGGACCCCAGCAGCTTCAGGCCGGTGGCATTAACATCCCACCTGATGAAGGCCCTGGAGCGCCTGGTCCTCCAACATCTCCGCCCTGTGGTGAGTCCATCCATGGACCCACTACAGTTTGCCTATCAACCTGGATTGGGGTGGATGATGCCGTCATCTTCCTTGTGGACCGAGCTCTGTCTCACCTGGAGAAACCTGGCAGCACTGTGAGGATCATGTTCTTTGATTTCTCCAGTGCTTTCAACACCATCCAGCCGACACTTCTGGGGGACAAACTGGAGACTGCAGGGGTAGATCACCATCTAACATCCTGGATACTGGACTACCTCACAAACCGCCCACAGTTTGTGAGGACACAGGACTTCATTTCAGACACGGTGGTCTGCAGTGTGGGGGCCCCGCAGGGAACGGTTCTGGCTCCGTTCCTCTTCACGCTCTACACTGCAGACTTCACTTACAACTCACCAACCTGTCACCTGCAGAAGTTCTCTGATGACTCTGCTATCGTCGGCCTCATCACTGATGGGGACGACGCGGAGTACAGAGAACTTTCCCAGGACTTTGTGAACTGGTGCCTGCGGAACCACCTCCAGATCAACGCGGGGAAAACTAAAGAGCTGGTGGTGGATTTCCGCAGGCAAACTCATCCCCCTCCAACACCGGTGAACATCCAGGGATCAGACATTGAGATAGTGACATCTTATAAATACCTGGGTGTTCACCTGAACAATAAACTGGACTGGACAACAAACTCCTCTGCACTCCATAAAAAAGGCCAGAGCAGGCTGTACCTGCTCAGGAGACTGAGGTCTTTTGGAGTGCAGGGGACACTCCTGAAAACTTTTTATGACACCGTGGTGGCATCAGCCATATTTTATGGAGTGGTTTGCTGGGGCAGCAGCATCACAGCTGCAGACAGGAAGAGGCTGGATAAGATTATCAAAAGGGCCAGCTCTGTCCTGGGATGCTCTCTGGACTCAGTGCAGGTGGTGGGAGAGAGGAGGATGATGGCTAAGCTGTCATCCATGATGGAGAAGGACTCCCACCCCATGAGAGACACCATCAGAGCTCTGGAGAGCTCCTTCAGTGACAGGCTGCTACACCCTAAGTGTACGAAGGAGCGTTACAGAAGGTCCTTCCTGCCTGCAGCTGTTAGACTCCACAACCAGCACTGCTCCCAGTAAACCACAATCACAGTCACATTCACAACAAACTCACCGGACATAAGTGCAATAATGACTTTATGTACAATTATATCATTGATATGTGGACACATTTTTTCTGTCTTTACTTTTTTCTTCTATTTTCTATTATGTATATACTAATTTATTTTATTGTATTGCTGCTGTAACGTGTAAATTTCCCCACTGTGGGACTAATAAAGGAATATCTTATCTTATCTTATCTTATGACGCTTTTTTGTAAAATTTTCCAACATTTCACAAAATGACTTTTTTCCACCATAGAATCATTTTACATGCTATAATACGACCGTTTTCCTGATTTCTTTCAACATCAAAAAAATTTGACGTTTTTATCGAAAAATTTCGACATACTATACTGTGACGTTTTTTGTAAAATTTTCCAACATTTGACGAAATGACTTTTTTTTCCACCATAGAATCATTTTACATGCTATAATACGACTGTTTTCATGATTTTTTTCAACATCAAAAAAATTTGATGTTTTCAACGAAAAATTTCGACATACTATACTATGACGTTTTTTTTGTAAAATTTTCCAACATTTCACGAAATGACTTTTTTCCACCATAGAATCATTTTACATGCTATAATACGACCGTTTTCATGATTTTTTTCAACATCAAAAAAATTGAGTTTTTTGCCCTAAAATTTCGACATACTATACTATAACGTTTTTTTGTAAAAATTTCCAACATTTGACGAAATGACTTTTTTCCACCATAGAATCATTTTACATGCTATAATACGACCGTTTTCATGATTTTTTTCAACATCAAAAAAATTTGACGTTTTCATCGAAAAATTTTGACATACTATACTATGACGTTTTTTTTGTAAAATTTTCCAACATTTGACGAAATGACATTTTTCCACCATAGAATCCTTTTACATGCTATAATACGACCGTTTTCATGATTTTTTTCAACATCAAAAAAATTTGACGTTTTCATCGAAAAATTTTGACATACTATACTATGACGTTTTTTTTGTAAAATTTTCCAACATTTCACGAAATGAGTGTTTTCCACCATAGAATCCTTTTACATGCTATAATACAACCGTTTTCATGATTTTTTTCAACATCAAAAAAATTTGATGTTTTCAACGAAAAATTTCGACATACTATACTATGACGTTTTTTTTGTAAAATTTTCCAACATTTCACGAAATGACTTTTTTCCACCATAGAATCATTTTACATGCTATAATACGACCGTTTTCATGATTTTTTTCAACATCAAAAGAATTTGACGTTGTCATCGAAAAATTTCAACATACTACACTATGACATTTTTTTGTAAAAATTTTCAACATTTGACGAAATGACTTTTTTCCACCATAGAATCCTTTTACATGTTATAATACGACTGTTTTCATGATTTTTTTTCAACATCAAAAAAATTTGACGTTTTCATCGAAAAATTTCGACATACTATACTATGACGTTTTTTTTGTAAAATTTTCCAACATTTCACGAAATGACTTTTTTCCACCATAGAATCATTTTACATGCTATAATACAACCGTTTTCTTGATTTTTTTCAACATCAAAAGAATTTGACGTTGTCATCGAAAAATTTCAACATACTATACTATGACGTTTTTCTGTAAAAATTTTCAACATTTGACGAAATGACTTTTTTCCACCATAGAATCATTTTACATGCTATAATACGACCGTTTTCATGATTTTTTTCAACATCAAAAAAATTTGACGTTTTCATCGAAAAATTTCGACATACTATACTATGACGTTTTTTTGTAAAAATTTCCAACATTTCACGAAATGACTTTTTTCCACCATAGAATCATTTTACATGCTATAATACGACCGTTTTCATGATTTTTTTCAACATCAAAAAAATTTGACGTTTTCATCAAAAAATTTCGACATACTATATACTATGACGTTTTTTTTGTAAAATTTTCCAACATTTCACGAAATGACTGTTTTCCACCATAGAATCCTTTTACATGCTATAATACGGCCGTTTTCATGATTTTTTTCAACATTAAAAAAATTGAGTTTTTTTTTCCTAAAATTTCGACATACTATACTATGACTTTTTTGTAAAATTTTCCAACATTTCCCGAAATGATTTTTTTCCACCATAGAATCATTTTAAATGCTATAATACGACCGTTTTCATGATTTCTTTCAACATCAAAAAAATTTGACGTTTTTATCGAAAAATTTCGACATACTATACTATGACTTTTTTTTGTAAAATTTTCCAACATTTCACGAAATGACTGTTTTCCACCATAGAATCCTTTTACATGCTATAATACGGCCGTTTTCATGATTTTTTTCAACATTAAAAAAATTGAGTTTTTTTTTTCTAAAATTTCGATATACTATACTATGACTTTTTTTTGTAAAATTTTCCAACATTTCCCGAAATGATTTTTTTCCACCATAGAATCATTTTACATGCTATAATACAACCGTTTTCATGATTTTTTTCAACATAAAAAAAATTTGACGTTTTTATCGAAAATTTCGACATACTATACTATGACTTTTTTTTGTAAAATTTTCCAACATTTGACGAAATGACTGTTTTCCACCATAGAATCATTTTACATGCTATAATACAACCGTTTTCATGATTTTTTTCAACATCAAAAAAATTTGACGTTTTCATCGAAAAATTTCGACATACTATACTATGACGTTTTTTTTTTAAATTTTCCAACATTTAACGAAATGAGTGTTTTCCACCATAGAATCCTTTCACATGCTATAATACGGCCGTTTTCATGATTTTTTTCAACATAAAGAAAATTTGACATTTTTATCAAAAAATTTCGACATACTATACTATGACGTTTTTTTGTAAAAATTTCCAACATTTGACGAAATGACTTTTTTCCACCATAGAATCATTTTACATGCTATAATACGACTGATTTCTTGATTTTGTTCAACATCAAAAAAATTTGACGTTGTCATCGAAAAATTTCGACATACTATACTATGACGCTTTTTTGTAAAATTTTCCAACATTTCACAAAATGACTTTTTTCCACCATAGAATCATTTTACATGCTATAATACGACCGTTTTCCTGATGTTGACGTTGTCATCGAAAAATTTCGACATACTATACTATGACGCTTTTTTGTAAAATTTTCCAACATTTCACAAAATGACTTTTTTCCACCATAGAATCATTTTACATGCTATAATACGACCGTTTTCCTGATTTCTTTCAACATCAAAAAAATTTGACGTTTTTATCGAAAAATTTCGACATACTATACTGTGACGTTTTTTTGTAAAATTTTCCAACATTTGACGAAATGACTTTTTTTCCACCATAGAATCCTTTTACATGCTATAATACGACCGTTTTCATGATTTTTTTCAACATCAAAAAAATTTGACGTTTTCATCGAAAAATTTTGACACACTATACTATGACGTTTTTTTTGTAAAATTTTCCAACATTTCACGAAATGAGTGTTTTCCACCATAGAATCCTTTTACATGCTATAATACAACCGTTTTCATGATTTTTTTCAACATAAAGAAAATTTGACACTTTTATCGAAAAATTTCGACATGACGTTTTTTTGTAAAAATTTCCAACATTTTTTCCACCATAGAATCATTTTACATGCTATAATACGACTGTTTTCATGATTTTTTTCAACATCAAAAAAATTTGATGTTTTCAATGAAAAATTTCGACATACTATACTATGACGTTTTTTTTGTAAAATTTTCCAACATTTCACGAAATGACTTTTTTCCACCATAGAATCATTTTACATGCTATAATACGACCGTTTTCATGATTTTTTTTCAACATCAAAAAAATTGAGTTTTTTGCCCTAAAATTTCGACATACTATACTATGACGTTTTTTTTGTAAAATTTTCCAACATTTGACGAAATGACTTTTTTCCACCATAGAATCATTTTACATGCTATAATACGACCGTTTTCATGATTTTTTCAACATCAAAAAAATTTGACGTTTTCATCGAAAAATTTCGACATACTATACTATGACGTTTTTTTTGTAAAATTTTCCAACATTTCACGAAATGACTTTTTTCCACCATAAAATCCTTTTACATGTTATAATACGACTGTTTTCATGATTTTTTTCAACATCAAAAAAATTTGACGTTTTCATCGAAAAATTTTGACATACTATACTATGACGTTTTTTTGTAAAATTTTCCAACATTTCACGAAATGATTTTTTTCCACCATAGAATCATTTTACATGCTATAATACGACTGTTTTCATGATTTTTTTCAACATTAAAAAAATTTGACGTTTTTATCGAAAAATTTCGACATACTATACTATGACGTTTTTTTGTAAAAATTTCCAACATTTGACGAAATGACTTATTTCCACCATAGAATCATTTTACATGCTATAATACGACTGATTCCTTGATTTTTTTCAACATCAAAAAAATTTGACGTTGTCATCGAAAAATTTCGACATACTATACTATGAAGCTTTTTTGTAAAATTTTCCAACATTTCACAAAATGACTTTTTTCCACCATAGAATCATTTTACATGCTATAATACGACCGTTTTCCTGATATTGACGTTGTCATCGAAAAATTTCGACATACTATACTATGACGCTTTTTTGTAAAATTTTCCAACATTTCACAAAATGACTTTTTTCCACCATAGAATCATTTTACATGCTATAATACGACCGTTTTCCTGATATTGACGTTGTCATCGAAAAATTTCGACATACTATACTATGACGCTTTTTTGTAAAATTTTCCAACATTTCACAAAAATGACTTTTTTCCACCATAGAATCATTTTACATGCTATAATACGACCGTTTTCCTGATTTCTTTCAACATCAAAAAAATTTGACGTTTTTATCGAAAAATTTCGACATACTATACTGTGACGTTTTTTGTAAAATTTTCCAACATTTGACGAAATGACTTTTTTTTCCACCATAGAATCCTTTTACATGCTATAATACGACCGTTTTCATGATTTTTTTCAACATCAAAAAAATTTGACGTTTTCATCGAAAAATTTTGACATACTATACTATGACGTTTTTTTTGTAAAATTTTCCAACATTTCACGAAATGAGTGTTTTCCACCATAGAATCCTTTTACATGCTATAATACAACCGTTTTCATGATTTTTTTCAACATAAAGAAAATTTGACACTTTTATCGAAAAATTTCGACATGACGTTTTTTTGTAAAAATTTCCAACATTTTTTCCACCATAGAATCATTTTACATGCTATAATACGACTGTTTTCATGATTTTTTTCAACATCAAAAAAATTTGATGTTTTCAACGAAAAATTTCGACATACTATACTATGACGTTTTTTTTGTAAAATTTTCCAACATTTCACGAAATGACTTTTTTCCACCATAGAATCATTTTACATGCTATAATACGACCGTTTTCATGATTTTTTTCAACATCAAAAAAATTGAGTTTTTTGCCCTAAAATTTCGACATACTATACTATAACGTTTTTTTGTAAAAATTTCCAACATTTGACGAAATGACTTTTTTCCACCATAGAATCATTTTACATGCTATAATACGACAGTTTTCATGATTTTTTTCAACATCAAAAAAATTTGACGTTTTCATCGAAAAATTTTGACATACTATACTATGACGTTTTTTTTGTAAAATTTTCCAACATTTGACGAAATGACTTTTTTCCACCATAGAATCCTTTTACATGCTATAATACGACCGTTTTCATGATTTTTTTCAACATCAAAAAAATTTGACGTTTTCATCGAAAAATTTTGACATACTATACTATGACGTTTTTTTTGTAAAATTTTCCAACATTTCACGAAATGAGTGTTTTCCACCATAGAATCCTTTTACATGCTATAATACAACCGTTTTCATGATTTTTTTCAACATAAAGAAAATTTGACACTTTTATCGAAAAATTTCGACATCGTTTTTTTGTAAAAATTTCCAACATTTTTTCCACCATAGAATCATTTTCATGCTATATCGACTGTTTTCATATTTTTTTCAAATAAAAAATTTGATGTTTTCAACGAAAAATTTCGACATACTATACTATGCGTTTTTTTGTAAAATTTTCCAACATTTCACGAAATGACTTTTTTCCACCATAGAATCATTTTACATGCTATAATACGCCGTTTTCATGATTTTTTCAACATCAAAAAAATTTGACGTTTTCATCGAAAAATTTCGACATACTATACTATGACGTTTTTTTGTAAAATTTTCCAACATTTCACGAAATGATTTTTTTCCACCATAGAATCATTTTACATGCTATAATACGACTGTTTTCATGATTTTTTTCAACATCAAAAAAATTTGACGTTTTTATCGAAAAATTTCGACATACTATACTATGACGTTTTTTTTGTAAAATTTTCCAACATTTCACGAAATGACTTTTTTCCACCATAGAATCATTTTACAGCTATAATACAACCGTTTTCTTGATTTTTTTCAACATAAAAGAATTTGACGTTGTCATCGAAAAATTTCAACATACTACACTATGACATTTTTTTGTAAAAATTTTCAACATTTGACGAAATGACTTTTTTCCACCATAGAATCCTTTTACATGTTATATACGACTGTTTTCATAATTTTTTTCAACATCAAAAAAATTTGACGTTTTCATCGAAAAATTTCGACATACTATACTATGCGTTTTTTTGTAAAATTTTCCAACATTTCACGAAATGACTTTTTTCCACCATAGAATCCTTTTACATGCTATAATACAACCGTTTTCTTGATTTTTTTCAACATAAAAGAATTTGACGTTGTCATCGAAAAATTTCAACATACTACACTATGCGTTTTTTTGTAAAAATTTTCAACATTTGACGAAATGACTTTTTTTCCACCATAGAATCATTTTACATGCTATAATACGACCGTTTTCATGATTTTTTTCAACATCAAAAAAATTTGACGTTTTCATCGAAAAATTTCGACATACTATACTATGACGTTTTTTTGTAAAAATTTCCAACATTTCACGAAATGACTTTTTTCCACCATAGAATCATTTTACATGCTATAATACGACCGTTTTCATGATTTTTTTCAACATCAAAAAAATTTGACGTTTTCATCGAAAAATTTCGACATACTATATACTATGACGTTTTTTTTGTAAAATTTTCCAACATTTCACGAAATGACTGTTTTCCACCATAGAATCCTTTTACATGCTATAATACGGCCGTTTTCATGATTTTTTTCAACATTAAAAAAATTGAGTTTTTTTTCCTAAAATTTCGACATACTATACTATGACTTTTTTGTAAAATTTTCCAACATTTCCCGAAATGATTTTTTTCCACCATAGAATCATTTTAAATGCTATAATACGACCGTTTTCATGATTTCTTTCAACATCAAAAAAATTTGACGTTTTTATCGAAAAATTTCGACATACTATACTATGACTTTTTTTTGTAAAATTTTCCAACATTTCACGAAATGACTGTTTTCCACCATAGATCCTTTTCATGCTATAATACGGCCGTTTTCATGATTTTTTTCAACATTAAAAAAATTGGTTTTTTTTTCTAAAATTTCGATATACTATACTATGACTTTTTTTGTAAAATTTTCCAACATTTCCCGAAATGATTTTTTTCCACCATAGAATCATTTTACATGCTATAATACAACCGTTTTCATGATTTTTTTCAACATAAAAAAAATTTGACGTTTTTATCGAAAAATTTCGACATACTATACTATGACTTTTTTTTGTAAAATTTTCCAACATTTGACGAAATGACTTTTTTCCACCATAGAATCATTTTACATGCTATAATACAACCGTTTTCATGATTTTTTTCAACGTCAAAAAAATTTGACGTTTTCATCGAAAAATTTCGACATACTATACTATGACGTTTTTTTTTTAAATTTTCCAACATTTCACGAAATCAGTGTTTTCCACCATAGAATCCTTTCACATGCTATAATACGGCCATTTTCATGATTTTTTTCAACATAAAGAAAATTTGACATTTTTATCAAAAAATTTCGACATACTATACTATGACGTTTTTTTGTAAAATTTTCCAACATTTGACGAAATGACTTTTTTCCACCATAGAATCATTTTACATGCTATAATACGACTGTTTTCATGATTTTTTTCAACATCAAAAAAATTTGACGTTTTCATCGAAAAATTTTGACATACTATACTATGACGTTTTTTTTGTAAAATTTTCCAACATTTCACGAAATGACTGTTTTCCACCATAGAATCCTTTTACATGCTATAATACGGCCATTTTCATGATTTTTTTCAACATCAAAAAAATTGAGTTTTTTCCCCTAAAATTTCGACATACTATACTATAACGTTTTTTTGTAGAATTTTCCAGCATTTCCCGAAATGATTTTTTTCCACCATAGAATCATTTTAAATGCTATAATACGACCGTTTTCATGATTTCTTTCAACATCAAAAAAATTTGACGTTTTTATCGAAAAATTTCGACATACTATACTATGACGTTTTTTTGTAAAATTTTCCAACATTTGACGAAATGACTTTTTTCCACCATAGAATCATTTTACATGCTATAATACAACCGTTTTCATGATTTTTTTCAACATAAAGAAAATTTGACGTTTTTATCGAAAAAGTTCGACATACTATACTATGACGTTTTTTTGTAAAAATTTCCAAGATTTGACGAAATGACTTTTTTCCACCATAGAATCATTTTACATGCTATAATACGACTGTTTTCATGATTTTTTTCAACATCAAAAAAATTTGACGTTTTCATCGAAAAATTTCGTATGACGTTTTTTTTGTAAAATATTCCAACATTTCACGAAATGACTTTTTTCCACCATAGAATCATTTTACATGCTATAATACGGCCGTTTTCATGATTTTTTTCAACATTAAAAAAATTGAGTTTTTTTTCCTAAAATTTCGACATACTATACTATGACGTTTTTTTTGTAAAATTTTCCAACATTTCACAAAATGACTTTTTTCCACCATAGAATCATTTTACATGCTATAATACAACCGTTTTCATGATTTTTTTCAACATAAAAAAAATTTGACGTTTTTATCGAAAAATTTCGACATACTATACTATGACTTTTTTTTGTAAAATTTTCCAACATTTCACGAAATGACTTTTTTCCACCATAGAATCATTTTACATGCTATAATACGACTGTTTTCATGATTTTTTTCAACATCAAAAAAATTTGACGTTTTCATCGAAAAATTTTGACATACTATACTATGACGTTTTTTTTGTAAAATTTTCCAACATTTCACGAAATGACTGTTTTCCACCATAGAATCCTTTTACATGCTATAATACGGCCATTTTCATGATTTTTTTCAACATCAAAAAAATTGAGTTTTTTTTCCCCTAAAATTTCGACATACTATACTATAACGTTTTTTTTGTAGAATTTTCCAGCATTTCCCGAAATGATTTTTTTCCACCATAGAATCATTTTACATGCTATAATACAACCGTTTTCATGATTTTTTTCAACATAAAAAAAATTTGACGTTTTTATCGAAAAATTTCGACATACTATACTATGACGTTTTTTTTGTAAAAATTTCCAAGATTTGACGAAATGACTTTTTTCCACCATAGAATCATTTTACATGCTATAATACGACTGTTTTCATGATTTTTTTCAACATCAAAAAAATTTGACGTTTTCATCGAAAAATTTCGTATGACGTTTTTTTTGTAAAATATTCCAACATTTCACGAAATGACTTTTTTCCACCATAGAATCATTTTACATGCTATAATACGGCCGTTTTCATGATTTTTTTCAACATAAAAAAAAATTGAGTTTTTTTTCCTAAAATTTCGACATACTATACTATGACGTTTTTTTTGTAAAATTTTCCAACATTTCACAAAATGACTTTTTTCCACCATAGAATCATTTTACATGCTATAATACAACCGTTTTCATGATTTTTTTCAACATCAAAAAAATTTGACGTTTTTATCGAAAAATTTCGACATACTATACTATGACTTTTTTTTGTAAAATTTTCCAACATTTCACGAAATGACTTTTTTCCACCATAGAATCATTTTAAATGCTATAATACGACCGTTTTCATGATTGTTTTCAACATCAAAAAAATTTGACGTTTTCATCGAAAAATTTCGACATACTATACTATGACGTTTTTTTTGTAAAATTTTCCAACATTCCACGAAATGACTGTTTTCCACCATAGAATCCTTTTACATGCTATAATACGGCCGTTTTCATGATTTTTTTCAACATAAAGAAAATTTGAGTTTCTTTCCTAAAATTTCGAGTTACTATACTATGACTTTTTTTTTCTCAAATTTTCCAACATTTCACAAAATGACTTTTTTCCACAATAGAATCATTTTGAATGCTATAATACGGCCTTTTTCATGGTTTTTTTCAACATAAAAAAAATTTGTAAAATTTCTTTGACGGCGGCAGGGTTTTTGATTTTTTTCAAATAAAGAAAATTTGACGTTTTTATCGAAAAATTTCGACATACTATACTATGACGTTTTTTGTAAAAATTTACAACATTTGACGAAATGACTTTTCCAATAGAAATTTTTGCTTATAGCGTATGTTTTTTAAATAAAAAATTTTGATGTTCATGAAAAATTCGATGTGTAAATTTCAACATTCGAAAGCACATAGAATTATTTTAGCTTACGCGTTTTATGATTTTTTAAATAAAAAATGAGTTTTTTAAAATTGAATAATCTATACGTTTGTAAAATTTTCCAACATTTCGAAAGATTTTTCACATAATATTTATGCTTGCGTTTGTTTTTAAAATAAAAAAATTTGCGTTTTTGGAAAAATTTGACATTTAAGTAAGGTTTGTGTCTGTGGGAGGCGCGCCGGCTTTGAAAGGTGTCTGTGCACCCACTGACACCCTGTGGGGAGGGTTAGTGGGGCACACTATTAAGTTTGCTCCTTTCCAGTGTTATGGTGGGGAGCGTGGAGGGTGCTGCCCCCGCGGCCAGGCGCATTGCCCCTTGCGAGAGGCCGCAGAGGGCGAGGTTGGAGGTTGAAGAAGGGGGCGGTGAGGAACCCAAAGCAAGGGAGTGACGGCTAGCCGAGCGTGCAGGGAGTCTTGGCTGCTCGTTCGTTAGGCCCCATGGGATGGTGAGCGAAGAGGCTGTGCACGCCGCAATGACGAGGGGCGAGTGATGTTGCCGTTCTGGGGCGGAGTGCTCCAGGTCGTGCTGGTGAGAGAAGTTTGTGCATTTGGGGGACGGTTTGAGCCCCGGAAACTGGATGGGATGTGCTGGAGCGGAAGGTCTGCGTTTGCTCTTGGCGCTTGACATGCAGCTAGACTGGCGGCCGCTGTAGGGTGGGACAGCGTGTGGAACGAAGAATGTGCTGTAGGCTTGCGTTGATGGGTTGAGAGCGGACAGGTAGAAAACATTGGTGGAGGTTTGGGAAAGGAAGGGTATATGTTGCTTGATTAGGAGCTGGCGCTTGGGGAAGGTAGACAGGACATAGCGTCTGTGAGCCGCAACGTGGGCCGGGCGCTTGATGTTAGGGTTGCTCGGTTGCTCTTGCCCACAGGCTCGGCTTGGAGCTGACCAGAAAAAGGGGTCCCTCCAGGCTGTGCCTTGGCTTGCCCCCGGGGCTGCCCTGATTGTCGCGTCGACTTTCATGGGCCCACTTTTTCCTGTTCTTTTGGGTGCTGTGCTCCAGCTGGTAGTGGTTTCTAGCTCAGCACAGCCGAGCCCTTGCTGTAGGCCGATGGATTGAGTGGCAATGTAGGGTTTGCAAAGAGCCATTGAGAGGATGGAGAGCCTTCCTGATGAACGAGTTTGCAGCGTCTTTGCTCACTGAGGAGGGGATTTGCTTCTTCAATGGCCCACACCCTTGTAAGTGTGACTGGTACACATACTTTGTCTTCCGGGAAGTTGGCTTGGTTGTTTGCAGGCGGCGAGTGCTCCGCCTGCTGTGGAGAGCTCATGTGTAGGTGCGCAGGTGCGAACGGGTTGATAGAGAAGGGTGTCCTGGCGAAAAGATGATGTTGTCGCTCTGCTTCCTGATAGAAGCTGCGGATTGGGTGGTTTGTCTTCTCCTGCAGCCCGCTCGTTCTTAGAGCTTGTGAGGTGTGTTGGAGTATGGTGGTGTTCGTCATGAGCTTTGCTGGTAGCTTGGCGAAGGGCCCTCGCTCCAGCCTAGGAGTGAAGGTGGAAAAAGGTGGGCGAGATTGACCCGGCGTGCCAGTGGCAGCGTGTGAGTGTGGGTGAGATGTGGAAAGTTTTGTCAGGGCTTAGAGACTGGGAATGGAAGAAATAAGGCGACTGATGAGTTGGTGTGGGACAGAGCATTGATTGGAAGGTGAGCCACAAACGTGAGGTCGCCTTTTCGCCCGGTTGCCCCCTGGGGGGAGGGAAGGGCCCGCGGAGTGGTGTCAATGTAGCGTTGCTTATGAGGTAGCTGGTATTGGAGGATGGAGAAGAAACCCTTAAATTAGGAGGGATCTCTAACTGGTGTCGTCTGGAGTGTCTTGGGATGAAAACTGTGAGTTTTGCTGAGGGGATGACTGGTTTTCAGCTTGTGGTCAGAGTGCAGGGGGAGTACTGTAAGCTTGTGGGCCTAGGGCGGGGGCTGAGGTGGCTGGCCTCTGCGTGAGTTGGGGAGGGAGGTGAAGAGGGAGGTGGGGGAGCTGGGCGAGGAAAAGAGGGGAGGGAGTTGCTTTGTGGGTTGACTGCTCTTGATGTGTTTTGCTAGCTTTGGTTTCCGCTTTCCCTTCTTTGTCCTTAGAGTGCTGTGCTTGAGGGATTTTTGAAGAAGTGCTCCTTTCTCCGCTGTTGCGGTGGCGCCCGTAGGCGGGGCCCCGTCCCAGGGCTTGGCTTCTCGTGTGCTTCCCTGCTTGGGTTGCGCGCCCCCTGTCGCCCTCCCTCTGCTTGGGCGGGTGTGGCCGGGTGCGGGTTCAATGTGTTAGCTTGTCCCCTGCCCCCGAGGGCTCGGAATAGGCTGGTTTTTGTCCAGCTTCTGCCAGCGACCGTTGGTTGGCCTTTGCCCGCTGCCTCCTCCCTGGTTCTTTCCTTTTGTTTTGGTTTCCCTGGTTGTTGGGGTCACTTCGTGTTCCGTGTGTGTCTTCTCGGTGCCTCTAGAGGCATTGGTCCCCAAGGGCCCTCTGTGTCCTCCCCTGCCTCAGAACGGTGGACCAGGTGTGGTTTGCGCTGGCTTTGGGCTCCTCTGTCTGCTGCGGGAGTGATGTTGTGTGGCTTTTTTGTGGTTGGGGTGGTCGCGTTTTGGTTGTTGTGTGTGTGAGGGTGTGGTTGGGGGGGGGTGTTGTGTTGTGTGGTTTGGGTGGTGGGTGGGTGGGTGTGGGGTGGGTGTGGGTTGGGGTGGTGGGGGTATAGGTGTTGGTGTGGGTTGGCTGGTTGGGAGGTGGTGCGCTGGGGTGGGGTTGTGGGGTTGGTGTGGGTGGGGGGTGGGGGTGGGGGGGGGTTGGGGGGGGGGGGGGGGGGGAGGGGGGGTTGGGCAGGGGGGGGGGCGGGGGTGGTTGGTGGGGGGGGGGTGGGGGGGGGGGGGGGGGTGGTGGGGGGGGTGGGTGGGGTGGTTTGGGGGGGGGTTGGGGTGGTGGGTGTGGGGGGGGTGTGTTGGGTGGGGTTGTGTGTTTATGGTTTGTTAAATGTGTTAAATTATATTGTAAAAAATGATGATTGTGGTTTTAATGGTTGTGAATTAAATTGTTTATGTGCTGATAAAAAATGTTGAATTTAAATATTGCTGCTTATAAAAGAAAATGATTGTTTGTGGTTGATTAAAAATGGTTTATATGTTGTTTTTATGTTTATGTTGAAAAAAATTGTTATTTATATATGCTTATAAAGTGGTATAGGAAAAAATTGTTGTGTAATATGTTAATATATATAAAAAAGGGGTGGTGTATAAAAAATGGTTTGATATGTTATGTGTGGATAAAAATGGTGTGTTAGTATAAAAAAATGGTGAATGATTGTTATGTTAATTAAAATGTTATGTTTGAATGTTGTTATAAAAATGGATGTGTTATGTGGTGGATAAAAATGATTAAAATGTTTATGTGAAAAAATGAGAATGAAATAATGAGTGTGTAAAAAAAAAAAATGTTTTTGCGTAATTAAAGTAATTGTGTTTTGTTTATCAAAATGAAATGTTGGAATAGTTGTTGAAAAAAAATGGGATGGTTAATAGGCTCATGTGAAAAAAATGGGAAAATTAATATTTGATTGTTCAAAAAATGGTGTGAAAATGTTTGGTTCCGAAGGATTGTGGTTATAAATGGTGTAGAGGGTTCAAATAGCTTAAAAAAATCGAAGTGTTATAATGTGATAAAAATAGTATAATGTAATTGGGTGGTTAAAAAAATGCCTAAGTTTTTTTGAAATGATCATTGTTGTCTATAAAAAAATGTTGCGAAATGTTTATTTTATGTGTTGTATAAAAAAATGGAATGTTTTGGTATAGTTGTTAAAAAAATTGGTGGATGTGGGTTGGGCTTAAAAAAATTGAAAATGTTTTATAAATATTATGTTTTTTATAAAAAAATGGTGTGAAAATGTTTGTGGGTAATTAAGTTAAAAAAATAGTATAAATGATTTCTGGTGATTGTTATAAATGGAAATCGTTTTCTCGAAGTCTTGCTTTGTTTTTAAATTAAAAAAATGGTTTTTTTCTATTTCGTTTTTTTTGTAATTGAAGTGCATGCTTGTTTTAAATAAAAAAATTGGTTTTGTTTTTGTTTATGGATGCATGTTGTAATAAAAAAAAGATGGTTGGGTAATCATTAAAGTGCATTTTTGTTGTTTTTTTTAAATAAAAAAAATTGTTTTTTTCCGAAAATTTCGAGTATTATTTTTTTTGTAAATTTTCCAAATTTAAAAATGTTTTTTTCCACTATAGAATCATTTTAATGTTATAATAGTTTCTTTTTTTTAAATAAAAAATTTGAGGTGTATTTTGTAAATTTTAAATACCTATTACTTTTGGTAATTTTCAAATTCAAAATGTTTTTTCCCATTTGAATCATTTTATTTATAATTGTTTCTTTTTTTTAAATAAAAAAATTTGAATTTTATCGAAAAATTTCGATTTGCTTGTTTTTTTTTGTAACTTTTCCATTTCGAAATGATTTTTTTCACATAACATTTTAAATGCTATAATAGTGTTTTCTATTTTTTTCAAATAAAAAAATTTGGTTTTATCGAAAAATTTGTATTATTATTTTTTTGTAAATTGTCCAAATTTACGAAATGATGTTTTCCCTAGTCTTTTCTGCTATTGGTTTTATGATTTTTTCAACATAAAAAAATTGGTTTTTTCCTAAAATTTCGAATATTACTTCTTTTTTAAATTTTCCAATTTCGAAATGATTTTTTTCACATAGACATTTTAATGCTATAATCGTTTCTTTCTTAAATAAAAAAATTTGGTTTTTGGAAAAATTTCGAATACTATTTGGTTTTTTTTTAATTTAAATATTTGAGAAATGCTTTTTTCCACATAGATCATTTTTTGCTATAATAGGTCATTTTTTTTCAACATAAAAAAATTTGAGTTTCATCGAAAAATTTTGAATAATATACTTATTTTTTTGTAAATTTTCCAACATTTCATGAAATGACTTTTTTCCACCATGATCCTTTCCTGCTATATCGCGTTTTCTGATTTTTTCCAACATTAAAAAAATTGGTTTTTTTCATAAAATTTCGACATACTATACTATGCTTTTTTTGTAAAATTTTCCAACATTTCCCGAAATTACTTTATTCCACCATAGAATCATTTTCATGCTATAATACGCTGATTTCGTTATTTTTTTCAACATCAAAAAAATTTGACGTTGTCATCGAAAAATTTCGACATACTATACTATGACGCTTTTTTGTAAAATTTTCCAACATTTCACAAAATGACTTTTTTCCACCATAGAATCATTTTACATGCTATAATACAACCGTTTTCATGAGTTTTTTCAACATAAAAAAAATTTGACGTTTTTATCGAAAAATTTCGACATACTATACTATGACTTTTTTTGTAAAATTTTCCAACATTTCACAAAATGACTTTTTTTCCCACTATAGAATCATTTTACATGTTATAATACGACCCTTTTCATGATTTTTTTCAACATACAAAAATTTGAGGTGCATTTTGTAAAATTTTCAACATACCATACTATGACATCTTTTGGTAACATTTTCCAACATTTCACAAAACGACTTTTTTTCCCCAATATAGAATCATTTTACATGTTATAATACGACACTTTTCATGATTTTTTTCAAAATCAAAAAAAATTTGACATTTTCATCGAAAAATTTCGCAATTTCGCTATGACGTTTTTTTTGTAAACTTTTCCAACATTTCACGAAATGCCTTTTTTTCTGCTATAGAATCATTTTACATGCTATAATACAACCGTTTTCATGATTTTTTTCAACATCAAAAAAATTTGACGTTTTCATCGAAAAATTTCGACATGCTATACTATTACGTTTTTTTGTAAAATTTCCAACATTTGACGAAATTACTTTTTTCCACCATAGAATCATTTTACATGATATAATATGGCCTTTTTATGATTTTATTAACATAAAAAAAATGTTTTTTTCCTAAAATTTCGACATACTATACTATGAGTTTTTTGTAAAATTTTCCAACATTTCACGAAATGATTTTTTTCCACCATAGAATCATTTTAAATGCTATAATACGACCGTTTTCATGATTTCTTTCAACATCAAAAAAATGACGTTTTTATCGAAAAATATTGACATACTATACTATGACGTTTTTTTGTAAAAATTTACAACATTTGACGAAATGAATTTTTCCACCACAGAATAATTTTAAATGCTATAATACGACTGTTTTCTTGATGTTTTTCAACATCAAAAATATTTGACGTTTTCAATGAAAAATTTCGACATACTACACTATGACGTTTTTTTTGTAAAATTTTCCAACATTTCACGAAATCACTTTTTTCCACCATAGAATCATTTTACATGCTATAATACAACTGTTTTCATGATTTTTTTCAACCTCAAAAAAATTTGACGTTTTCATCGAAAAATTTCAACATACTACACTATGACGTTTTTTTTGTAAAATTTTCCAACATTTCACGAAATCACTTTTTTTCACCATAGAATCATTTTACATGCTATAATACAACCGTTTTCATGATTTTTTTCAACATCAAAAAAATTTGACGTTTTCATCAAAAAATTTCGACATACTATACTATGACGTTTTTTTGTAAAATTTTTCAACATTTCATGAAATGATATTTTTCCACCATAGAATCATTTTACATGCTATAAAATGACTGTTTTCATGATTTTTTTCAACATACAAAAATTTAAGGTGTATTTCGTAAAATTTTTGATATACTATACTATGACTTTTTTTGGGTAAAATTTTCCAACATTTCACGAAATGAATTTTTCCACCACAGAATAATTTTAAATGCTATAATACGACTGTTTTCTTGATGTTTTTCAACATCAAAAATATTTGACGTTTTCAATGAAAAATTTCGACATACTATACTATGATGTTTTTTTGTAAAATTTTCCAACATTTCATAAAATGATTTTTTTCCACCATTAATTCATTTTAAATGCTATAATACGACCGTTTTCATGATTTTTTCCAACATCAAAAAACTTTGACATTTTTATGGAAAAATTTCGAATATTTCTGCTTTTTTCATGAAAATTTTCAGTACTATAATTTGCCTTTTTTTAATCATAATATTTTTCAGATACTACAATATGACTTCATGAAATTTTTCAAGATTCAATACTGTGCCTGTTTTTCTTGAAATTTTTCAACATACTATACTATGACTTTTTTCATAAAATTTTTAAAGATCATATAATTTGACTTTTTAAAATCATAATATAATTCACATACTATAATATTACTGTTGATGATTTTTTTTAAAGATTTAATAATATGACCTGTTTTTGTAAAATTTTTCGACATACTATACTATGACTTTCATGAAAATTTTCAACGTATTATAATACGACTTTTTAAAATCATAATATCGTTTAACATATTATAATATGACTGTTAACATAAATTTTTCAAGATTCAATACTATGCCTGTTTTTCATGAAATTTTTTGACATACTATCTGACTTTTTCAGGAAATTTTTCAATATAATTTGACCTTTTTAATCATAATATTGTTTAGCATACTATAATATGATGTTAACATGAAATTTTTAAAGATTCAATACTATGACCTGTTTTTCGTAAAAATTTTTCGACTTCATACATATGACTTTTTTTCATGAAATTTTTCAACGCATAAAATATGACTTTTTTCATGAAATTTTTAAACATAATATACTATGACTTATTTCATGAAATTTTTATACGTACTATAATATGAATTTTTTATCATAATACCTCTTTAAAAACTATACTATGATTATTAACATAATTTTTCAACATATGGTGATTTTTCATGAAATTTTTCAACATAATTTAATTTGACTTTTAAAATCTTAATATTGTTTAACATGCTATAATATGACTGTTAACATGAAATTTTTCAAGATTCAATACTATGACCTGTTTGCCATGAAATTTTTTGACATACTATCTCTGACTTTTTTCCTAAAAATTTTCAACATACCAGAAAATGACTTTTTTTTTTACATAATACCTTTTAAAAATTACAATATGATTGTTAACATGAAAGTTTTCAAGATTCAATAGTATGACCTATTTATCATGAAATTACTACTATACTATACTATGACTTTTTTCATGAAAATTTTCAAATAATATAATTCTAATTTTTTAAATAACAGTATTGTTTAACATACTATAATATGACTGTTACATGAAATTTTTCAAGATTCAATACTATGACCTGTTTATCATTAAATTTTTCGACATACTATAATATGACTTTTTTAAGAAATTTGTCAACATACTATACTATAACTTTTTTCATGAAAATTTTCAACGTACTATAATGTGACTTTTTTAATCATAATATCGCTTAACATACTATAATATGACTGTTAACATGAAATTTTCAAGATTCAATACTATGACATATTTCATGTAATTTGTCTACATACTATACTATGCTTTTTTTGACATTTTTCAACATACTATACTTGCTTCTTTTTATGACATTTTTCAACATACTATAATGACTTTTTTCGAAATACACACGATGATATTTTTTCGACATACTAAACTCTATTATTTCGACATACTATGCTATGACTGTGGTCAACATAGTTATGACTTTTGTTGAACTTACTAGACTGACTTTTTTTCAACAAACTATAGTATGACTTCTTTCAACATACTATGACTTCTTTTCAACATACTATGCTATGACCTTTTGTCAACATACTATACTATATTTTTTCAACATACTACACTATGATTTTTTTTAACTCACTACACTATGACTTTGGACAACATACTACACTATGACTTTTTTCGAATAGTATACTATATTTTTTGAATAGTATACTATATTTTTTCGAATACTATATTATATTTTCTCGAATACTATATATATTTTTCGACATACTATACTATGACTTTTTTCAACATACTTGCTTTGACTTTTTTCAACATACTTCTTTGACTTTTTTTCAACATACAACATATGATATTTTTGGGACATACTATATTATGATATTTTTGGGAATACTATATTATGATATTTTTGGGACATACTATATTATGATATTTTTTCGACATACTATACTATGAATTTTTTCGACATTTTTTTGAAGTTATTTGACAGACTATACTATGACTTTTTTCAAAATACTATACTGTGATATTTTTGGCGACATGCATATGAGTTTTTTTCGACATACTATACTGACTTTATTTCAACATACTATATAATTAATTTTTCAACATACTATACTATGGCGTTTTTTTGACATAATATACTATGACATTTTATCAACATACTATACTATGACTTTCCAACATACTATACTATGACTTTTTGTAGACACACTACTATGATTTTTTTCGACATACTATACTATGACTTTTTTGACATTGTTATTATTATTATTTTTTTAATTTTGCAGACTATAATATGACTTTTTTGAACATACTATAGTATGACTTTTTCTCAACATACTATACTGGCTTTTTTGACCTACTATATTGTGAAATTTTTTTGACAGTATAATATGATTTTTTTCAGCATACGATACTATTACTTTTTTCAATATACTATACTGGCTTTTTTGACATACTGCACTATGATATTTTTTCAACATACTACTGACTTATTTTTTCTTGGCTTTTCTTTCGACATACAGTATATATTATGACTATGATTACCGGTATAGTGATTAAAATTATGCCTTTTTTCGTCACACTATACAATAACCTTTGACATACTATGACTTTTTAAATTTTTTTAACAAACTGACTTATTTTTTCAATATACTATATTATGCCTTTTTTGACATACTATACTGTTTTATGTTTTTCAACATATTATACTAACTTATTTTTTGTCATACTGCACTACGATATTTTTTCTTTTTTGACATACTATACTTATTTTTATGATTTTTTTATTTTTTTGACATACTATTCAAAGACATATTTGTCTTTTTCAAAACACTATACTATGACTTTATTTTTTTTGAAATACTACACTGACTTTTGTTTTTTAAATATACTATGCTGATTTATTTTTTTGACATACTTTACTATGACTTTTCTTTGATATACTGTACTATGAAATGTTTGGCTTTTTGACATGCTATACCGTGACTTTTTTTGACATACCGCACAATGATTTTTAAAATTTTTTCAACATACTTTACTATGAAATTTTTTGCCTTTTTTCAACATACTTTACAATGACTTTTTTTAATATACTGTGACATTTTTTTCAACATACTACGTACTCAATGCACTATGACTTATTTTTTGACATATTATACAATGACTTTTTTGACATATACTATGAATTTTTTGACATGCTATACTATGAATTTTATTTTTTCAACTTACTATATTATGACTTGTTTTTTCAACATACTATACTGATTTATTTTTTCGTCATACAATACTATGATATTTTGCTTTTTTCAACGCTATAGCTATACTATAACATTTTTATTTTTTAGACATACTATACTATAACTTTTTTCAACACACTATACCATAAATTTTTTTCAACATACTATGCTGTGATGTTTTTTTGACATACTATACTGTGACTTTTTATTTTTTTCCAATGGACTTTACCAATATATTTTTCAACATACTATACTATAACTTTTGTTGCTTTTTTGACAGACCATACTACGACTTTTTTCCATCATACTATGCTATGACTTTTTGTTTAGTCATGCTATGACTTTGTTCCCCCATTCTATTCTGACTTTTTCATAGTTTTGACATATTATATTGCTGTTTTTTTAATTCAACATACTTGTTTATGTACTTACACTTTATGTACAGTTTTTTTTTTTTTTTCAACATACTATGACTTTTTTACTTTTTCAACATGCTATGCTCAGGACTTTTTTTGACAAACTATACTAGGATTTTGCAATTTGTTTCAATTGCAACAAAGTTATCATACAGTATGTCTGTATACTACAGCATGTTACTGTCCTGAAAGTCATAGTATAGTATGTCTAATGTTGTAAAAAATGTCATTTGTTATTGTTTAGCATGTTACAAATAATTTCATGAAAATGTCATAGTATAGTATGCCAAAAAATGTCAAAACATTAAGGTATAGTTTGTCATAATTTGTATAAATATGTCATAGTAAAGTATGCCAAATATTCATAATATATTATGCGATAAAAAAAGGCCATAAAAATGTCATAAAAGTCATAGCATGGTAGACTATGTTATGACCACCAGCATAGTTCAAAATGAGCCCGATCTCAACCAATTGCAAGAGCAAAACCATAGATTAATGCATGAAAAACAATAATAATAATCTACTGATATAATAAATAATACAGTAACGGGACATTTTTATGTATCAAGTACTTTTGCTTTCAATAACTTGAGTACATGATCCTCTTCATACTCGATACCAACATCTAATTTCAATTGATTAAACTGCAGATTTAAAGCCAAAACTCAGAAATGAACATTCTTGCTTCAGCATCTTTATTTGAAGCACAATGAAAACAGACTAAAATGCAGAATATTTTGTGTATTAGATCAAGCTTTGCTGTATGTCGGTCACATACTGTAATTATGCCCTAATAAACTCACAACGGCCCACAAAGCTGTAAAATCACTGGGCATGTTTTGAGCTTGGCTGTAATGAGCAGCGTCTGCATCTCTGGAAGCCGAATTACATAACACACCCATGAGGTAGCAAATCTACTTTAATGTTACCGTATGAATAATATAAACAAACATACATTAACTGCAGATCTGATACTAAAAATGTGTTTCTTATTCAGCAGAGCAGCAGATGTGCACACCATACCTCAGTGTTTCCAATGTCAGTTCAACAAAATAAACTCAAGTCTGCGCCGATATAAAGGACCCCAAGGAGAAAACGGCTAAGTGCAGCTGAGCATCACTGCATGTTCAGCATAGCAATTACAGCTGCACTCACTGATCTCAGTGTTTCTCCCACCACCGAGTTTACATATTCACCACCAGTAAGAAGGCAGAAAGAGTAAATACAATGGATATTCATCTGCTCTGTTTCTGTGACTGATGTTCGGGTGTAAGAAAGACTGATCCTTTACTTACGGAAATATTGTACATGTAATTAGTACAGTGTAATAAATACTGTTACAATTAAAAGACCTGCATTCAAAATCTTACATAAGTACAAGTACAAAAGTATTAGCATCAAAATTTATAGTACACACACACACACACACACACACACACACACACACACACACACACACACACACACACTTTTGTAACCCTTTCCAGCTTCATACAAGTCAACAATTATTGATTGTTGGTCTTCTAAGAGCTCTTTTGTGCGAGGCATGGTTCACATCAGGCAATGCTTCCTGAGAACAGCTAACTCACTGGTGTGTTTTTTATAGAGCAGGGCAGCTTTAACCAACACCTCCAATCTCATCACATTGATATGACTCCAGGTTGGCTGACTCCTGGCTCCAATTAGCTCTTGGAGAAGTCATTAGCCTCGGGGTTCACATACTTTTTCCTACAATTAATCATAAATAACTATGGACAATAATGTGATTAATCATGATTAAATATTTTAATCAACTGACAGCCCTAACTCTCACCGTCTATGGTGACTATTATTGGGACCTTTATTTAATTATCATACACTTGATTCCAACTTGTTAACTAATCTGCAGGAGAAAACATTACCAAGCACCAGTTGGCTCCAGTTACTCATTCTGTTACTAATTATGACTTGTTCGTTTGTGTGCAAAGACTTGAGACTTACTTGTGACTTGAAAATCAATGACTTGGTCCCCCCCTCTAGTAGAAACATGGTGGCCGGCTCCATGAAGAGGTCCCGCTCCATGTGTAGATATAAACGACTCATTCTGTGGTAATGAAACACAGTGATTCTTAGTTTCTGGTGATTATACAGTAAAGAAAACATGCTTAATAATGGGACTTTCTGCAACTACAGGCATCTTTACTCTACCGTAAAAAAATAAACACGTTACAGATTAAAAACTTTACTACCAGCATATGTAATTTGTGTACCCGTTTCTTTGTATTAAATACTTTGATTGTTAAAATTAAAATACATAGAGGTTGAATTTTTTTTTTTTTTAATTTGGGAGTCAAAGTGACTGTAGTTGCTGAAACACCACAATATTATACTCCATTTCTGCTAATAGATGTAATCGTTACACAAGGTTTCTTTACAGAAAAGATCTGAATACTTCTTCCACCTCACTTTTTACTACTTTTATGTTTTTTACAAGTTTAGTTACAAGTTGCTTTGCAGATTCAGATTAATAATAACATAATAAATACAAGCAACAAATTAGGATTCACATCATCAGTTAAAAGAAAGATAAACTAACTACCCAGCAGAATATAAAGTAATTAAAATGAGGTCCACCTTTACTAGCTGCATGTGCAAGTGATGAAAACATTATTGCATCAAAAATTATAATGTATTATTCTGAAAGGATCCTTTCTTCATAACTTGCACTTTTACTTTTGGTACTTTATATATATTTTTGATGCCAATACTTTTGTATTTTTACTTAAGTTGGATTTTGAATGCAGGACTTTAAGTATTTCTACTTTTCTACTACTTTTTCTCAAGTAAAACATCTGAGTACTTCTACCACTACTGATAACATGGTGGCAAACTGACTCTGGATTTGTGCTGTTAAGGTGATTTTTATTGCTGACAAAGCATGAGGCCATAAATCATGATGATCTATGTGATCTTACAAACACCAGCTGAATGTTCCCCAGACATGCCATGTTCTTCCTGTTCTCCATGTTCTGATGTTTTTTTAATACTATGCAAACTGTGACTTGTTTGCATGTTTGTAAAAGAGGCTTTTAATTACAATGTGGCTTCCTAGTTAAATAAAGGTCTTGATGTTGGTCAGTTTCATTCAGTGGTGGAAGAAGTATTCAGATTCTTTACTTAAATACTAATATCACACTGTGAAAATACTCCACAAGTCCTGCATTCATACTTTAGTAAAAGTATCCAAGTATTATCAGCAAAATATACTGAAAATAGTTCAAGTAAAAGTACTAACTGTGCAATAAAATGCCATGATGTTCCTAAAATATCTGATATTTCTGGGTTAATATTACTGCTGCATTAATGCGTATGTTTCATTGTAACTCTTTTATATCCTGTTGGCTAGTTTAGTCTACAGCAATGCATCATGGTCTATAAGAACATCATATGTTTGTAGCGTTGCTGTCCTGTGAGATCCTGGAATCTCTAAAAAACAAATATCACAAAAACAGTTGTTTTCAGCTTTAGCTTGAGATCAATCTGTACTTTAGTACAGAACTTAAGTAAATGTACTTGGTTACTTTCCACCTCTGGTTTCAGCAGCAGCATTTTGTGCGACAGCAGCAGATCTGTGCTGCAGAGATAGGGGAGGATTGTGATCCTGTCAGTCCTAAAAGCAGAGATAAGCCTGCAGCCCGGGTGAAGGATGGTGATATGAAAGTACAGAGACAGACATTGAGAGCTGAGCATAAGAAAGATAAAGGAAACTGGTGAAGAGGAGGAGAACAATGAAAAAGAGAAGAAAGGCAATAAAAGAGGAGCAATAAAAATAAGAAGTTTCATTTGAAACTGCAGGTGTAAACTGGCGAGATGATACGTGCTTAAATATACAATACCATGGATGGTACAAGTATATACGTCCATTTCAGAATAAACCCAGACATGCTAAATGCTAACGCCAGTTAACCTCAATGGCAATGTTAGCAGGTATAATGTTTACTATCTTCATTTAGCACATAGCATGGTGACAGATCACAATTAGTTTATAGAAAAAAATCTGGTATATCTCTTTGAATGAGATAAATATTTTCTTGTTATGGCCCCTGATGAATAAACATAATAAACTAAACTACTAAGCACAGCTGCTGCTAATACTAACATCAAGGTGATAACATGCTCAAAATGACGATGTTAGAAATGTTAATCTAATGACGGTGAAACCTAAAAAGTAGGTACATCCTCCCTACATGGTGGATTTCATACATTTTATTTTTTTTTTTTTAGCCATGGTTGCAGTGTAGGTGGCTCTTGGGGTGGCAATGCTGGTCTGTAACTCTATTGGACGACCACTTAACTTAATAAATAAACTGCCATAAAAAATGTAAACATTCATATCCCCAGAGCAAGAACGCAACTGACTTTGGTGATCCTCTGATGTTTTGGAAAAATTGGTTTAAGACCTTCATGTTCCCCTCAGGATGAATTATAATAACTTAATCATCCTTTCATTTTTCATCACCATTATCAGGTCAAAATTAAATGTGCCCATTATTGTGGTTTATGATCAAACACCTGCAAAACTAACAGCATTCCCATCACCCTCAGCTGTACTTTTTGTTTAGTGCTATTTAGCAAATGTTAGCATGACAGCACACTACACTAGAGTGGTGAACATGGTAACATACCTACTAAACATCAGCATGTTAGCATTGTCATCGTGAGCATGTTAGCACAATAATATTAGCTTTAGCTGTCACTTTGTGTTTTGTGCTAATTAGCAAATGTTAGCTTACTAACATGCTAAACTAAGATGGTGAACATGGTTAACATATCTACCAAACATCAGCAGGTTAGCATTGTCATTGTGAGCATGTAGCATGCTAACATTAGCATTAGGCCTTCTTTGTGTTTAGTGCTAATTAGCAAATGTTAGCATGCTAACACACTAAATGAAGAGATGAACATAGTAAACCTCGTAACTTTCTAAACATCTGCATGTTAGCATTGCTGTGAGCATGTTAGCATGCTAACATTAACATTAGGCCAACTTTGTGTTTAATGCTAATTAGCAAATGTTGGCATGCTAACACACTAAGCTAAGGTGGTTTACATGGTTAACACATGCTACACATCAGCATGTTAGCAGTGTCATTGTGAGCATGTAGCACACTGATTCATTAGCATTAGCTAATTACTTTGTGTTTAAGCTACTTTAATTTATCACATTTATTCATCAGGATCCAAGAAGAAAACATAACCTCATACAAAGAGAGGAGATAAACCAGATTTATCTACAGACCAACTTCCATCTGTCACTGAATAATTAGCAAATGTCACCATGTTAATCTAACATTTTCATCAACTTGCCTATCAGCATGTTTCCCCAGAAAGACCATCAAACTAAAAGTTTATCATCTTCCAGTAAGTACATGCTCATCCTCCTTTTTAATTAAATGCTTATTTCAACCTTTTAACGGGTGAAAGACCAGCTGCTGAAACACTGCATCTAAAAACATGCCATGGCAGCATAAACTCAGTCTGAGGTTATTTCAGCAGGTGAGAGCAGCGAGTCTATTCTGAGTGCAACAAGGTGTGAAACCTCCTCCATGTGCTGCCGAAGAAGAGCTGTGAAATGTTTCCACAGATAGATTTTATCACTACAATGTACATGTTGAAACTATTTCCAATGAAATGCCTCAGAAAGCAGGGCTCAGTGTGAAAGACTGACTGAAAATACTTAGATAAATATAAACTGTTGAGCAGCAGCTCACATGTTCGACTGTTAATTAATGCTCCTGTAAATCACATATCTTGTTTCAGCGTAACATTTCTCCATTAATAAAGTTTCTTAACTTAAAAAAAGACCATTATCTGAACTGAAGTTAGATTATTATTGCCTGAGCTGATGTGCACATGAAACACAAGGATCTAAGAGCCATTTAACCTTTTATTCCATGAGGGGTAATCAATGTTTTTTTCTGTACAATAAACAGACTTAAATATATATTGCCATGTATACCACAACTGAGAATAACAAACAAAATATACTTAAATTATCTTACTTTATTGATGCATCCACTTCTTAAAGAAGATATCCTTTAAGTTTCTCCATCAGGATCCTACAAAACAAAATGTGATTGGTTAAGAAGTCAGACACAAATGTTGAATTAGGACTCAATACGTCATCTAAAACAAAATGGCAGAATCATAACTTACTGGTGAGGATGATCTGGGACAAAGTGGGACTCGTCCAAACAACTGTAGTGGCAGCATGGTCTCAGACAGGAAGTGAACCGGTCACAGCCTGATTTACATAAAACCTCCCCTTCTCTAAACTCCTCCCGTCAGGTGAATCTCTCCACCCACCCCTGGTCTCAAGCTTAACATTTGTAACAGTTAGTTCTAGGTAAGATAAGCTTTTATTAAAATACAGATAAATAGAAAAAAGCAAATAAAGAGAAATAAATATAGAAGAGCAATTAAGACAACATTACGAGGTAAAAGAGACAGTGGTGTAATCTGATTTATAGTAAAAGATAATATGTAGTATAGTACAGCAATCACCATAAAATATAGTATTGTATAAGTAATAAATTAAACTCTTTGGCAACCTTCTGATTGCAAAAAGAAGTCTGATTGTATAGAAGTCAATGAGAAAATGATCCTGCTTCTCACTTGACCTCAGTAAACATTGTACACAAGTTTATGGTCTCAATATGTCCCACAAATGTGTCAAAGTAGATCTTAGCTGCCATTAATCTGACATTTAGCAAAATGTCACGTCTGAAACATATCATTAGACTTAAACAGAATGACTATGCCTAAAATAAAATTAAAGCTTGATGAAAATTTAAATGTCTTAAAATATTATAAAAATGAAATAGGAAAATGTATAAAATTAACATGATAGTAATGCTGCAGTTAAGGACATTTAGTGAACAAGTGATGAAAATCAAACCAAATAAACATGTTACAGATTAAAATCGTAACCACTACACATCATTTTGTGTACCTGTTTAAAAGTGACTGTAGTTGCAGAAACACCCACTTAACATGAAAACATGAGTGGAATCAATCGATCAATTTAAAGAGGCTGTGAAGTTGTGAAATGACATGTAAATAGCTGCACATTCAGTAAAACCTCAAGAAAATTAAGAAAAATAAACATTTAGCAACTTTCTTTTTTTTTCTTAATTTATTTTGAGGTTGTTCATGTTTCCATCAGTTACACCAAGACTTCCTGGTATAATTGGATTATTATTAATTAATGAAATGTATTCGGCATCTTCAGAAATTTATTCAGATGCCTTTTTCACAGATTTTTATTTATTTATCTGATATTTATTTTTGGACTACAAATGTGCAAACCCACATTGCAAATGTAGGTCATCCATCATAAATCTTATATCTGTCTTATCTTTTTATTTTCAATATCCCTGTTTATCATGAAAAAGAAAATGTGCAATACATCCATATTTGCAGGAATAATGACACAGATACATGCATGTAAAACTCAAGCGTTTTCTGACAGGTAACCATATCTTGTTCCTCGAACATCAGAAACAAACTGCATCAGTGAGGAAGAATTTTAATCAGAACTGATTAAAACCACAGGACAGTAACAACTGCATAAATTGTGGGATTTGCATATCGGTTTGAAATATTTTCTTGAGAAAAGTAATTCAGCTTGTTTTTTACACCTAGCAGACAGTTTTACTTCTTAAGAAAAAGAAAGATACAAATTTTGAGAATAAACCCCCGTCAGATATTTGGTGGCTTGCCAAAACCCAGACACACTTCACTTCTTGCAGCAGCAAGAACATTTTGTTCCTGTGTAGGAGCCAAAACAACATTTACACAACATCACTGCATAAATCAGTGTTTCTGAATCTATTTGTCAGTTTGAAGACAGAGAAAGACAAGGGTTTGGTTTTATTGACTTTTATTAAATAACATTAATTATCTTTTTATTCCTCAAATAATAAAAAGTGAGGGCATAAAAACACATTGACAATTTACTTTAAAGCCTCTGTTTTTAAACAGTGAATGTTTAAACTGCTGTTTGTCATCTGTCATATCATGTGAACTGAAATACAAAAGCTCATACACAGATGGATAATTAAAGCTGAACTATGAGCTCTACACGGCAGCTGAAATATATTAAAGAGTCAATGCACCCAAATCACAAAAAACATACTCCTGTTATGTACATCATGTACAATTTGATTTACTGAGGATTATCTACAGACCTCAAGGTGGAGAAATTTCACTATTTTTTACATTTGGTCAAATAAATTATCCATTAATCTACTTAGAAAAAAGACACAGAACTTGCCTGAGAATCAGCACATTTATGTTTTCTTCAGTATCTAAGTAACCTAGCAACAGTCATCTGTGAATCCATAGGTACGTTGCAAACCTGAACTGCTTATAACTAATTCGGCATACTGGTAATGGTGCTAATTTACCAAATATTTCAACAAATGTGGGCAAAAACACCAAGGCTCAAGTATATCTTAGGGGAAAAATAGACACTCCTATTAACTACAGAACTTGCCCGAGAATCAGCATGTTTTAAATTGTTTTTTCAGTATCAAACTAATCCAGCAATACATCCGTGGGTACATCAACAGTACTTCATCATACTTCTAATGGTGCATATTTGACAAAATTTAAAGGTCCCATATCATGGTCATTTTCAGGTTCATACTTGTATTTTGTGTTTTTACTAGAACATTTACATGCTTTAATGTTCAAGAAATACATTATTTTTCTTTATACTGTCTGTCTGAATATAGCTGTATTTCTCTCTGACTGAAACGCTCTGTTTTTTTTAGCCAAACTGTAACAGAACTGAGTGGCAACAGTTTGGATCCATGTTTACTTCCTGTCAGCTGATATCATTCACATACACTGCAACTGGAAATAAACTGGGATGCATTTACAATGTTTCCCCAAAGCCCAAAAAATATGGGAGATGTAGTTCTTAAAGTGCCCAAAATGTTATTCAAAATAGTTTGTTTGGTCTGACCAACAGTTTACAACCCGTAAGTATTAAATATACAATGATATAATACCGAGAACAGCAGAGGATAATATATTTGGCATTTTTGCTAGAAAAAAAAAAATCATCATTAAAATAGTTGATTAATGTTCTGTCAACTAAATGTTTCAGCTCTAATAACTTTATCAATCTGAGTTAGACCACTTCAGGGTGAGTCATTTTTTGTGATTTTGTTGGACTGACCCTTTAACTTTACACTTTCTGAAATAAAGTAACAGAACAATAAGAGAAGAATTTACCAACTGGGCTACTGAACAGTGAACGCATCTTTTTCTGTTTATTAATCTTAAATTTGCACATGAGCAGAGAAGCATCCAAACCTGACAACAGAAACACATAACTGTGCTAAGATACGGTGAACGTACAGTTTGTGGTCTCAGTTAGAGGCGACAGGAGCCCTACTTTAACTTTAAAAAGGAATTCCATACTTTTATATATAAATCTTGTTTAGTGCAGCTTAACATTAATTTAAAATAATATTAGTAAAAAGGGAAGAACAAAGTCTACAAATAGACATAAATAACAACCGATAAAGTGCATCGTAGCGAACATCACCTGTGCATGCAGCTTTATGAAAATAAATAATGGTTTGTTATGTGATGACTGAAGCACACACAGTAATAAAAAAGTAGTACAAAAACTGTAGAAAGAAAAGAAGAGGCCTTATATAAAGATGTCATATTCTAAACAACAAATCAATAAAGCTCATTAAACTCTAATATAATTATTATGTTCAAATAATAAAATGTATTTGTGACATGGCTAGTCCCCATGTGGACCTTCAAGAAGAGGAATAAATACACACACACACACACACACACACACACACACACACACACACACACACACACACACACACACACACACACACACACAATCTATGTCCAACTGCCTGCGTTAAAGAGACATAACAAAACAAAGACACATCTTATAAAAACCTTAAAGTGGCCCCTGGTTGATCCGTTTTTGAGTGTAATCTTACCAGAAGGTTTTCCTTCTAACACACACTCACGTTATTTAGTGTTATAAAACAGCCGAGGTGAAATCAGGCGGATCACGTCGCACCCTGAGGAGATCTGTGGATCATTCTGGAAAAAAAAAGACATTAAAATGAAATCAAAGATGAAGAAGGAAATGTATTTCTGGACATAACATGATTTATTCTTTTACATTTTTGCAGTAACAAACTAGTACAATTTCAGCTAACAATAATTCTTACTAACAATTAATCAGGAGATTATTTTCTTGATTAATCATTCATTTGGTCTAAACAATATAATTTCCAGTTCCAAGTTATTTATTATCATATACACAACAATTGCATAGACGCAGTTATTGGCACTGAATATTTGAGATCTCAAGCTCCCTCAAATAGTGCTCATTCAATATGTATAAAAATAAAACAAGTAATCAAGTTAAAAATGAGAATCAAAGACATAAAATGGTGCAAAAATGTAAAACGTAAATCAAATTGTGTGTGTGTATAACTACTGTATATACAGTATACTTTAAGTACCATTTAGTCGTATCCATTCAACTGTTTACCCATTACTTAACAGTCTCAACTCAACCATGGATGTATAAAATGAACTGGATACAGCATTGGAGGCGCAAGAAGCTAATTGAAGCTAGTATTAAGATAAATCGTATTTTCATCGCATCACGATAAGCTGCGTGGTAAACACATCGGAATAGGCTGTCTGAAATGTAATGATTAAGAAGAATCATTAGTGAACAGCTGATCAGAGGCCGCCGTGGAGACGAGTTGACGACAGCGACACTCGTTAATCTACATAAGTGGAATAAAACCTTGCAAGTGTAAAGTAAGAAGAGGTTATCATCACACCTGTTCAACAAGCAAAAACATGGTGAAAGGGTTAAACATGGAGGAAAGCGACGTTTCATCCCAGATTCTCCTCGTATTGTGTGGGCCTAAATAGTGTTTCTTTTAACCTCGCCTCATTGTGCACACAAAAACTGGAACTATGCACACATTTCTGAAAACTTGAAGGTCGTATCAACAAAAAGACGGCAGTCTGCTGAAGTCTGAGCGCATTTTCCTTCAATTAGAAACTCTGTATCAACCACAGCTGTAATTAGGGCTGCACAAATCGCATGAGGCACAATATTTACTGAAAGTAAAATGTGTGTCGAAAATACCATTTTAAATTAAATATTGTGTTGCTGCAGCGATGTCCTGGCCTGCACATCATATTCTACAACTTTAAGAAAACATCTTTGTTTGGTGCAGATCCTCACAAAAATCAAACCATAATCATTTCTCAATAAATAATAAATAATGAAGTAAACATTATTGCCCTAATATCACAAACATCTCTTTCTCAATGTTAAGTCTATCGGAAAAGGTCTGTTTGGGCCAAATGGCGTCACATGACGGACACAGAAGTTGTAGTACCACCGTTTGGCCACTATGAAAATCTGCGTCGGTGTTTATGTACATACCTCCAGTGCCCCCAAATGTCTTGTACGTCATCTCTTGTGTTGTCTGGTTACACTTGTGAACAGTTTGTTCTGTTGGATAAGAGCACATATAAATAAGCTCAGTCAAAACGGTGGCTGACAAATTGTAATGCCCATTTTAATTCAAATTGCTCATTTTATTATTGAGTTTATTATTGAGTATTTGAATCTACATGATACCTATAAAATGCATAATCCTCGCAAATGAAAAGACAGAACACAGCATCTACAAGCAGATGGGTTTTATTTTAACTAGTTTGTTTATTTAAATACATTTTATTACCTATTGTCATAGGAAATAAATGTGTCTCTGTTCTGCTTCTATACATGTCTGTATCACTACAATTAATATTTATTAATTTACCATTTTGAACATTTAAATATGTGATTTAATGCTGCAGCAAATCACCTGAACTCCACTAGTCCAAAATGAAGCTAGAAACTAGTTACTGTAAATTTAAAAAAAAAAAAACATCTTTTTGCTTTTTTTATTATAAATTGCTGTGGCAGAATAATTTTCCATAACCAAATTGTGTTGTGTGTTGTCTTTGTAGGGCAACATATAGCACTGTATAATATTTAGGGGGACCATTTAGACCATAAAAACAAACCTCAGACCACAGTGGACCTGTGGTTTCTATATAGTGAACTTGATTTGACACTATTACACATGTTTTATTTTACAAATATCAATATTAATTTGCAGTAAATCTCACTTTGTTGTCTAATTGTTTAACAAAGTTTTGATCTTTCGATACATTTGCATACTTACATGTCATATACTACAGATATAAAACACTACAATACCAAACACTAGTGACCCCCAGAGGCCCTGCAGCTCCTCACACTCTCTCACAAGCTCTCACTAACAAGGTTACAACTCACCTTGTGCTCTGGACATCTAATGGAGAAGTTGTCCTCGTTTAAGACACAGCCTGAAAAACACAAACAGAAATATGCGCTTTTATATCCTTAAAGATTATTCAGGCCGAGTGTGACAGCGACAGCCTTCCCACACAAAAAAGTGACTCATGTTCACAGTTCAAACAGGCAGGCAAAGATTTTAGGAATCAAAAACACAAAAACCACAAGATAAGAACTTAAATACTTACACATATTTACAAAAGAAGGGTTTCTAATTCATCCCTTTATGGCTGCAATACTTTCCTGACACATGTGTCATACTTTACCTGACTGAATGGCACATCTGTAGTGATAATTTCTGGGACAGCCCTTCTGGAAACATCCCATTATTGCCCCTGTTTGTTGGCACACTGAACATGTCTGAAAAGAAAAAAGCACTTTTATCACAAAAAATATTAATGATGATATTCAATGCAACATTAGATGAGTACATTTTTCTTCTTTCCTGCTAAAAGGGTTTTTCTTTTTGGTTGGGGAGTTTTTCTTTATCCAACGAGAGAGTCGCACTGTAAAGGACAGAGGGTGTCGTATCCCGTACAGACTGTAAAACCCTATCAGGCAAAATTAGGATTTGTGATTTTGGGCTTTACAAATAAAACTGATTTGACTTGACTTGAATCAGTCAGAAATCTTTGCACATGTAACACAAGAACTTAAATGTGTAATGTCTCACTAAAGAATAGTAGGGCTGTATTAGTTAATAATAATAATGCGTTAACCCAGATTGTTTTTAACAGCACTAATTTTTAAACTCAACTCTAGTGGGCTCGGTGTTACAGAGTGAAGATACTGGTATGTTTTGTAGTTACATTATTTCCAATAATAATTATATACATATACTTGCATACAGCAGCATATTTGTCCACTCCCATATTGGTAAGAGTATTAAATACTTGAGAAATCTCCCTTTAAAGAACATTTTGAACAGATAAAAAATGTGTGGTTAATTTGCAATTAATCCCGATTAACTATTTTAATCAATTGACAGGCCTAAAAGATATGTTTACTTTCTTTTAAGTATTTCAAAACTTAATTATCATAGGGCTGCACCAAACAATTGTATTCATTGTCAATTAATCTTATTATTTTCTTGATTAATTGATTAGTTGTTTGGTCTATAAAATGTCAGAAAATGGTGGAAAATGTCAGTGTTTCCCAAAGGCCAAGATGACATCCTCAAATGTCTTGTTTCGTCCACAACTCAAAGATATTCAGTTTACTGTCATAGAGGAGTAAAGAAAATATTCACATTTTTGATGCTGGAATCAGAGAATTTAGACTTTTTTCCTTACAAAAAAATGCCACTCAGATTGGTTAATTGATTATCAAAATTGTTTGTTTTTATTTTATTTCATTAATCTAATAGTTTGCAACTAATGGATTTATTGCATCTCTAAAATGATCACACATACAGTCCACACAGAGTTAAAAGACGTTGGTGTGGGTCACTCACTGTTTGCTGTGCGAGCCGGGCCGCCTCCTCTAACCCGTACAGCTTTCCTCTGACCAGAAAGACACCAGCAGACCAGATACCACAGTCCTCGTGGATCCAGCCCTCGTCCAGACGAAGAGGCACCTTTGGGTGAGAGCGGTCATCGCTTGCGAGCAAACTTTTGACAGCAACGCAGTCATTACCGTCACAACCATCATCCGAGGAATTCAATGTACATCTACTGACGACCGATTGTTCTTCCTCTTTCTGCTCAGTCTTGTCCAGAGACGGGTTGGTGGGGTAATATGGGCCATGAAGGTCCCCGAGGCCCATGGCATTGGCTGTCTGACCACATAGGCAGCACAGCAGTGCCGCCTGACTCCTGCTCTCCGAGCTGAACCGACCCAACTGGAAACAGGACGTATTGGGGACAAACCCAGACAGAGACCTGCTGGCTTTCTGCTGCTGTCCTCTGCTGCTCCTGACTGTCTCCTCTTCCTCCTGATAGTTCACAACAGTGCACATCCTCTTCTTAATGTGAACAAAAGGGCAAAAATTTCCCACTTTTTTATTCTTTTTTTCCCCTTTTATGTTTGCATATTTAAGCTTGATTTCTGGCTCTCTGGGAGAAAACAGAGCAGCAGGTCCAGTCTGTGGGCAAGCTTTTCTCTTCCGTCTCGCAACATTTTTTTTGTTTGTTTTCCTTTCATGCTGTTCTGGTGCAATCCTGCAGTTCTGGGTCTGTTTCGTTTTTAACCTTTTAGTTTTACGAAGGGTGGGGGGCTTCTTTCGTTTACCATTGATGCTTTTCGCGGGCGACACTTTTTTGCAGCGAGGCTGCTGCTCACGCGACTCTCTCTGTGGTGACTTCCTGACTGTCTGAACGTCCTCGTCAGACTCCTCTGAATTACTGCTCACTCTTTGTGACACGTTTGGCTGCGAGGCCGACTCGTCTGCGTCAGAGCTGAACAACCTCACCGCGTACTCCATCATGTCCTCAGAATCACAGCTTTCGTTGTAAATACCCACCGCGTCGTTTTTAGCTCGTCTCCTCAAACTGTGCCGAGACGCACTGCAGGTATATTGAGGAACTTCAGACACAGGTTTCCTGATTCTGGTGCTGCGTCGAACTTCTCTACGTGGAGCTTTTTCATTGTCGTTCTGAGGAGTTTCTCTCACCACACTCTTCTTACAAGAAACACTCTTCTTGCAAGAAACACTCTTCTTGCAAGAAAAGGATTTCTTGTTTTTGTTAGTGACCGAAACTTCGATAACGTCGCTGTCATCGCTTGAAATATCTACGGGAGATTCAACGGGGTTGCCGTAAACAGCGCTTAGGTCTGAGAGAAGGACGACAGGTCTGGTGTGATGTACAGGAATGTCCACTGAGCTGTCTGAGGAGTCCTCTGAGTACGAGCTGTCAGGACTGGGTGAGCTCAGAGGCTGAGGTAGGTGATAGCAGCCTCTCCCTTCATCCAGTGAGGACACGGCGGGGGACAGAGGCTCCACGATGTGCCTCACGCTGTCCTGGATGAAAGGACTGCATAAGAGTGGCTCCTTAGCGGAGGACACAAGGAAAATAACATCAGAACCGCTGCCGCTGTCGCTCTCCTCTCCACCGCTGCTTTCAAGAACTGGACTGCCAGTTTGGTCGGGCCTGTAGAAACCTGGATGCCACAGGTTGCTGTCGCGGTACAGATCCAACCCGGGAGCTAGTGTTGAATTTACGTAGCCACCTAAAGACTCAGGGCCCTGCTCCACGTCTCTGCAGTGGACAGGTGCACCCGGCTCAGGATGTGAGCTGTATGAGGACGAGGCTCTGGATCTGAACGAGGAGCTTATCTCGGTGCTGCAGCTTGGTGGGCGTCTGTGGTACCACTCAGGCTTTTTTGCCAGGTCCATGGCTTCAGTGTGGCTGCGGGTCAGGGGATTGACTGAGTAGCCCTTTGACAGGTCCATCGCCATGAGAGATGGATCCTGACGGGACACTTCCATCACTGCAACAAACACATATTAACAGTACTCAGATTTTGTACCCAATTGTTACCACTTCTTTAAAAAGCTTTAAAGAGATAGCTCTAATATTTCTCAGTGTGGCTGCCTGAGGTTCTTCTCCATAGTCAGTGTATTACCTACAGTAGACGGAGTTTGGAGAAACAGACAGGAGTGCCAGTACAGAAGCAAATGAATGTACTACTGTGGATGAGCGCAGCAGCAAAATGTGTTTTATACACCTAAAAATATCAACATCAGTATGCTATATTCAGAATATTTTCACAACTTACACTTACTCACAACTGAACCCATTGTATGCATGTTCTCTTCAAAACCACCAGACTCTGAACTAACCAAAGTCACACAATAAGACAAACAAGCTAAAGCTAAGTTCACACTACATGAAGTTCCTAGAGGCCAGATGTCAGTACTGTTCACACTACACACAGTGTTGCCTTGTAACTGTGTTTAAGTCATTGTGGTTTTCTCATGGCTGACCAGTGACATGAGGTCACACACTACCAGATCTTTCACCAGGAGAAATCCCCAATGAGGTAAACCATGAGAAATACATGATGAAAGACGTGATCTCATACAAAAGACACACTGCCTTTCCACCGGGTTCCACACCCTTTTTACTCTTTATTCCTCTAGAGGCAACAACAACTTTGCTCTGTGTGGCAAAAGCAACACATACAAGTTCTTACTGTTACAGGTGGGCCCTCCTCCCTCAAGTTCCACTCAACCCGTGTCTCGTACTCTGATTGGCTCTAGTTTGTGTCCCTGACAGGTCCAGATATTTAGACACTTTCACTTTCAGACTGTCGCGTCTGTCATCTATCTATGTATTGATAAAACCAGCTGATACACCAAAATGAACAAAATGGATTTATTTCTGTAAAAAAAGCAAAACAACGGTGGGGCGGTGCCTACGTATTTCCAACCACTGTGTAACACCGGCAACAGTGACTACCGAGACAAGTCTGGCATACATACATACATACATAAATAAATAAATAAATAAATAAATAAGCATGCATTTAAAAATAAGTATGAAAGAAATCCTAAAGAAATGATAATAAATATAAATTAAATGCAAAAATAAAACCATATATTTTAAAATTACTAAAAAATATACATAAATAAAAGGAAAAATTAAAAAGAAGAGTAAATAAATAAAGGAATTAATATAATGACAGATGATATGTAAACAAATAACACTAGTTGTCTTAAACAGAAAGAGTGTCAGCAGAGCGAAAACAATACAGATTTATTATTATTATTATTATTATTATTATTGTTTTACTCATTTTAGTGTATTTCAATGAAATGTTGAAATATAATATGTCAATATGCTGTGCAGCATGAAGGGAAAAATCAACCAAACAATTTGGACTGAATTTAATTTACAGATACTAGAATATTATATTACTAATATTACTTATTTGTATATTATTCATTAATATGCTGTTAAGAATCAGGATCTTTAACTGAGCTTTCTAACATGACATGTTAACAGGTAGGCCCGTCCATGTGTGATGTAAAAGGTAATGTAACCTTCCTCTTTTTAATGACATGTGCTGTAATTTTAACTCACAATAAGTGTACAATAGTCTGTATTTTAAAGCGTAAATTTGCTGGTGGTCTTACCCCTGAGGTGACAGCAGCTCAGACGGACGACCCCGGTCCAGACAGTGCGAGCTTTAGGAGGACACTTTCCCCTCAAACAAGTCGGGTAGCTGGGTTAGCTAACACACCTCTCCGGGCCCATCACCAGGACTGGATGTAAACAAAAGCAGCCACTTCATGCTAGCTGGCTAGCTAACGTTAGCTCGCTAAGCTAATTCACAATGTAGCCGACACTCGACGCAATAACGACAGACAAACATTTTTTGTTAAATAATTGCTGCGAGGCAGTTACAACCCTCTGGCTACTGTTGGTATTTTAAAGTTGTCATCATGGAGACCATCTTCCTTCTGTGTCAATTCACCCTAAGAGAAGCAGGGCGACACCGGAAGAGAACAGTGTGCTTTCGAAGTAAAAGCTCCAGGAAGCCACGCACGAGTTTAAAATGTGGCAATAAATAAATAAAAATTAAAAGCGGTTAAAATATGGCAAAAAATAAATAAAACAAAAATAAAACCACTAATCACTGCACCACCATACAGCTCAAAAATAATAAAAAAATACATAAGTAAATAAATAAATGACTCGACAAAAAATGTCATTTACTGCAGCAAAATAATATTAAAATAAAAATATACGTATTTTTAAATATATGTGTTTATTTATGCATATATTTTATGTATTCGTTTATTTAGTTGTATATTTTATAGTTATTTTAAGAATAAATGCAAAAATAAATACAGTTGAAAATTTATAATAAATAAAAAATTAAAGGGAAAATTAAACAGAAGAGTAAATAAATAAGGAAATTAATACAAAGATAAATAAATAAAGAAGTAAATTAAAACAGAATCATCAATTTATGTCAAATTTTATCAGTACATTTTTGGCTGCATTTCTTTTTAACATTATTTTTGCTACATTTAAAGACAGTTATTCATTTTATGTCATTTATTTATTTAGGATTTTGGCAAATTCTGTCCTCCATATAATATAGCAGTTTTCCACTGTACAGTATCCTCAACAGATGTTGCTTATTTTTTTTTATGTTCTTTTCTTATTCGCTTGTCTGTTTTGTTTTTTCATTCATATTTTTTCCCCACATTAGGGCTTTTATTTTGAAATATTCACTCGGAACTTAACTATTTTTCTGACTCTTCTCCAGAAATAGTGCTGAAATACTGTTAAAGCCTGAATATTATTTTGCAGCATCTTCTCACCATATATAAAATATTATTTTTATTTTTAAATTGTTTTTTATTGTTTTAAATGTGGTGATTATCTGTGTTGGACTTTATGCATCAACTGTGCTATATATTATGTTTAGTATTATAGTTTAAAAAAAAAAAGGTGGTCCCAAATTTCAACTTGGAAACCACGCAGAGACAACAACACAACCTAACAGACAGTATAAGTTTAATCTGCCAATTTCATTTCACTCATCAAACATGTAATACTGCAGTGAACAAATATAAATTACAGTTTGTGTATAACAGAGTAATCTGCCAGTAAAGTTACTTGCAAGAAATGTTGAAAAATGAATTTAATTTAAATGATTTGATTAAAAAAAAAAAAATACTTGACTGGTTTAACGACAACATGTACAGCAGAGGATATGAGCGTGAGAACAACATACACATGTCAGATGTAAGTATTACAGTTACAAAATGGCTGTACAGATAAAATATATACATAACACACAGCACAGCCACATTTTTATGATAATACTTGGGAAATATTAAAAATAACTTGCAGTTTCACAGGACCATTGCAGTAGAAATCACAGTAAAGTGTCAAAAAGGTTAGAGAGACAGACAATATAAATATCTTTAAAAACAAAATTAAAAAGGAGTGTGAAGGGAGATTGTGTAAAAGAGTTCCTAAATTTATTAAATAATATGTTTTAAATAAAATTTCTTGTGGGCAAAGCTGGAAGAATAAATGTTACAGTGAAGACAAATGTCATGTTGTAAAAACAGACACGTTCAGGGTGAAGTTTGGTCCAGAGCGTGATGAGCCAGCCTCAGGTTCTCTCTCAGCTCGTCCATCTCTCTCTCTGTTTTGGCCCTCGTGATGCTCAGCTCCGTGTACATGTCCTTGTATTTCTTTGTCGCGTTTCTCTTGTCCTGTAAGGTGACAGATGTCAGCTTCACTTCTTCTCTTTGATTATTATTTATTATTCCAGCTGCTGTACAGGTGTGACTCTCACCCTCTGTGCTGACTGCAGGTCGTCCCTCAGAGATGTGATCTCCTGCTTCAGACACTGAACCTCAGACTCCTTCACTCGCAGGGTAATCTGAGATAAAAACTTCAAATAATCAGCTTCATACCCTCAGAAAAAGTTGAGGTAAAGAACTTCTCCACAATGAAGTGGCACATATGAGCATACTGAGAGGGTTGATGGTGCTCAGTACTTCATGTAAACTAATCTTGAAGCCCATAAAAGACAGTGAAAGCATCCCACCTCTCCCTTCAGATCACTTTCAGTCTTTATAACTGTTGTACTTGAAATTACTGACAATGAACACAGGACAGAGCCACACATTTCTGGACGGGTTCAGTAAACAAACACCATGTTGGAGGCTTTTCATTAAATTATTACATTTCTGTTTCGTCCCCCTTTCCAGAGAAGTTAGGCATAATGTTGTTATGTTGTTGTAATGACATTTAACACATTTAACAATTCATATAAAAATGAAAAGGGTTTATTTGTAAAGATTTTAACTTTATTTGCATCATTATCTGTGGTGGAATAAGTATTTAGGTCCTTTGTTAAGTAGAAATACCACACCGTGAAAATACTGTTATATGTTTAAAGGGATAGTTCACCCCAAAAGCAGGGGGGAAGACTTACAAGAGGACTCACCTCCATTTCGTACACGTCCATCCCCTGACTGAGCGGCAAGGCATCCTGCTTTGCCAGAGAACAAAGTCTGGTGATCTCTGCTGCGAGGTGACCGCTCAGTTCCTGAAGTAAGAAACAACAATGAGGGTTCTTACTTAGCAACACTGGTTTTTAATCCACCTGGATTGTCTCATTTTTCTACAAACAAAAACATTCAGAATAATTTGAAAGACACTGTAAAATATCTAAAACAAATCTGGATCTCTGTAGGTATTAATCAGAGGTGAGACCAAGTCATTGTTTAGCAAGTCTCAAGTAAGTCTCAAGTTTTTGCACTCAGGTCGAGACAGGCAAATCCCAAGTCCTAAACTTTGAGTTTCAAGTCCTAAACAAGTCGCTCTTTACCCAATGTAATGTTAGTTCTTCGTGGTTTTCTTCTAAAACTTGATTGGATGCCGTCAGATTGTTTTAAACAAAGTGGATCTGTGGAATTAAGTGTGTGATAATCAAATGCAAGTCCCAGTAATATTCACCAAAAATAAAGAGTCCGGAGTTCACTTTTTCCCCTTCAAGTGAATCCTCTTCCCAAACAAATCAATTCAGGGTCTCTCAAAAAGTAAATAAACCCAACATCTCCGATGCTGTCTGAGTCACCTCAGGTACCCGGCCGTAGATTGTCTTTGTGCAATCAATTATTCAAAAGGCAAAAGGCTCAAGTCCAAGTGAAGTCATGAGTCATTAGTGTTCAAGTCCAAGTCAAGTCTGACTGGAGTCCACATCTCTGGTATTGTCTGTGTAGAAGAACATGTAAATGATGTATTAGTGTGTATTACCTGGTTTCGGGTCCTCAGGTCTTGGTTTTCCTGCTGGCACTGACACAAGGCCTTCCTCTCAGCATCCAGAGCCTGGACCAGATGTCCGTTCTCCAGACACTTCAGAGAGAACTGCTGGGACAAAACCTCGAGCTCCCGCTGGTACGAGGCCAGCTCCTCACTTCACAAACAGAGGCATCAACCTTTCTTTAGAATGTAACATGCATTTTTCCTGCAAATGGCAGCTAAGTTACCAGTTACAAAATATACCACAAGATGCCAAAATATTCAGTTTGAATAACGGCCCTTAACATACAAGACGTACCCGTGCTGTCTGTATATGTCGTCCAGGTGTGAGTTTCCTGTGCTGCTCTCTGACTGACATCTCTTCTGCACCTCCCTCTCCAGTTCCAGCCGGTGAGCATTCTTGATGGCTTCGATTGCTGAGAAAAGAGGAATTAAGGGAAGACTTCATGAGATTAACTGAGGATTAAAGGCTGAATATCAGAATCATCTTAACATGTGCACATATCTTGTAAAGTTTGATGTGATTCAGAAATGATTTTGAAGTCTGATGATTATAAAAATGTCAACATTTTTCGATTGAAACTCTTCTTACCAAGTGGACTAAATTTTTCATTAAATTCTCGATTATATAGCAGCTAATAAATCTACTATTGCTACTCATAAGAAATTAATAATAACTAGTGTAAGGTAGCGTTTAATGCTAATAGATAATTCTGGCTATCTGGATGGATTTTAATGAACACTGTTCATTGAAATGTTAATACAGGATAAAAAACACTTCTCCTCACCGGTTACTGTTGCAGCACTCTCCTCCTCTAGCAGTCTGTCTCTCTCCACCAGAAGGAGCTCCACTTCCTGTTGGTGTCGATGCTGCAGCTCCTCCACCACCTTCAGGTGAAACTCCTCCATGGAGGCGAAGCCACGCTCACATGTGGTCTGGAGGAGACGGTCACATGAGTCACATATACTTACAAGCGTCAGTGTGTTACATTAAGTGCTTCTCTGACACATATCTTCAGCGTTTAAATGGTATTTGGTGAAAGACACCAGTCAAGAAAATTAAATTACACACAGTATGTAATTTTCTACCACTACTGGTTTCTCAGTCAAAACAATAAGAACAGAGGAAGTTAAGTGATATGGTGTAGCAGTGTGGTACCACAGGGGTCTGATTAAAACCGGTAACACTGAAAAAATTCAGCTGAAAAACTAGTGTTTCTCCGATGCTGTTCTCAGGATCCAGGATATCCTGTAGGGGCTGCAAGTTGAGCTGCCACAAAAGTTGCTGTGTTTGTTTTTCTGGTAACTTCTCATCCAGACATCTGATGACTAAAATCCTTCATCCAGTTAAAATCTAGAGTTAACAACCGCCAAGATCTAGAGCATGTATCATAAAAATGTGTCTTAAAACTGGATAAAAAGTATATTTATGACAGCCTCTGGCAGACAACAACAACACCGACACACACAGAGGAGATATGATGCCATTGACAGACGACCAAATGAAACGCACCGTTATCTTGATTAAAATTACAGATTTCTCTGGTTTGAAAATTGTTGGAAGCATTTGGGATAATGTAAATACATGACTCAACAAAATATATAACATAGGTTTAGTTGTTTTAGACATTTTAATGTGGAAAATTACATATAATACCATGAGAGTAAAAACAGTGTTACCAAGAATCTGACTGCCTGAATATTGATTTGCTTGCCATAGGCTGGGTGATATGGACCAAAATATTATATTTATGATCTAGGTAATTTCATATCCTGATAATAATATATCACAATATGGCATGTTTTCTGGTAATTCAATATATACTGTAAATAGTGTATATGGAATAACCTCATGGTAAAGCCTATTGTATCCTCATGTGTGAATGAAAGTTGAGTACAGAATGAACACAGCAGCTTTAAGGGAAATTATAGAGAAAAAAATAATTGTAGACCTAGCCTATGTCATGATAGAAAGAGTATAGAAAAATATATAGGACAGATATTTTTATATTGTTTCAACAATATGTATCATCCCTTTGCTGGACAAATTTTGGTTTGGTTTCTTTCAATTAAAATCAGTCAGACATTGTCATACATGTCTGTTATAATGAATGTTTTTCCCATTCAATAAAAAGGAGGAAGCCTAGGGGGCTGGTGAGACGTGGCGCCCTACTTTAAATACATTTCAACTATAGGCAGCTTCAATATTATGAAAACCCTCCAGCTCTACTCACCTTCAGCTTTTCCATCTCCTTCTCATGTTGCATCTGAACAGAACTCATTTTCCCATCAAACTTTTCTTTCATGTCCTCCACCATGACCGCCAGCTGCTCCTCCAGCTCCTCCACTCTTCTTCTCAGCTCTAAAACTTGCCCCGTCTCCAAACCCAAACTATCTGTATAACTTTTCTCTGTGTTTTCATCTGTTATCTCCTGGATTCCCAACTGACCTTCAACACATGGAAGAGGGATTTCCAGGCACTCAACCAACTTCTCTTCTTCCCCAATTTCATCTGCGCTACTTTCATCTGCTTCCTGTAACTCAATATCTGTGTCCTGTGGGTGAGTTTCTTCTGTCTGGCAACACCTGTCCATCTTATCGCCCAGCGTTGATGACTGTTGCTCTTCTATGATTGACAGTCTCGCTCTCAGCTCCCTGTTTTCTTCCATTAAGTTGACACAGTTGCTGCAGATGAGAGAAGATGTCTGTTTGGTTTCTACATGTTGCTTCTCATATTTTGACTGACACCTGCTTAAATGACAGCAGTGTAATGCTTCGGTTGCTGCAGAATGAAGGAAACCAGACAAGGGATGCTCAGAAAAGTGAAAGTCAGCTATCAGCTGCAGTTTTTCATGGGCTGACGTGCTGACAGACGAGGCAAGGTGGTTCAGAAAAGAGATTTTCATCTGTGTGATGCCTCTAAAATGTTCCATCTCATACAGCTGGTTGTTAAAATCAAATATCCTACTTTCGTCTGCCTTTTTGGTTTCTGTCTCACTTGCATTATTCCAGATAATATCCAGATCTTTCAAACCTTCCCTCCCTTCATCTGTGCATGTTTCAGAAAGTAGATGATGCCCTAAAAGCAGCATTTGTTTCTCCACCATCATACGTTCTGTCACCTCACTAAGAAGCTTTTCTACAGGTTTCTCCTCAGAGGGATTGACCTTCAGTTTGTCGAGAAGCAAACTCCAAAACTCTTCCTCCGACTTCAACTGACTCACCACTGTAGGCCCTTCCTCCTTTTTCAAAACAAAATCCAACTCCTCAATCACCTCCAGTAATTTCTCTAAAGCCTTCAACCTCATGACCATCCCATCTATCACTTGCTGGATCCTTTCTTCACCAGAAACACATCCATTGCTCTCTCCATCTTTCAACCTCAGCCTCCTGATGTCAGCCTCCGCCTCTGCAGCTGCTTTACGGTAACGTTTCTCAGCTTCCTTCAGCTCTGCGTTCTGCGTCTGGAGCTCCCTGCAGGTCAGCTCTGATTGGTCAAGCTGCCTCTCCAGCTCCGTCAGCTTGGCCTCAGTGGCCTCAAAACATCGCAGCAGGTATCCCTTATTCTCCTGTCCTGTTTCTTCTGTTTCTGTTGGGACGTTCAACTGCAGCAGCGCCTCCGTCTCCCTCAGATTCTCCTCCAGGGAGGTGATTAAGGTCTGTGCCTCCAGGAGCTGCTGGTCTCTGGAGCTCAGCTCCTTCTCCAGATCTTCCACCCGTGTTTGTCCCAGCTGTTCTACTTCAGGAAGGTGATGGGATTCAGTGTACCTACTGCTGAGCTCCGCTTTCAGCCTCTCTATCTCGCGGTCTGCCTCCGTCAGCTGGTTAAGCATCTCCTGGTTACGCTGGTTGAGAGCCTCGTTCTGGGTGGTGAGTAGCTCCACCTCTTGGGAAAGCCTTCTCACCATTGCCTGGTCTGGAGGTATGTGTTGCTCCATACAGCAGCTCAGAGAGTTGTCATCACCCTCTGCAGGCGTCTCCAGAATTATTAATTCACTGTTATTTATTTCTGTTTCTGCGCTGGGAACCTGCTCACAGTCGTCAGTGTCCTGCTGATTCTGGTGGTTGATTTTTGCAATGTTTAAATCTATAGTTTGTCCGTCACTCTCCGATGCAGGTGATAATAATAAAGGTGTGTCCTCTGTCTCAGGAAGCAGGTCTTGGTAGGTGCCCTCTGTGTCATGCAGCCAGATGCTGGGCGTCTGAGGGGTTAATGCAGGGGGTTCAAAGCTGAGCTGCTCCTGCATGCTGATGATGTTCTGCTGCTGTAAGAGCTCTCTGGTTTCTTTGCACACATCCTTCAGGATCTGTGTGCTGCTGGTTAATGGATTTTCATTTGTGTCTGATGGGCAAAAATCTCCCTCAGAAGTTAGTGGAGGGTCGAGCTGTAAAAATACAACGGAGAAAAGGTAACATTAGCAACCATACAGTTATCAAAGACTGGGAAAAGCAAGTCGCTAAGGTCCAAAATGTGGTAGACCTGCTGGTGATAACATCCCGCTGTACTCAGGTGAGCCTCCAGCTCCAGTCTGTGACGCTCTGACTCAGCCAGCTGTGCCTTCAGATCCTCCACCTTCAACACACATCCATTTAATATATAAAAGCTTCTCACATCCCAAATCTGTAGCTACAGTACAATAATCAATTACATATTGAGATATTTCACTGGTTAAATAAAAACCAGTAGGTTTCATCCCCTGGAGGCTGTGAATATCTGTTAAAACAAACTAAAAACTATATTTAGAATATTTTCACGTCTTCACCTTCATGTCAGACATCGCTTTCTGACAGGGGAACTGAAGAACTTTAGCTTTTTTTCTGTGTTCTCCTCGCCCAGGAAGTTAAACAAACATTGGACTTCTGCAGAAGTCCAGGTCAGTCCTCTCCCACTCATGTTAACTTGTTGTTTACCTGTGTCCATTTCAACAAATGCCAGCGAGGAGCCTGTGTTTTGGTTTGCTTGGAAATGGTCCAAGACCACCTCTCGCAAGCGGTCTCGGACCGGTTGTTTTGGTCTGCACCTGAGTAAGATTATTCACAACTGTCCAAAAGAACCACACCAGTTTGATTAAAATGGGCTAAATGTTGGTTCCTGAAAGCTCCCTAAAACACCAAAGTCACACAATAACAAACAAACTAACTGATCGAGGCAGCAGAAGATCAGCAACTTGAGTTCTGCATTTGTTTTCAATGGAGTCTGGTGGCATTAAAGAGAGCATAGATAATGGCTTCAGTTCCCCACTTCCCCATGATATTGATATTTTTAGTTGTCTAAAACCTGTTTTGCTGCTGCCCGGTCCACAGCAGTAATTGCTTTGCTCCGGTGCTGGCACTCCTGTCTGTTTCTCCAAACTCCATCTACTGCAGGTAATACACTAACTACGAAAAAAACCCTCATGCAATACCACTGAGAAACACCTGAACGATCCCTATCACTCACCCCTGTCCTGTAGTCCTCCAGCAGCTTCTCCACCTCCACAGAGTTTTTGGCTTCAGGAAACAGTGGGATGCTTCTCTCCAGTCTGAACAGCGTCTTCTCCACCTGCTTCCAGAACTCTTCAATTTCTTCCTCCACTTTCTGCTGTGATTTTGGACTCATTGCTCTGATGCTGCCATCTGCTGTTTTATCTCTAGTCACCTCCCAACCCAGAGGGAAGCCCAGCATGCTCTCATACCTCCTCCTCCTCTCCTCCCTCCTCTTCCTCCTCTCCAGGTCTCCTAACTCCAACGAGCACAGAGCATTACTCCTCTGAGGATCCAGAGTCTGTTTGTTCTGAGGCCTGAACTCGGCCCAGTCGAAGGTTTTGTAGCGTCCCTCCCGCCGTCTCTCCATCACACTCCTGTGTTTGGGGTGAGGGTCTTTCTCTGTGGGGATGTCAGCAGAGTCCTGAGTCACATCTGGTTTAGGGAGGACCTCAGGTGGGCTCAAGGGAACGTGATGGCTGGGTAAACTGTACAAAAAACATAGGTATGTTTAGATGGAGGACAGGAAAACATCACAGTGTACAAAAATTAATTAGTTCTGTAATCGTCAACAATTTTGATAATCAACTAATTGTTTAAAATGTGAGCATTTTCTGCTTTTCACTGTTTTATATGCTGCTATGAGCAGAGTAAAAATATATTTTATTCATCATCATGACAACGTAATAAATAAAAAGACAGTTGTTCATGAAAGTATTGTGTACAGCGGAGGAAAGTCATGTACTGTACTGTAGTATAACTGAGTAAATAAATTTTCTGATAAATTGTACTTCTACTCTACTACATACTACATTCCTACTACGAGGAAAATATCACAGTTTTTACAAATTTATTTGACAGCTTTAGTTACTAGTTCCATTTCTAAATGAGTTTTTACATCAATGTCTTATTGACAACATTTTTATGCAGACAATTTTTTTTTTTTAAATAATACATCCACAAAGCCTTTAGAAAGGTGCTGAATAAAAGTCTGGCTTTTCCTGAAAAATATTATTATGACTGTGGATTAATCCTAAAATGAATGTTTTGTTTGTCTCTGTGGAAGACATCTGACCTTTGGTTCCCACACAAGGCTTGTGAGCCAATAGTAAAATAACGCTGGTATCACACGGTATCACTGGGACGTAAGTTAGTGTGCAAAAAATGGATAAATGTTTGAGATTGATGGTAAGTGTCTAGCAACAACTTATTGTGAAGTAAATGTAATGGAACTTTTTTCTTTACAAAACAAAAAACAAGATTAAATGTATTTAGTCTTATTTAAACTTATATCTCATGCATATTGGTTTAAATTACCATTCCATTGCCACTACCATGCCAGCTCTACACACAAGAGTATTATAATTTAACCCTTACCTGGCCACATCAGGGGCGTTAGCTGGACACACGTTTTTCATCAGAGCCTGGATCCAGTTCTTGCGTATCCCTGACGTCATGGCTGACAACGTGTAGACACCCTTTGGGGTCTAAAAAACAGAAAAAAAACACACTTAACGTGACTTCATTTTAAGTCAGAAGAAACAGTTTTTGCCTGTTTGGGAGTGTCAGAACAGTTTTCTTACATGAATCTGAAAGCCGTAGTTCCTCTGTACCTGATACTCAGACACATTAAAACACTTTACCAGGTTGATTTCTCCCTCTAGATCTGAAGCCTGAAGGGAGGAGAGCAAAAGACATTTGAACATCTTAAAGTGAACACTTCTAATTTGTACTCTATATTACAAAAAATGAATATCAAAATACCTCCTCAGCTACTGAGTCTTTGAAGTACCTCAGACTGTCAGTTGACAGCACAAACCAATATTTCTTCCACTAGAGGGAAGCAAAAGACAAACGAATTAATGAGCAAGAAGTTGTTAACAAAGTAAATGTAACAAAATAATTCAAATCAATAATTTAAGGTTAATTTAGGAAAACGGTTTACCTGCTCATTTTCATCCAGTTTGACCATCCAGCCTTTTTTGAAATTTAATAAATCTGGCTGTAAGGAAATCACAATGTTAACATTTTTTTCCATTAATAACAGTAATTTGTGGAGGCAAATAAGTTACTTAAGTAAAATTTTAAGGTACTTATACATGTTCGAGTAATTGCATTCTGTGCTTCTTTATACGTCTACTTCACCACATTTCAGACATATTGTACTTTTTAAACTTTATTACTTTGCAGATCAACATGTTACACATAAAAACACCATCAGCTTCAAAGATATAATTTATTGCTATAGATATAATATAATATGTAATAATTCAGTAATATTACTTTATTAGTAATAATGTTGAGAGTTGAACTAAACAAACATTGTGAAGGTGTCACTTTGGGCTCTGGGTCATTGTGACAAACATTTCTCACTATTTTCACTATTTTTACAAACCAAACAATCAGTTAAACCAGAAAATGATCAGGAGATTAATACATAATGAAAATAATCATTAGATAATAGTTCAAAAAGAGCTCCAGCTCAACCAACTACAACAGTAAAATCCTGCTTCTAGATTAATACATGAGTATTAATAATCCGATGTCAGAATATATAATAGTACAACTGTCACAGGGGACATTTTTATACTTTTAATACTTGAAGTACATTTTCCTGATTATACTTGCAGTAAAATTTTCAATGCAGGACTTGTCGTTTACAACAGAGTATTTTTACAGTGTGGTATTAGTACTTTTAATGCAGTAAATGATCTGAATACTTCCTCCACCACCAGTACACACAGTTTTGGTCAGTGCCCTGAAATAGTGAGCGTGTAAGAAGCGGTTTGGCCTCTAGGGGTTGCAATTGGGGTGGCCATTTTTTTTTATCTATACTGTAGTTCACCTCTCACTTCTACCTCTCCTGATGTAGCTTTAATTTACAGCCACAGATAAGTTTATTATATTATGACTCACCGTTATGACGGTGTCGGACGTCCTGCGGTCCAGAGACTTGGCTCTTCTCTGGGGTGGCGGTGCAGTGAGCTGAGCAATGTCCCCACATGACTGGAGCTTCTGTGTAAGACAAAAATCAAATGATAACAACTCTTGTAATCACTAACATTTGCTTTATTTATCTGAAGACGTGAGGTGTTTTCTGAATCAGGACAGTGTCAGTTTGTGTGTGCGGCCTGCATTCCATCAAGCAGAGTAACCGATAGTCTGGATCCTTGGCAGAGACGTCAGCTGGGAGGATTAGGCCTGCTGTAGAGCACCACAGGGAGCCCAACAGGCTTTTCTGTTGAACTCTTACTCACATCACCACTGAACTGCACACGGATGACTGCATTTGGCTGTGTGGAATGCATGAAAACGTTTCAGACGCCGCATAATCCCTGATACTTTTTGTTTAAAAAAAAATGATGCTACAAGTCCAGAAACACTGAGTGTGCTTCTCTTGATCAGGTTTCATGCTGGCTGACAGAGCGTCAAGTCTTTCAAGTCTGATTCACAGAGCATTAAATGAAACAAGGGTATGTTTCTTTTTGTTTACTTGAAAAGATTCATTCTTCACTCTTATATAACCACTTCAACGGGAAAAAAATGATCACTTACAGAACATTCTTTGTGTTTTTCTTTTCCTGGCATTTACATTGACAACTATCCAAGGACACAACACATGGAGGAACACAGCGCTCCGGGCTGCACTGATCTCTTTTTTCTTCTTCCCAAACAATCACTGACTGCTGCAGACAGAGCCTGTCCTCTGTTTGGTGAAGAAGCCTCACAAAGCTGCAAAAGGGGGGAGGAAGAGGAGGCTGTCTTGAATGAACTCCGGACAGGCTCTTTTGACCTTCTCCTGGCTACCACAACAAATGCACCAAAGACACATAAATCCTCACATGGGATAAAATGTGCTGCTGAGTGTATTTAAAGGGCAAATCCTCTGGAATGAGCTGTCTGTTTAATCAAAGATTAACAGCTGCCACAGTGACGACCAACTGTGTCAAAATAAATGTACTGTGTTCATACTTTTACACTTGTTTTCTGCATCAGCAAAGCAGTGTTTATTGTGAATAAGTCTAACAAACTAAACCAGGATTAAATAGTTTCATAAAAGCCAACTCAGAGCTGAAGTCAAGTCTGGCTTATTTAGCTTCATTCTTTAAAAAATGAAGCACTGATAACAAGGATTCACTGTGATGAAAACAAAAGAGTAAAGACAAAACTGTGATGTTTGTGGCCAACGAGCAGCAGATATTAACTTAATATAATGTTAAAGCAAACATGAACAAAACCACAGCCATAAAAAAGCCCAAGAGAACTTTTGGCATCATGTTTTAGGTTGGCAGTGAGCCCTAACTAACTCTAACGTTGACAATCCTGGATGATCATGAAAATGAACGGTGTTTCATTACCTTGCATGGCAGCTGGATTCTCACAGTATCACAAGATCATGTGATTACACAAAAATCCATCTTGCAGTGTTTCTGACTAGGGCTGTAAACGTTAACATGATTATAATACTTTAATGCAAATTTTAATGCTACCAATTTCTTTAATTAGCATTAGCGCAACTAGAAAGCCTAAGGAATCCACTGGTACCAACCACCACCAGGGTGAATAACGCTCCAAACTTATGCAAAATTTTGGTGAGGAAAAACTGTCATGGCCATTTTCAAAGGGATCCCTTGACCTGTGACCTCAAGATATGTGAATGAAAATGGGTTCTATGGGTACCCACGAATCTCCCCTTTACAGACATGCCCACTTTATGATAATCACATGTACAATACGCAAGTGTATTAAATACATGACAAATCTCCCTATAAAGTACATTTTGAACAGATAAAAAATGTGTGATTAAATTGCGATTAATCACAATTAGTTACGGATAATCATGTGAATAACCCAAACGGAAAATCTTAAGGAATTTACCCTATATTTTCACCATATGGACGCTGTTATGTAACGTGTACAAACCAAGTTATATAATCCAACTGGTGGAGAACTTATGAGGTAAAAAAAGCTTATTATTTACTACATTTTAATGAACTGAGTCATTTAATAGTACCGGTGAGTTGCATTTTATATATCTTTAATTTTCTATAATATAAAGAAAGTTCACATCACTTACTCAGAATGTGAACTCACGATGTCATAATCACAACAAACACAGCAACAAACTGAGCTAACGGCTGACATGTGTTCGTCTCTGCTTTTGACAGAGTGTGAACTCGCTGCTGACCTACAACTCACTGCCACATATTCTCTTTTGCGTTGTTTATTGTAGTGATTTTGTTCTACGAATTATACAGATTTAAGCCCAAAGATAGCCGATTAACCCACTAATCAAGGTTCAAGGTTCAGCTTTATTGTCATTATACAACATAGGATTGCACAATGAAATGCAGCTGTAGCCTGCTCCATATTACACACACAGAAAATCTATTAATAGATATTCAAATATATAAATTTGAATACAATGAACAATAATATACGTAATAAAATAGAACAAATTGTATTAAAGAAGTACGAAAGGAATAAATAAAGAGGAGAATGAAATTGCAAGAGGACATAGAGTTATATACTAGGGCTGCAACTAATTATTTTTTATTATTTTATTACTAATGAATTTGCGGACTATTTTCTAGTTTAATGGATTAATCATTTAGTCAATAATAATGCCTTTATTCACAGTGCGAAAACTCACAAAAATCAACCTTGTTCTGACTTTGTCTCTGCATGATATTCTCATTCTGTGTGAAAGTGGACATGACAAAGGCAACAGTTGAACAAAAAATATATTGATGTGTGAATTAATCACGCAAAAAAAAAAAAAAAAAACAGTGTGTAAAGGCCTTTCTGGTGCAAATGTTGGGTAATAGTGGGAATGAGGGTAGTGCAGACATCTTTCTTCATACAGACTTGAAAATAAGCCGGACTTACTGAAGTAAACCTGGTTTAACTGGTAGCCTTTAAGCTTTATGTGGTTTGTTTATGCTTCATGTTTGTGTTTTGTCAATACTGTAACACACAGACAGGCACCCATTAACGTCTGCTCACTTCCTTAATCACTAGGGTCTAGCCCAACAACACACAGCGACTATCATTCACAAACAGATGTGCTCTTGTAAAGGAGGCGTGAATTTGCTAGTTCATCAGGTTCAATAAATACGGCCCGTCACGTGAGTTTTGAGTCAACATTACACTGTATCTTGTTTTAGGTCTGAGGAATCCCTGGAAAAAGTCTGCCAGAGGAACGCTGTCTTCCAGTTTACAACACACACTGAAAGGAGGTGGGCTGAATGCCTTCAGGCCATCAAAACCAGTTCTGTTCCCAAACAAAACGCAGCTCTGAATGAATCACTGCCTCCCTCCCACCTGCTGCCACATGCACCCACTCTCACACATACTGGGAGGAAAACTCGCAAGCCTCAACACGGCAGGATTCAACTCGTCCACGCGTCTCATGCCAAACTCTCATCACCTGCTTTTTGTTTTGCAGCACGAACTGAATGAGAGTTTTTACGATGCAGAAGACTTGAATGAATCAGGCCCTCGTGTTTACACACACTGGTTTCAGTGATGCAAACAGAGATTGACTTCGTCAGGCCAAGTGTCTGATCAGGTCAGAGTTTCATCGTTAAAGTGACGTTGTTCTCTGAGTAACACCTGGTTGTGTAAATCATGCTCAAACCAGTACAACCCAGTACAGGCTGTACTCAGCCTATACTGGGCTGGACAAGCTGAGTACAGCTGGGAACGGTGACTGATCTTAATCATGACGAACCCACCTTGAGATTAATCATCAAATGCTATTTATGGCAAAAGGTGGCGACCACAGTCAGGAAATAGGTTTTTAATTGTTTCATGATTTGGCCCTGAAAGGGTTACAGGGTACAATATGCTATGAATAAAAACACAATTTTGTTGTCTCCTGATTCGATACTAACACAATACTTTGGTGTTGATTTGATATGTTTCGCTATTTTTAAATATTGCAATTCGATATTACGATTTAGCCATGTCCTGACGTTAAATCTATCAGTAATTGCCAGGCATTATATATTAAGTTCTTTCCAGCAACCTAAAAACCAAAGCGTTTCCCTCACAAATTAGTGGTGTTTTCTATTTAATTTATAAGGGACATGTAATGTTTTATACATCTGGTGAATATAATCCATCAATCTTATATCCATATACTGCATGTATTTTGTATATACAGTTCCTTTTGTTAACACCTCATTTTGAAAAGATAAGATAAGATCAGATGAACCTTTATTAATCCCCGGAGGGAAAGTCGGGAAAACCAGAAAACCAGACATAATCACACGTGTGTACTTCCACTAACTTCAACAAGTGTGTCCAATTTGACCGCGGAGATGCGAGTGCCAGCTGGCTTGACCACAAGTTATCATAATACGATAATTTTTCCTGTCCATGACAGAGTTAGCATCCAGCTTTAGCCATGATGTCTAGCTCTGCTTTTCCTGCAGTGTGTGAAACCCACAGTGTTTCCATACTTATGGGTAATGTTTAACACTTTGGATTTAGGATGAGCGTGCAGGTCGTACCCACATGGACCCTCCGTGGATTTCTACTTTATTGTTTCGGCTCACGGCGGCAGATGATGGATTGTTTTGATTGACTACTGTAGTGTTCTCAGTTGTGAAACAGAAAATGTTCCCATATACTCAGAATGTTTCCCTGGATGCTCTCAGTGTCACCTAGAACATTTCTCCCTTTTCATTGTCTATGGAGCAGCTCCACTCTTTATACCCTGTGATATCACAAGTTGGAGTTTTATCACACCAGTATTTGGATTTGGGAGAGAATAATGTTTGGACTGTCTTAAACCATATGAATAGCAATATATAAATTTTGAAAATGGGTGTAGTTCCCATTTAACATACACTGGATGACGTTAATCGGTGTGTTTCACAGTGATGACAATAATTACGAAACATGCAGAAACTTGCAGAATTATTAGAATTGCTGCTTTGGTGATTTGAAAGTATTTATTGTATGTTGTTAAACAAAAACACACCTCCTGGATGACTAACATTAAAGGTATTTTTGGAGGAGACCTCGTGACAGACCAAGAACACGTTGGAGGGATCATATCGTCGCTGTCCAATGAAAACCATGTGTATCCAAATTTGGAGATTTTTAATCAGAAAGAGCAGAAGGAGCTCTTTTATGAGTCTTAAAGTGGAATCTCACACTAAATTTACTTTAATTACTTTAATTTGTTATGTTTGTGCTGTACACAGATTTTTCCAACAAAAACACATTTTTTTCTGCTCTAAATTAGCTTGCATGTGGTTCAGCCAAATTCTCTGGCCCCTCCTTAACTGGGATGAAATAGGCAAGTGTTTCCCCTGCCATTATATTGGGGGGAGCGGGGCAGGGGGCTGCTAAAATATAGATATCCAGAAATAAACTTGAAATAATGTCCCTTAATCATGTATAGTTCATGCACTGCATTTCTGCATAAAAAAGAAAAAGGGGTTACACTTTAACTTTCAATGAGAAGTGCATTATACGCTTCAGCTGTAGCACGTCAAGTGGCTTTAAGATGCCCTTCCAAGAACTGTAAAATCTGAGAAACCAAAACAGTCTTTGAAATAGACAAACAGCATCAACCAGGCGGCCTGAGGAGATGCAGAAACATCAGGTGCTGCCTTTGGACCACCAGAAAAGCACAGGAGGGCGGGATTTGATCCCGCCAGGCTGACTGAGAAAAAGTTTGGTTCCTGGCTGTACAGGAAATAAGAAACACTGGGATGTTTATTTCTTATGTTGTGTATAAATAAAACTGGAAAACTGGCGAACTGCAACCCCATTTAGCGTCTCTCACACATAGCATTAGCCTGATAAGCAATGGTAGAAAAAGAACGCAGTACATGAACAAGAATAAGATGACACCAAGAACGGTTCGAGCAGAATTTAAGGGTGTAGTTGCCCTTTAAGATAAATACAAATACAACTTTAAAATCCTTTTGGATTAAATGAAAATTATATATTATAAAAAATTATAAAAAAATTATATTATAATTAAAATTAATATATTATAAATATATATATTATAAAAAATTATATATTATATAATTATAATTATATAATTATATAAATTTCCCCACTGTGGGACTAATAAAGGAATATCTTATCTTATCTTATCTTATCTTATATGAAACCAAGAGTGACAATTTCCTTCGTGGCCTCAGGATCCTCTAGGAAGCATTGAACTGGTCCATATCAGTACCCGATGAGTGTCGATGGTTTGATCTGTGTAGTGTCAATGGTGTATTGGAGTACTAAACGTGTGCTTGGTGTGGTTACCTCTCGCTTGTTGGTGCGAGCTTCACTCCTGCCGGTTCTGGAAGCAGCTGTTCCTTCTTCTTGCTCTTTCTCGGGGGCCTCCAATCCCAGCAGCCTCTCTGTTGGACTGCCTTGGCTGGAAAACATGAGCAACTGAGTGAAAAACTGTATGTGAGACTTCTCTGACCTCACTAACACACAGGTGACAACTTGATAACAGACTCCAAACAGCACCTATGCAGCAGAAAAGACACCAGACGGACCACTGTCATTGTTACTGTTAAGAGACTAAATAAGAGCTGACATCCTTCCCACTGGTGTTAGAGGTGTTTTTTGTGGAAGTAGAGAAGAAGAAGAGAAGAAGAAGAAGAAGATAGTCCTTTATTAGTCCCACGAGGGGAAATTCAATTTTTTCACTCTGTTGTTAACTTATACACGGTACATGCAGACCCGAACACACACATGCACAAACATGAGACAAACAAACAATGGAGAGATGTCAGAGTGATGGGGCTGCTCCTGACAAGCGCCCCGAGCAGTTGGGGGTTTGGTGCCTTGCTCAGGGGCACCTCGGCAGTGGCCAAGAGGTAAACTGGCACCTCTCCAGCTACCAGTTCACACTCAGTTCTTGGTCCATGGCGGGACTTGAACCGGTGACCCTCCGGTTCCCAAGCCAACTCCCTACAGACTGAGCTACTGCCGCCCCCAAGAAGGTATTACACAGTAATCTGATATAATGTTTACACACCAGTCAAAAAGGAATGTTAGTGTCAGTTAAAAGTTGGGTTTGTGTGAGTGTGTGTCGATGCCAAGGGTGACAGTAATATACTTTATTCTAATTTAGTGGGTTTTGTAAACATGTTGATTAGTGTGCTTTGTATTTTAAGTTGAGTTGAGTTTGTTTTCCTTCCAGTATTTGCAACAAGTTATGATTTTGTGGGCTGGCTTTAATTCCATAAACAAAAAAAATATATATAAACTGCATCTAAATCTAGTGGTGAAAAATGAGCTGGTTAATCCACTGGCTAAATCTGATAATCTTAATCGTAGTATCAATTGTTAAATCAACTAAAAAATACTAAAATATTTGCTGGTTATACCTTATTAAATGTCAGTTTGTGCAACTTTTTAATTATTTTGTCATTATTTTTTTACATTTTATAGAGTAAATGAAAATTACTGATCCTTTAAATGAAAAAAAAAAATCCGTAGATTAACTGTGAAAACAAGACAAAGGGTCTAGAGTCATGCTACTGCTGTAGCAGTTCTGTGACGTTGTAAAATGATGCTTTGAGCTAAATGCTAACATCAGCGTGCTTACATGTCTCAATGAAAAATAACCTTTAAAATCTTATTTTGAAACTATTCTCTAAGTCTGTAAAAGCATGTAACGTCTCGTGTTGAATACTATAAAGAGTTTATTAAGTACATTTTAAATAGAGTAACTTTATGACAGCCTGATGTTTTAGTGTCTGCTCTGCCTCGAGTGGGTCCAGACAGCTTCGTGCCCTGAAACTGAGCTTCTAGCTGGTCTACTTCCTCTGACAGGCAGGCAGACAGTCAGTATTAAGGTCCTGAGAAACAATGCTGCAGATATCCAGTTACACCAGCGTTTTGGAATTTCTGACCTTATTTGGGGGCATTAAGTATTTTGTGTTTTTGTTTCCCAAAAAGGCAATGAGTGAAGAAATGTGATGTACGCTGCTCACGTGACCAGTTTACATGCTGTTGGGGCACAAACTGGGAGGGTTTCTTTAAGCTAAATTTAAAAATGCAGCAGTCAGATCTCTAATGGAGGGGTAGAGCGTGAGCCTTTGATCTGGTGTTTAGCGGTGTGTGATGGCTGTTTGGCTTTATACTGGGGGGAAGCAGAGAGGCATTGGATGTCCTTTGTGCTAATTGCTTGCACATTTAGCCCCTTTTCCTCTACCAAGGCACTTTAAACGGCTGTTAGTAACAGAATACATGTATATAAGAAAATAAACACCAGATTAATGCCAAACACAATGTACAGAGGAATTATTTACACATATTATCATCAAAACTGGTTGGAAATCTACCTCCAATTCATTTCTAACCTTTTGTTGTGGCTGTGGTTCCTGTTGTCTGCTGATGTTTGGATGTTGTTTGATTCAACCAGCTGGTTGTTACTGTCGCAGTCGGTGTTTCCACTGGTCACCAAGTCCAAGGAGACCGGGCACAGGTAGTTGGATGTGTTGCCTAGATATAGCAAACAGCACGGAGGGTTTCAGACTGTTAAATGTACCAAAGGCAGAAACACAGTTTGGTTTAATTCCACAGTGACGCCCTTTAAACTGCCAGCAGCCAACAAGCTGTGATGAAATCATCCTTATTTTAATTACACAACACTATGTCAGGGTTCACACTGAGGCCAGTGGCTCAAAACATCCAGTTTTCCCCATTCAAATATACAGTATTTTTCACAAAGTAAGGAAATTACCTTAAAGTTAAAGGAAAAGCAGCTCAATCCATTTTTCTAGATAACAAGACGAAATATTTACTGGTTTGAAGTGTTTTAATATATAAAGGCAGCCTGTAGGGCATGACAGGAATGGCCACAGAGATCATTGGTTTACGTAGAACAGGAGCGCCCAGCAGCTGCTGACTTCTTTTTGCACAGTAACTTTATTGTCCCATGATTTAACTCACATTTTGTCACATTCTTAAATCATTTTACCATTATATGCAATTTTGATGAAACAAGTGGGGCAAACTAAAGCTAAGTAACTGATTAGTGTAACATTAATATACCAATTCCTACCAATTTCATCTTAACAAAGCTAGCTTCTAGCAAGCAATTCCACATCCAGTGTTGCTAGTAATGTAATGATGATGATATCAAAACATCTATTTTTAGCTACACAGAACTATTTTAAAGGAAGGAGCTGCCTCAGATACTGGAGTCAAATCTCGGTTATGGCTGCACTTTTCTGCCATTGGCTAGGCGGCTATGCATAAATTAATTCATCGTCTTGGTTTACTCTTGTCTTTTTTGTGTTTTTACGATAAAGTATGTATGGCAACAACGGCGAGAACCAGCTGTGCATTGAGAAAGTAGGGAAGAGTGTTGGGTGTTTCAGTAACACATGAACCAATCAAAGTAGTGGTTATTCCTGTTATGCTCAACAGTAACGCCCCACTGCAACTGCAGTTTCTGTTTAAATCAATCTAAAATTAAAAAAAACATTATAGCTAGAACTTTCATTCTTTTTGCAGCTGTGCAGCAAAAAGTTAAGGCTTCTGTCTTTCACGTCGTTATGTTGTACGCTTGTGATGATGTCATGACGTTTTGTGCAGAATGTTATGAAACTATCAATATGCCTTTGCTCTCAATCTGCTCATATAAATGAGCATATCACAAAAACTAAAATAAGATATAAGATAAGATAAGATATTCCTTTATTAGTCCCACAGTGGGGAAATTTACAATATGTGCATAGTTCAAATAACTTCTGGAGTGCTACGAAATTTTTTGGTCATGTATCTGCATTTAGAAATATTTTGGATCAATGTGTTTATTTAATAACATTTATGAAAAAAATGTCAGATTTTAGTATTTTTTTAATGACACAATTTCAATACTTTTATCAATTATTATGGTTTATTGATTTACGTTATCTTTTAGCTTAAGTTGTACAACATTTTTGGTATGAAGAATTTGGAGACTCACAGTAGGACTATTTCTATTGCAGAGTTCAAATGGTTAATGTGGTTTGCATAAAAAGGTGAGCTGTTTAATTTCTACCACAATGCTGCTAAAAAAAGACATGCACATGGAACCCTCACTCATTAGACAGCCTTGCTGTTCGGCTCTCAGAGAGTCCCTCCTGTACAACCTCCATCGCTTTAATGAAGCAGCCTATGGGCACAGTTAGCAGGACTTAATCCAGACCTTTATTACAGGACCTTTCCAGACCCTGCTATAAGTCTGACGCCAGATGGGTGCTGCTGTCCACTGCAGTCGCAGCACAAAGCTAATACCTGTCCTGTACTAATCATCAAGCCTATTAGGATGTGTTTAAGAGGTCTTTTATGGATCATATATGGCTTTTATGATGCCTGAAGGTTAGAGACCCATGTTTTCCTGTTTCTGTCTGTCCGTCTGTGTTTATTTAACTTCCTGCTAAAACTCCTCCAGCTTGTTCCCATGATTACAAGTCAGAACTGGGTCAACATGCCTGGTTAAACAAGGGTTAAATGAAATGTATAAATACAAAGCTGGAAGTGTGAGAACATCTGCAGGATGTTAGGACAGTTCGAGAGAGGACAGGAAGTGGCTATGATTGGCCTGCAAGTAGGCCAAAGCCTGCATGTATGTGTGTATGTTTTCCTTCTGCTGCACCTGCAGGGGTCTTCTCCGGGCCCAGGGGATCTGAGGCTGGGACAGTCGACACGGTGGTTTCACCCGGTCCCCTGCCCTGCAGTTGGTCTTCCTGCCACCGACTACAGCCGGACTCTGCAGGGTTCTCAGAGGATGGAAAACTTGGATCAGTTGCAGCCATCTTTGCTGGACTGGGTTCCTAATGTTTTGGTAGAAAAACAAACAAAAAATTCAATAACATGTTTTTACTTTTTATTCATTTGTGAAAAAAACCCATCACAATTTGATGTGATATCTTATTTATCAGTCCAACAGTAAAAAAACAAACAAAACAAAAGTCATTCAATTTATAGCTGAAATGATTCATCAATCAATCAATTGAGTGACACTTTTACTGCCGAATTACTGCAACTTCATAATCGTCACTGCAGCATACAGGTTTTGGTTGCTTAGTAATGGCAGAGGCGACAGGTGCACCGGTTAGGGGGTCACCAAAAACACCAGGACTGGGACTGAGGAACATGAATATCTATATTGAATTAAATGGCAATCAAACTGGTAGGTGAGTAATCATTTGGCCCTACGGCTAGCCGAAAAAACACTAAGCATGCTTAACTGAAGCATTTGATGGGTGTTTGCTTTGCTACCTGGGTGGCAACACGTTCCACTTTGCGTTTCTTCTTCTGATTCTGCTTGTTAGTCCTTAAATAGACAGCGAGTTGTTCACTCCACCTGGTAAACAAAGATAGAAACAGCAGTGACAAGAAGTTAGTTACAGGAAACCTTCCTGCTTCTGCAATTTCTCTGCAGGTTTATACTAACCCATTAATGATCTCTTTATTGTCACCACGGATGAATATTTCCTGCTCTGGTGTGACGATGCAGAGTGCATTTCTCTGGCCAGTCCTGGGCTCTGCATCATTGATGTCTGTACACAGATTCAGGTTCACCGTCCCCTGTGGCAACGTGCTTGGCTGGACGGGAATCAAAGGAGAGCTAGTTACAAAATCTGGCTTCCTGAATGGACTGATCACCAGAATGCAGATGACTGACAGACAGAGAGCAGTTTGTGGTGTTAAGTGTGCAGTGAAAGAGATTTGAGGGGATCACAGAGAGAGGGGGATGTGTGCATTAGAGGACAGGCTAAGCCCAAATCATCTGCTGTGGTTCTGCATGCAACATCTGGCCTAAAGATGCCCCGCTTGATCCCACCATACTGTAAATGCAGACTTACAGAACATGCTTTACTGTACACTGCTCTCTCATATACTTTTTTGTTAATATTAAATTAGCAGTTTCTTACCAGTTCATCCAAGGCAAAACTCAGGCTGCCATCTTCATACAGGATAAAAAAGCGCCGCTGCCATTTCTGACGTTAAGACACAAAACACAACATCACCATAGCGTCATTTATCTACAAGAAAGACACAATAAAGAACTAGAAAATAAATATGTGTGTATTACAGCTCAGTGTCATCATGTCCTACCCTTGACCTCTGCATTGGATTGTCAAAATCTGTCCCTTCAGGAGCCAAACACAGCCAGCCTCCATAGATGGGTTTTGCCTATAAGTGATGGAGGAAAGTGGAGAAGTTAGCATTCAGCTTCTGATGCTGTGCTCAGACCAAGAGCGAGGTAAATTTTCAGTATCACTTGTACTGTCTTCATTCATGCTAGAAGCGCTGGAGAGGAGAAGGAGCTTGTCTCCATAGATAGCGTTGCCCAGTGTGAATTTGCGTCTTTTCGCCTCTTTGCATTGACTTTGTTAGTGATCGTACTGCGTGAAAAGTTCACTTCACTCTTGGTATGAACACACCATAAAGTGTTGAAGCACAGGCTGTGGTCACTGAACTACTGTATGGAGCTGAAACAATTAGTTGAATATTAGATTAGTCAACTGAACTAGCAACTTTTTGTATGATCAATTCATCATTAAAGTTATTTTTTGTTCCTTAGTACCTGCTTCTCAAACATGAGGATTTGATCTATTAAATGTCAGAAAATGTCTGAATTGATTTCTCAAGATAAAAATTTCCCTCAGCCAAGGTAACATCTTCAGATCACTTGTTTTGTCCAACCAAAAGCCCAAAACCTAAATATATTTATTTCACTATTATATAAGATAAAGAAAGCAGCAAATTCTAACATTGAGAATATTTTGCCATTTTGCTTTAAAAATGATCCCAGCGCTTAATTGATTATTAAAGTAGTTAACCATTTAATTTTAGTGCGATTGACTCATCGATTAATCACCTAATTGGTTAAGCTCTACACAAATGTTGTTTTTTGCATGTATTCATTGCTGACTGTAAAGTAATATGTATACAGTATGTAGTATTTAACAATAAGCCATAACAGTCAAAAGACACTCCACAGCAGTTTTATCTCTGTGAGCAGTTGACTTGAGTCAGAGTAATGCCATGTGTAGGGTTTGCAGATTGAGCAACAGCGCTGAAATTACAGGGCACAGTGAAACCAGGCAGGGGGACGGAGAGTAATAACATATTTCAACAATGTGAGGTATGCAGCAAGCCGTCATGACCGTCTTCTTGCATCACCTCTACATGACAGATCTGCAGGAACAATGTTTTCAAATGTAGTGCAACAAGGGTACTGACACTTTTTGTGAGTGCAAAGTAAATGAATGATTTGTCTGTTCTGCTGCACCAATAAGTGGATTGAGACATAATTTGGATATTTGATTATTTGTCATTTATCCAATAAAACTTAAATATATTTCTTATTCCACAGACTCAAATGCTTCTTTTTTCACTTTTTTTTCCTGATTCGGTCAAGGCAAATGGCTGTCCAGTCCACCCAGAGCCTGATTCTGCCCAAGGTTTCTACCTGTTGAAGACAGCCACTGTCTCATCAAGTACATGCTCATGGGGGATCTATTGTCTAGTATGGTCTAGACCTGCTCTATACGAAAATGTCTTGAGATAATTTCTGTTATGAATGGTTTCACATTATAGAAAAATAAATTCTTGAGGGAAAACTAGCTAACATCCTGGTCATTTTAAGATACTAATAATGTAATGAAAAGGAGCGACAACTAACGTTACGGTGAATATGAGTTACAAAAAGGTGTTTTCTTGCTGTAAAAACTTGCAACAGTTTATGAGTAACTTCAAAGTAGAAATATTGTACTGTTTAAATGAATTAACTGTCAAAATAACTGAATAAAAATGTAGCGTACAGTGTTTGCTTAACCTTAACGGGAAAACTAGCTAACATCAGGTCACTTTAGGATGCTAACAACAAAAAGAAGCGACCACTAACATTATGTCAAATATGAGTTTACAAAAGGGGTTTTCTTGATGTAAAACACTTGACACTTTATTTTTCATGAATACTTTGAGAGTAAAAATTATTTTTAAATTGAATTAACTGTCACAATAATCGAAGTGTTGCATTAGTTTAACCCTAACTGAAAACTAACAAACATCTCGGTCATTTTAGGATGCTAATTGTGTCGAATGAATTACAAAAAAGGTGTTTTCTTAATGTAAAAAAAATGGTTATTTTTCATGAGTAATTTAAGAGTAAAGATATCTAACTCTTTAAATGAATTAATGTTAACAGTCACAAAACCTGAAAAAAGTGTAGTTCAACATTAAGAGAAAACTAGCTAACATCTAAATCACTTTAGGATGCTAACATCAAAAAAGAGCATCAACTAAGTTGAATAAGAGTTACAAAACAGTGTTTTCTTGATGTAAAAATAAAAGTGACAGTAATTCTAGAGTAAAATTGCTTTACTTTTTAATTTAACTGTCACAATAACTGAGTACAAGTGTACCACTAGTTTAACGTTTACTGAAAACTAGCTAACTTCCGGTCATTTTAAGATGCTAATAACCTAACAAAAGGAGCCACAACTAACATTATGTCCAATATGAGTAGCAAAAAGATGGAGGAGTTTATTTTTCAGTAACTGTTAATAATTTTAGGGTAAAACTTTTTGCTCTTTGATTTAATAAACTGTCACATATATTCAATAAAAGTGTAGCATTAGTTTAATGTTAATTGAAAACTACCTAACATCCGGGTCACTGTAGGATGCTAATAACGTAAATAACAAAAAGGGCCAACAACTAACCTTATGTCGAATATGAGTTGCAAAAAGATGCAGACGTTTATTATTCAATTAACGTAAATACTTTTAGGATAAAACTACTTTGGTCTTTGAATTAATTAACCAACTGCCACATTAAATTAATAAAAGTGTGGTTTAAGGTTAACTGAAGAAAACTAGCTAACATCCGGATGGTTGAGGATACTACTACAAAAAAGAAGCAGACAGCTAGGGTCGAATATGAGTTAAAATGCTTACTAGTTATAAAACAGCGGTGTCAGAAGTTCATTTCTCGATACATAACTGTAGGGTAGATAATAATATTAACAACAGAAGTGTAGTTTAATGTTACCTGCTCCATGTCATGGTCGGTCAACAGATGCAGCTCGCGGGACTTGAAGCAGTTTTGACATTTACTTTTATTAAAAATGTTGGCTTGAAATTTGCTGCAGGGGCTCGTCGCCTTTTCGCCCGACATGTTTTAGTCCTCTGCCGGAGAGTAATCCAAGCACAGCCCGCTCGCCCTCCTCCGGTACTCGGCTTTGAATGAAGCGCTTGATCCTGAACGAACATCTGTCAAACACAGAAATGTTAACTCTCTCTGTCGTCATGGACACGTCATTTGGCGCGGTATCACCAAACAACATCCGGTCGCAACCTACAAAATAAAAGCAGCAACAATTTTATTATTTCTTTAGTTAGAAAAAAGATATATATATACAAAAAAACTACACATAGCGAGTAACCAACAATATAAACAATATGATAAAAAATAATGACACGATATTATCTTTTATTGATCCACAGTGAAATTCAGGTGTTGTAACTTATACTGAAATACTGATTTTAGTATTGTATGTAAAAGTAATATGATACCATCTACAACAGTGTAGACCAGAATAATATAGAAAAGTAGTATACTCTTGTTTGTCTGTATTGATATAGAAATATGATAGTACAGAACATTATAAAACATATTAATATAATATAGTATATTATAATAAAGTATGGGATATAACATATAATATAAGGTGAAAAGTAGTAATATAGTATAATACATATTTTAGTACAGCAGTAAATAAAATTTATTAAAAGGTCAAATGTGTAGCATGTTATTGGTACATAAATTTATTGATTGACAAAGAAAATCAGCTAAAAAAAGATTTATTGACTGATTTATTAATATAAAATAGCTAAAGATAACTACGTGAAATTGAGAGCTAGACTTCCTGTCCTATCCAGTGAATCTAAACAAAGATAAGATAAGATGAACCTTTATTAATCCCCGGAGGGAAATTAAGTTTTTTCCAGTAAGCTACCGCATGCTGAATATATGCTTATTATGGATCAATGGATTGTTGTATTTTAATATAAAACTGTGCAAAAAAGACAACTGCAAGATCTGTAATATAATACTATTTCTGTTCTGAACTGCAGACCAGAAATAAAACAGCATATCTTTACATAATGATGAGCAGAAATGTTAAATTGAATATATGTGGGAAAAAAAATCATAGTATACATTTACATGAGACAACAAGTCACACAACAAGTCTAAGGTTGTTTCACTATCAGGTGCAGAGAAAGAAAAATTAACATCAAGGACAGCATCTTTGGAGAACATTTCAGTTTATATTGACTATTTATTTTGAAAATATTAACCGGAAGTGAAGGGATTGTATTTATTTTGACATTTCATCTCTACACCAGAAACTTGTTTTAACAGATTTTCATTTTTACAAATGCATTATTACCAGTACTGATGTCACTGTTGTTACTTGTCACATAACATTAATTATACACTAACAATGATTTTATACATACAATATATGTATAATTATACTGATATTAAGTGTGTGTGGGTTAAATATAGTGTTCACTGTGGCCACTGGAGGGCGGTGAACACATGACTATAGTCAGAAACAACACAAACTAACCTCTCAAAACAGTTTGTAAAATAAATATTAAATATCTGTATTATCATTTATAACCGACTCAATGGCTTTATAACAGAGAAAAAAGGGTTCCCACACAGATAGACTGACAGTGGATGCAAGCATTTATTCAAGGCAATGGCAGTGGCAGGGATTGTACAAACTAAAAATGTCTTTTTAATTTTTTGGTCATCCAAAATTGTATAAAACACAGTGGCTGCTTATTATCAGTTGATATGTCCCACTTATTACACTAAAATACGATTTGAAAAAGAACAGATTTTTGGCTGTATGATGTTTAAATGCACATTTTCCTCGCATCCCAATGCTGGACAGATTTGTTTGGATATTTGTGCCTGAACTATATCATAATAAATTTATGCTTTCATTTAATACATTTTATCCAACTGATCACACAAAGAATAAAGCTTAAAAAAAATCAAGTTTGCTATCTACAAAACTTAAAGGTGCATTTCTTAACGTGCATATCTGCTTTATCTTTCAGATGAGAACAAGAAAACAAATTTGATTTTATAACTGTGAATTTGACAACAAATTGTTGACTATTGCTGTTTAGATGGACACAGCTGACCATTCATAAAGCCCCTCCCCTTTAGTTACTGTTGCTGTGTCGATTAAGCTAATGCTAGCAGATTTCCACCAAAATTGTAATTTCTCAAATAATGGGTCCTTGATTTAAGACAGAGGAAGACAAAAATGGCTTCTCGTTTATAGCTGGTGACCATCTATTTTTTGCAGTTTTTAATCAGCTGAAGCTCATTAGCCAGCTAATAAAGCTAATGTTAGACCTACTACTCTATATTGATTGAAATCAGCATGACTGACCTCTTTTTTGGTTTCCTGCTAACTTCTTGAATACAAAATGCAAATAAATGACGATGCAAATATGCTAAGATACCAATTTGCTTCACAACCAAGAGACAATATTTTTTCTCCATTGGCTTGCATAGAATGTAAGTGAATGGGAGGAGAATGTTAATTTTACGCAGTGTGTGACTTTGCCTTAATAGTATCGCTCTTACTACAGCTCTTACCAGAGTTACAGTTGCTAAGCTATGATTGGACAATCACTGTTCCAGGGGAGGGGCTTAACAAACAGTAAACGTCGCAGTTTCAATAAATTATGAAGTTATTTTTCAATAAATTGGATAATTTTCTGATCCAAGTTGCTTCCAGTGTGAATGGCCCATTTAATATATATCTTTTAAATGTTAAAGTTAGTCCGTTTCGTTCTCTTTGGCAGCACCTATGGCGATAAGCGTAATTGTAGGTGTGTTTTTGGATCTCATTTCACAGAGATCGCCACTTGTTTCCTGGCTATGTCGCCGCAGACGCTCAGTTCTTAATACCGCAAATGCAAGGGCTTTCATCAGTGGGTCATAGGCTCAATCACCATTGTGTGTCTTTCAGATTATTACTTTAATATTTCATATTTACAAGATGACCTTTGAGGCCGTTCTGACAAAAAAAGGTGACATTTGGTCTCTGTAAGCAGTGCAGGTAACAGCATCATATATGTTTAAGGAACATTAATAGGTGACGTATAGAGGGAAATCATTCTTTATAAGTAAATAAATAAAAACATTTTTTTCTGTCATAGTCCGACAATAAACACTTATGATGGCTTCTCAAATCTAAAACAGAGAAATGAATGCTTGTGCTCAGGAGGGAAATCTAAACATTTGACTGTTTTTTTTCTCATATAGTGCATACTGGATAAGACAGCTACTCTGGCATTGTCAGGCAGTATTAGTTTAGGTAATACATGTCACATTCATTCTACCACAAATGTGATGGATACTACAGTATTTCTAAATTGAGAATGAGATCAGTTCACTGTGGGTGTTAAAGCTAAAGCTGGGAGTTAGATATTCAGTGAAGGAACACACTGCAGTCCAGTTTGTTAAGTAGAAGATGTAATAAAACAAGTCTTTTCTTGGATGCATTCACGACATTCAGAGTAAAGAAACTCATCTGTGCTTTCAAAACTCGTGTCTGTGATACATGTCTGGATCATAGTATTTGGTGACCACCACTCTGTTGGCAAACTTGCGGCCGGTGAGAGCTTGCATGGCTTTCTGACAGTCTGCAGCAGAAACATACTCCACAAAGATCTGGAGAGAAAAACAGTCAGTCAGGTCCTGAACTGCAAGAACATGAGAGCAGAACCCCTTTATTTTGAAAAATATAACAAGGTTAATGTTTATGCATGCCATGACCCATGGTTGCTAGGAGACTTTAGATTTTATTCAGAAACTGTTTTGGTGTCTAATTAAGCAGAACTTAGACAACATTTTCCACCATGTTTAATAACCCAGTGTGCTCAGTTTCTGATGGAGAAAACTGTCAGCCATCTTGAAATGCTGTCTCTTCGAAGCAATCACAAACTGAGCTTTTCCCGACCAGAATGAGACAAGCAAAAATCTGTGTATTGGCTTCGTGAAGCTTAACCGTGTATAATGTCCTGTGTTCTGTGGTGATAACAAGTCTAAACTTTTACCTTTCCACAGCCGGGGACTTCCACGCCATCGACGGGTCGGGGGATCTCGATGGAGCGGACGCTGCCGTACTTGCAGCACTCCTCGCGTATGTCTTCCAGGATCTCCTCGTAGTCCTCATCGTCCACCAGCTCCTCGGGCATCACCATGTTGAGAAGGCACAGCACCTCTGTGGGCAGGCCAGAGTTCTGCAGCCTCTGAAGTCCGGGGACCTGCAGCGTCACTGGGGTCTCTATGATGGAGGTCTGGAGGTGGAGGGAGAGTCGTACACATCAGCTTAGACTCTGTTTGGTTTTTACGAATAAGATCCTGACTCTCAGCCATAGTCTCATAACAAATATATTCCCCATAAAGGCTGCTGCTTCCTGTCCCATCCCTCTGCCTGTTACTGTATCTGTGGCTCTCCTGCCGAGGATAAACATGCTGGAAGTAATGTTTCCGTTGACCTTTCACTCCCACCATCTGCCACTGTGAGTCTTCACATTGTTGAAGTGTAGAAGCTGCAGAGATTCTCTTGTTTATTTACAGTTTTATACTAAAAGACCTTTGTAACAGCAGACATTTTGACATTTGTCAGAAAAATACAGGTACAAGTAATATAATTAATGATGGCTGAATTCCATTTAGCTGCCAGTTTCACCGTCCACTGTATTATGTGTTTGGGGTGAAAATTTATCAAATTTCTAAAATGTTATGCTGTCAGCTATAGTTGTGTAATCCCCAGTTATTCCCTGTTGTTGATGCTGGCTCACTGTAACACTTGTGCTTCTCCTCCTGTGATCTTCAAAGAAGGTAAAAGGTAAAAGAACTCACAGGATTGGCGTTTTTAGCTCCCACACTTGCCCTTTGGACTATCAGCTTTTTGTCACCCAGTTGCATCCCATTGAGCCCAGCAACTGCCTGCCAGAGAAAACACAAACAAACACCTCAAAGTAACACATCAAACCATACAGCTAACAATCTCAACACTTGATCACACCAGTACCTGATCAGTGGCGCTGATGTCCACGTATTCACAAAAGGCGTAACCTTTTGACAGTGACGTGGCACTGTCTTTCACTAGATTGAATGCTTTGAGAGGCCCAAACGATGTCAAGAGCTCCTTTACCTGCAAAGGAGAGTCAGAGAACCAGATATGAAGACTAATAATTCAGAGTGGAAATGCAGAAACCTACAGAGTGAAACCTAAAATCATCACATCACATCTATTTCATAACTTGATTACCGGAAACAAAATGTATGCAGTCAAACAGACTTTGCTTTGGTTGGTTTTACATTTTTCATTGCTATTAAAAGAAGAAAGAAGAGAAAAAGTTCATGTCTTTTGAGGGTTTTAGGGAAGACGTTGATGATGTGGATCTGAACTACACCTGGGGAACAACTATATAACTTCCTGAGAAGTATTATTGAGACATAGCTGTAAATATTGAAAGAGTAATAATAATTACACATGCAAAGCTAGAAGTATTTTTTTTTCATGACAAGCTGAGTGGTAAAATAAAAGAGAAATTTAGATTTTGACTTTTATTGTATATTGCCAGCTACAGGCTGTTGAACGTTTTCTTACCTTTACATTAAAAGCTGAATACACCCCCCTCCCCCACAAAAACACCACCACCATCAAGAACAACAACATCCTGAAGCCTTAATAATCAAACCTTAACCCCTACAATCCCCGGGTCCTAAACGCGCTCCAAAAGCATGATGGGAGACAGAAAGTAGCCAGTAAGGGAGCCTGGCGGCTGGGGAGTGAATCCGTGTGAGGACCAGAATGTCTTACTTGCCTTGTGTTACATGTTGGCATGGCAGCAGTAGATGAGTACTACTGAACAAATTATGAGCGCAGACTTAACGATCTTACAGGCCCCTAGCTGGGGACAAAGTGGGGGAACAAAAATGAAAGAGCTGTGAGTATCAACGCAGTGGCAAGTGACTGCAAGTATTAAAAAATAAAATAAGTCAGTGAATAATATACATCTACGATGGCGTTTTAGGGCCATTGTAGGTAAGAACAAAACAAAAAACAATCGTAATTATGGAGCTGGGGGAGGAGGGTAATATTCAGAGAGAAAACTCAGACTTTACAAGATTAAAGTTGTAAATCTACAAGAAAAATATTCAAATATTGATCTGACATCATAAAGTAATACATTTACGAGAAAAAAATGTTTGTTTTTTTTTTTGTCAAGGAACCACATCGCTTCACTTTGCAAGGTTGAATCAACCTCATCACACCACAGAGGCCACCATTAAACACCGAAGTAACACGAGCCAAGTAAAAAACTGTGGTACCACCGTCTGCTGTCTGAACTTTGTTGCTCCTAAAGTAGAGTTCTTATGGTACGGATGGCCTCTGAATGAGGTGAAGGTCATGAACGATACATATACACACTTTCTTTCATGTTCTTTAGCTTCTTTTGCTAGATTTATCACAGTAGTTTCAAACCGGGGTCCAGAAAATCTCAAGCAGCGCCAAGATTTGTTTGGCCTTAAGGTGTCAAAATTAGATTTGTACATGTAAAACTAAAACTTTAATAACACACCTATTGTATAATTTATAATCCAGTCGTTTTTGCTGCTTAATAAGCCACACTGCTGTAAACAAATTATTTCTACACAATGACTGATAAAGATCAGACCACACTAATATTATTAGTATTATAATATTTGTGGCATTCCAGTGGCTGGTGATCCAAACAGTTCTAATAATTACAGTGTTGTAAAGTCCGAAAGTCAATATTTATTAAAATAAGACAGATGTAATATTTTTTTTATTTAAGTAAATATTCTGCTTCAATCCATATTTGTTGGTGTTCAGCCTTTTAAAACAACATTTTCCTCATACAAGTAGTGGGGGCTTCAAGGTAAATACGTTGGGAATCACTGGTTTATCTAAAGAAAGACACATGTTTTTCATGTTCTTTGTGTTTTCATTAATTTCATATATTTTGCTGTCAGCGGCTCAACCTTACTGCATTAACAGTACAGTGGCGTCTGTGGTGTGATGAAGTTGATTCAACCTTGCAAAGTGAACCTTGACAAAAAAAAAAAACTCACATTTTTTTCTTGTAAATTTGAGACTTTATAATCTCAGAGAACATTTGAGTTTTTCTCATAAATGTACAACTTTAATTTTAGAGAATATCAGGATTTTTTTCTCTGAATATTACCCACCCTCTCAGACTCCGTAATATTTTTTTAAACCTACAATGGCCCTAATATGCCACCGTATACATCAGGCTACATGTGCTCTGTGAGCTAGTTAGAGTAAATGAGACAGAATGGACAATTAAGAGTTAAATTCACTGTGTAACAGAGAAAGTTTACACCATCTGCTCACCTGAGAGCAAAGACGGAGCTGTGAAACTATTCATCGTATTAATATACATTAATATTTACAATAACTTTTGATATTGTCAAAGAAAAAGTCCACCCATATATTTAAACATAAGGCCTTTCTACAACCACCTTTCTTTCACTGTACTGTAACCTCTATTCTTGTATTTTATACCCGTCTTAATCCATTTAGTTTGTTTTTATCTCTATTCTCTTATAAAATGGTCTGCAGATGTAAAATTTGAGGATTATTATTATTATTTTCTATCTTGTTATGCATTCTGTGTATTTTATTTCATCATACTTTATCTTTTATAATTTGTTTCTCACTTGCTGACATGTGCCATACAAATAAACTTTCCTTGCCTGTTAATAGTAGGTGCAAAGTAGGACTGCAGGTATAGCCCGACTGATACTAGACTTTTGAGGCTGATACTGAAATTTAGATATTTGGGAATCTTAAAAAACTGATAATTATATTTTGGCCAATAGCACAACATTCTGTATTTTATTTATCGTTTTTTTAACAATTTTGATCAGTTAGAGAAGTTAGAAAAATCAACTTGCCAGGTCTCTCTGGTGAACAAACTACAATATGTAAAAATGACTTTAATGTTCTTTAATGACCTTTTATATTACTTATCAGAAAACATTACGCTGATATGCTAAATCTGCAATAAGCTGATGTATTTGCTCTCAACTTTGCTCCTAGAAGTGGCTTAATAAAATGACTCAGTCAAGGCTGAAATTAACAATTACTTTTCATTGTTGATTCTTTTTTGTCCCCAATCAATCGATAAATCATTTGGTACCTAAAATGTAAGTAAGTGGAGAAAAATATCCATTTAATATCCATAGAAGATAATCAGATTTCTTATTTTGTCTGACCAAAATTTCAAGCTACTAAAGTTTATCATCATATCAGAAATTAATTAAAACAATTTATCTAATTATAATGGTGCCAATTAATTTTTCTGCCGGTCAGCTAAGCATTTAATCAACTATTGTACAACTACTAAACTATAGGATGTGTGATAGCCACTCTTTTCAAAATAAAACATCCTGTTTTCTGGACTTTTTCTTTGACAAGATTGACTTAAATTAATTGGGAGCAACATTCAGGCCTCAATATCACACAGAAATAAAATAGTTTATCAGCCTCATATATAAATATACTGGACTTTGCTTACCTTTCTTTAATCAGTATGCTTAACATGAGAAAGGTATAAGTCACAAAAAGCCTTCTTATAATGTTTATATATGGTTTATGACATGATACGATTAATGTTTGTTTAATATGAGACAAACAACAAAATATATATTCATAAATACAAGTCATTAAAAATGAATCGATTTTTATTTTTCCTATATTGTGTTATTGTTAAATTGTTCTTTTTTGTCTCTTTTGTTTTTATGCTCTGGGGTCTCGTTGTGTTTCTGGCTCTGATAAACATTCAGACTTCTGTTGTCTCTCTACCACAAAACAATTCTCGATATGTTCATGTCATAAAGAAATGTAAAACATATTTTGTGCATGTTTAAAGTGCGACAAAAAAACCTCAGCAAGTGAGAGAAAAATGAGGAAACGTGAGTGCACCTGTTCAGTCTGTTTTCAGTTAAATACCTGGTCATCGTTAAGGTAGTTCGGCAGGCCTCCTATAAACAGTTTGTGGGGGGAATCGGGAACGACTGTGGAGACGACGCCTGCAGAGAACAAAACAACAAGCAAGAAAACCTTTATTACATCAAATAATAGACTAGCACTGAGCAAGTAGGGGCACCACCAAAACACATTTTAGACACCTAAAAATGTCAATGTCAGTTTAACTTTCACCGCTTTACTTTGCTGTCATGACAGGGAACTGAAGCTGTTGTCTATCTCTTCAAAGCCACCAGACTCCTTTGATAAAAACATTAATTTTACCTCGCAGAACACGGGAGTTGACGAGTTGGCAGTAAGAATGTGTTGAAGTAACCGATCGAGGCAGCGATATACTAACAACTCCCGTTTTACGCAAGGTAAAATTAATGTTTTTGTCAAAGGAGTCTGGTGGCTTTGAAGAGAGCATAGCTAACAGCTTCAGTTCCCCATCAGAAAGGGCCCTCTGACAGCAAGGTAACGCTGAAGATATTCTACATATAGCATACACTTAAACTGATATTGATGTTTCTAAGTGTCTAAAATGTGTTTTGCTGCTGCCCCTATCCTCAGCAGTACATTGCTTTGCTCCCATGCTGGTACTCCTGTACACTGACTATGGAGAAGTACTTCCTACAACCACGCTGAGAGACATCCAAACTATCTCTTTAATATTACTTTGTAACAAACCTGGGACGTGGAAAGCGGGCTGCTCTGAGATACCAGGTAAAGGCCGATAGTCGTGAGGTCGTCTAATCTTCAGCGATTGACCCTGAAAAATGATTCCATCGAAGGCCATCGCCTGCGTCGTCTCGTCTACAGACCGAAACTGGAGAAGAACCATTTTAAGATGTCTACTGTCTCAACAGCAATGTCTGCGATCTAACAGCTGTTATCTATTGATTGTATTTTTTTAACTTTATCGACCAACATAAATTTCCAATTTGCAATACCAATAGTGTTTAACAATCTAAGTAGATAGTACAATATTATTAATGGAAATTTAAAAAGGAAAGAAGACAAAAACAGAGAAGAAAAGAAGGAACAACATGATGAAAAGTGATAATAACGTGTGTGAAATATGAACAATAAGGAAGAAAATGACTTTGCAGAATCAACTGGTAAATCTTACAGTTACTACTGGAAATAATCTGTCACATATTAATATTAGCGATTAATCAGCTTTGTCTGCATGTATGTGTTTATGTCTGTAGAAAATACATATAAAAAAATCTGTATGTTGTATGCATGTACAACACACTGTAATATGTAATATATATATGTATTTATATATATATTTATTTATTTATTTATTTGCTATTTAACCTTAACAGTTAATTCTTACTGTCCTCCTATAGCCCCAACTGCTTTGTGATAAAAAAGCTGACAAATGTAAATCTGAATCTAATCTGCTTTTCAGATAAATTTTACAAGAAACAAAGTGTAAAAATGACAAGGTGTGGCTGTGTGTTGTATTTGTGAAATTAAATAACGAATTAAATAAAATCAAATAAAATCCTATTTCCCCATGGTCCAAGTCTTTATGCTAAGCTAAGATTAACCAGCTGCTGGCTGAAAATCCACTTATCCCAAAATGTCAAACTATTCATTTAAATATAGAGGTTACGAAGGTAGCAGCAAGAATATATATATTTAGGGCTGTCAAAGATAATTGACTTAATTTCTTTAATGCATTGACACAACTTACAATTTTTAGGTTGTAGAGTGTTAATTTTTAAAGCTAGAGTGAAGATACTGGAATCATATTGAACTAGTTGACCTAAGGAATCCATTGGAACTACTGACCATGTCATACTAGCTTGTAATGAAGGGGGGTAAATAACGATTCAAACTTATGCTAAGCTGCAGAGGAAAAACTGGCATGGCCATTTTAAAAGGGGTCCCTTGAACTCTGATCTCAAGATGTGTGAATGAAAATTGGGTCTATTAGTACCCACGAGTCTCCCCTTTACAGATGTGCCAACTTTATAATAATCACATGCAGTTTAGGGCAAGTCATAGTCAAGTCAGCACACTGACAACAATTGTTGTTTCCTCTTAGGCTTGAGTTTGCCATGTTATGATTTCATCACATTTTTTATGCTAAGGGTGTGATTTATTTGTGATAAACCTTGGACATGCATGTGATCAAACTATGTGGGTAATAACAATTAAATAATTTAATCGATTGACAGCCCTAATTTACAGTATATATAATACAATAATATACTTGAGCACGCACCTCTAGGAAAGCAAAGTTTTTATCCTGATTAATCTGCACAGCGAGTACCGGATTGCTTGGGGCTTGTGAAAGTCCCGCCAGCCTCATCTGAGCGTTGAAGAACTCTGCCATGGACTCCTAAGGAGGAAGACAACAAACAGCATGGCTGGAGACAACACAAACACATCAGTGTTTGGTAGAAATATAGCATAATATACAGTATACAGTATATATATAATATTATATAATATAAAAGAGTAACAAGAGAGACTTTACCTCAGTTACTCCAAAGGGAATATTTCCAACGTAGAGGCGTCTGGCTTGTCTTGTCATCTGACTGCCAACGATGGGCACTTGTGTTGGAGCTGCAGCCACTCCGGTGGTGGTGGATGTCGCCAGCAGAGCTATTGTTGGTATCTGGCCGGCCGCTGAGGAGAACAAATAAAACAAGACAGGACAGTCTGATTGTAGCTAATCCAGATAATTAGAGATCTAAAAAATGAAAAAAGCCATCACATTGATTCAGGAATAAAAAAAAAAAAAATCAATTACTGCCATAAAGCTGCATTGATTTGCACACATTATCCACAGTGCTCTAAAACAGGGAACCATTGAGGCACCATTTAAAGTATGTAAAATTAGTTATTAGCTGTTTGTGTCTGCAGTGTACCCATGGATATAGAGGCAGCTATCACTGGATTACTCTGATACTGAAGAAAACTTAAAAACATCATTCTCAGGCAAGTTGTGACGTTTAAAGGCAGGGTGGCCGATCTTGAGAAACGAGTAACTAGCGCCAAAAGTCACTAAATCTAGTGAGAAAGTTGCCAAAGTCAGCAACACTGACAGTTCAGTTCTCCCTCCAAAACTACTCCCCCAAAATTATAATTTCGAACATTAAACACATCGTAATGAAGGTGAATGGCGAACATGGCTCTTGTTAGTACTAACAGCTGTCAAGCTAGCAGCTTGTGGAAGACTCCGGTGATGCACAATGAATGCATGAGCAGAGTGCACGCAGGTTTATTAGAGTCCTACGACAGCCACAGATACAAGATTGTTTTCTTTTTTTTGTGTGAACATTCGATTTATTGATTGCTTTTGGTATGTAATGATAATTTCAACTAATCTAATGAAAAAATATCTAAAGTATTTACCACTTACCCTTCCTGTAAGTAAGCCTTTTTTCTATGATATCCTCTGGAAGTCACACTGAATCTAAAAATATGTGTAACGTATCCATGTGTTCAGATCTGGCTCCATGAGGAAGCATGCATTTGGATGTTTTTTGTGAATTTGATCCCATTTTAGTGGCAGAACTACAGGTTTGTTCTGGTCTGGATACAAGCTCAGCAAGTGCAGGTGTGAAGAAGTAAGCTCAGCAAGTGCAGGTGTGAAGAAGTCTGACTCAGGGACTAAACAAGCAAAAAGAGAACATGGTAAGCACCTTGCATAGCTTTATATTGCATTGGTGTGATGTGTTCAAAGCCAGGAGGCGGCACATCCCAATATTTGCAGGTTCTTTTCTTCCTTGTTCGCCTTGGAGAATGGCTGCAGAAACGACAAAATTAAAACTCAAGTGTTAAATATACACACAGTGAAACTTATCTGCAATCAGCTCTCCAAACAAACACAAACAAGTCATTGTACACTACTTGCTGAGCAGCAAACAGCAGACAGACACAGTTAGAGATTAGCTGATGAACACAATAGAGCATTTAGCAGCTAAAGAGACAGATATTTCCCTCAGGAGTCGGAGGGGACCAAAAACAGAGCAATGCAATGAGATTTACACAGTGGTGGAGAAGGTATTCAGATTTTTTACTTAAGTAAAACTAAAGGAAACAGAAATACTATGTAAGTGTAAATTACTGTATGTACTGATACTACAATATATAATACAATATATGTAAAATAAATAAATAATAAAAATAAGAAATATAAGAAAAATGTACAAATACAGTTGCAAGAAAAAGACTGTGAACCATTTGAGATTACTTGGATTTCTGCATAAATTGGTGATAAAATGTGTTCCGATCTTCATCTTTAACCAACGCCTCAAATCCAATCACACTGATTGGACTCCAGGTTGGCTGACTGCTGGCTCCAATTAGCTCTTGGGGGTCATTAACCTATGGGTTCACATACTTTGTCCACCCTGCACTGTGAATGTTACATGTTGTGCTCAATAAAAACATGTCTTACTTAAGTAACAATGTTACTTAAGTAACAGTATTAAGAGTATCAATGTGTAATCAGTAAAATATACTTAAAGTATAAAAATATCCCCTGTGACAATTGTACTATTATATATTCTATCATTAGATTATTATTATTCATGCATTAATGGAAAAGCAGGATTTTACTGTTGTAGTTAGTTGAGCATTAACTAATGATTATTTTCATTATGGATTAATCTGCTGATTAGTTTCTCCATTAATTGACTGATTGTTTGGCCTGTAAAAATAAGGAAAATAACTATAATATAGTTATATTTTGTTTTGTCCAAACCTCAACATTATTTAAAAAATGAAATGACTAAATAATCAAAAAACAAAAGTAGTTAATCCTCATATTTGAGCAGCTGATTTGATGATTATCAAAATAGTTGCCAATTAACTTTTTGTCAGTCAAATAATCAACTAATCTTTTCAGCTGTCAGATAAATGTAGTGGATTAAAAAAACAAAACAATGTATTTAGGAATAGAGTACACTGAGTACATATATCTCAGCTGATGGGGATGGACCATAGACTGTACATACAGTCTGTGAGATGGACCCATGACACACAGGTGTATTTTCACAATAAAAGCCTGCAGCAGCGAGCCGGCTGGTGCAGCAGCATTCACCCACTGACCTGTGCTTCTTGTGGTCCCGTGAGGAGCTCCGGCGGTCCCGACTCTTCCGGTCTCTGCTACGGCTTCTCTTCTCTCGGCTGCGACTCCCTCGGTCTTTGCTCCAGCTGCGATGCTTGTCGCCTCGGCTGGGAGATCCGCTGCGACTCCTCTTTTTGTGTCTTTCTCTTTCTCTCTCTGTGCAGAAGCAAGTAATAATTAATATATGTCTGCCATTAACTACTCCACATTTATAAATAATACTGGATGTAGAAGAGCCGCAAATACCAACCGATTAATCATTTGACAGAAACATTTTATAAAAAATATTATGTATTATTTATAGCTGTCAAAGTAAATGCACAGGCCCGTGCACAAAGAGGACCTATAGTAATCCTAATTAAACCTGCAGTAATGGAAAGATGTCAGAGCGAGGGAGCTGCCTCTGACAAGCGCCCCAAACCATTGGGGGTTTGGTGCCTCAACGCAAGCTCCAGTTCAAACTCAGTACTTGGTCCATATGGGACTTGAACCTGTGACCCTGCAGTTCCCAAGCCAAGTCCCTACAGACTAAGCTTCTGTCTCTGTATCTGAATCTTTATATAATTACTGAAATGACCTTGAAATGACCCCTACTATATTCACTGTACCTGGCTTTATTTCATGGCATTAACTGCAGGTAATTACATTTTTACAATTACATTTTTTTACAATTATCGTACCAGGTAAAACAAAGTGCCACCATAACATGTACTCAAGTCTCCTCTCTGTATTAATAACATGTTCCGATACCCTCCAGTCTCCTCTGTGGAGTAGACAGACCAGTGCATCATATTTCTTTGAGAAATCTGACAGTTTAATGTGGTTGTTCCTCTTGGCAAAATCAGAAAGTCAGGTAGAACATGACTTAAGACCTTTTAACAAATCGATAAGAGGTAAATCTGACCCACCCGGTAGCTCCATGCTGAATAAAAGTCCAGTTTTAGATGTGGTATGTTTCTTTTTCTTAATTTAATTCTTTGTGTCTGGGAACCTTGTTTGTGTTTTCTGTTATAGTACTTCAAACATCACTGTACTTGAGTTTATTATTTTTTTTTTCCATCATCGGTTTGTCTAACAGTTATTTTCTCAATTTTAAATTAATTGTTTGGACTTTGGGCTGCACGGTGGTGTAGTGGTTAGCGCTGTCGCCTCACAGCAAGAGGGTCGCAGGTTCGATTCCAGCTTGCGGCTCTTCTGTGTGGAGTTTGCATGTTCTCCCGTGTAGCGTGGGTTTTCTCCGGGTACTCCGGCTTCCTCCCACCGTCCAAAGACATGCTGTTTAGGTTAATTGATTACTCTAAATTGCCCGTAGGTGTGGATGTGAGTGTGAATGGGTGTCTGTCTTATGTTGTCTGTCTCTATGTGCCCTGCGATGGACTGGCGACCTGTCCAGGGTGAACCCTGCCTTCGCCCTATGCCAGCTGGGATCGGCTCCAGCCCCCCCGCGACCCCTAACGGGATAAGCGGTTGACGATGGATGGATGGATGGATGTTTGGACTTTGAAATATCAGAAAATAATGAAAGATTTCCAGCATATTTTCCTATTTTCAGATGCCTTGTTTTATCCAACTAACAATCCAAAAACAAAAGCAAAACAATTATATTATTCAGTTTGTTGTCACATTAAACAAATAAAAGCAGGACCTCCCCATTGGAGAAGATGGAAATATAACCATTATCAGTTAGCTTAGTAAGAATTTTCTTGATTAACAGATTAATTGTTTGGACCTTCCCATCACAATTCCCTATTTTTAAATATCTTATTTTATCTGACTGTCCAAATAGCCCAATAAAATTGAATTTTTTTGTTTTGTTTTTTGTTTGTTTGTTTGAATCACATAAAACAAATAAAAGCAAGAACCTCAATATCTGAATTTTAAAATCTATTATATATTAGTTGCCAATTACTTTTCTGACGATTGACTAATTAATTAGTCGACAACTAAATTAATCTCTATATGATCTGTATTTATCTACTTAGTGTTTTCTCATAATTGTGAAGCATTGTGAAACTTTTATTTGTATTTTAGGTGTGCTACATAAACCAAAGTTATGATGGAGATGGTCTAGTTGATGAGCACTATTATTATTATTGTTAATATTATTATTATTGCTGCTTCGTTGTTGTCAGTAGACTAACACTAATCAGTTGATATTTGTATTAAATTTGATTAATATTGTGTTGCAACAATTAATAATGGATGCCGAATTGAATAGTACATCATAGTGATTCCGAAAATGTCATCATAAGTCAATTTTACCTGCATGTATCTTTGCAGGTGAGGAAAACAATTTAAAAGGTTCAGTAATTTTAATGGAGTTTCGCATCTAGCCGTGTCGCGCAGTAGACGGCAGGTGAGTTCTGGGTACTCTCACCGGGTACCCAGACTGCGTTCACTGATGTCTGTGAGGTTTAGCAGCGGCTGGACAGCAGGGTGAGTACCGTATAAGATTACCGGCATCATCGGGCTAAATGTTAATTAAGCTAACATTAATTAGCTGAGTCATGAGGAAAACTACGCGCTGAAGTTGCTGTCAGGTCGAGATATTCATTCATAAAATAACCGGGGGGCTAATGTTACGCACTATGCTAGCTTGAAGAGCAACCCTGGGCGCAGACAGACCGTTAATACTTGCTAACACTCACCCTGCCGATTCTCGCTCAGCTGCTTCTCAAATTCCTCGAAATCCGACATTACAGCGGTCGTCTCGGTGTGTAAAAATATAGAAGGTCTGTCTCGTCTATGGGGGACGATTAACTAACCAGCCCGCTGAGTGTCAGTGCAGCAAAAACCAGTGAAATCTCCCCGGTGTCAAAATACAGTCATATACAACGTCCGGTTGAAACCTTCAAAATAAAACCACTCAGACGTACTGTACAGAGGACGGACCCTGCCAGAATCAAAAATCAATAAGTTAATAAATTACTCGATAAATATATATGTCGTTAAACGTAGCAAAAACAATATTAGACAAAAATTATATTAATTAATTAATTAATTTATTTATTTATTTATTTATTCCGTTATTTATTTACCCTTCTGTTTAATTGTTCTTTTCATTTCATTCTGTATTAATTTTGATTAATCTTTAAATTAATTTATTCTTTATATATCTATTTTATTTACTTATTTATTTACTTATTTATTTCTGAATCTACTTACTTATTTTACATTTAATTTATACGTATTTAATTGGATTATTTATTTTCCCCTTTGCATTTCACCCCTTATTTATTTCCCCAAACATATTTATTCCTGTTTTATTTTCTTTATAAATTTCTTTAAAATTAAACAGATAAGTAAATAAATAATGGAAATAATACAAAGAAAAATAAAGAAGCAAATTAAAACAGACATGTCAGTTTCTGCCACATTTTGTCCATCAATCAATGGCTACATTTATTTTCCATATAAGTTATCAAGTCATTTATTCATTTATTTTCTGCAGGTTAATAATTTAAATAATCTGATCTGTTACTTGAATAAAAGTTGTAATACCAAAGTGCAGAAATACTCTACAAGTAGATGTCCTGCATTCAAAATCTTATGTAAAAATACAAATATCAGCATCAGAATATACTCACAGTACTCAATAAACCATGTGAGAATAATATATATTATTGGAGTATAATCATTAATAGATTAATAGCAGTTAATTAATAGTTATTAATATCAATATCTAATATCACTTTAATGTTGCAGGCAGCTGATAAAGGTATAGGCAATTCTGAATTATTTAGGTAGCTTAATCTATAATAATATACCATATTTTATTCCTTGATAACATTTTGTATTGACAATCTGAATCTGGAAATTAACAAGTAACTAAATATTTAAACATGTAATACCCTCTTATCTTATATGTTTTTGTTATGCATAATCTTTGTCTGTTTTTTTTCCTTTTTATTTTGAAGCACATTGAGTCCATGCCTGACATGAAATGTGCTATATAAATAAACTTGACTAGACTTTAGTCTCCCCCTAAAGACCTCAACACCACTGCCCTCTCTACTGCTGCTACATTTAAAATGCATGACTGACACAGCTTGCTTTTATTCTTAAATCAGTTTTGCACTATGTGTATATGACTCTATGAGCTATGTATAATTAATATTTGCAGTATACAGTAGTACATCACAAATGTAGCCTAAAACAAGCTAATGGAAGCACTTCTCTTACCCAGCAGCCCCCTCTCCTGTCACTCTAAACATAACATATTGACAACATACGTGGAAAATAACTGACTCAGCTGTGCTGCTATTAAAAGAGCTCAAATCCCAGAGTATTGCTCTGGCAGCCCGGCAGTCTGTCATGTTGGAGGAGCTCTGTGAATGAGCTGCTGAGGCGTGCAGCTCCTCAGGAGAGGAATAAAAACCAACCCGAGTCCAGAACACCTGCAGAGGCCTGAGAGCCAGTAAGTGTTGGCTGCTAATTCATTTCTTGTAGGATCGAGGTCAGTTACATACAACCAGCTCTCTTTAATCTATCAGTTACATGTGCCAAGACACGTTGTCAACTAACGGATTTTAACTCTTTTTAGCAGATTTGAACAGTTGCTGCATATCATAAAAACTTTATTTTTTCCTGTTCAGCTTTTGCATGTTTATTCATCTCTTGTCTCTGTTGTGGGATAGTGTGGCTAGTACTCTGTGGCATTGCGTCTTTGTCAGTGATACAGTATCTATTTCTAGGGCGGTTTATATTTAGACAAACAGCTGGTGGTAAACCTAAACCTAAAGGTTGCCTTCATAGTCCCTGTTGGACAAGTCTAGAACTTGTGAGTGCCAGTCTTTATAATCTGATGACAAAAACTGGCCATATTACACTTAATGTCAATGAAAGCTCGTCTGTCCAAGCTGATAATCAAAGATTCTCTAAAATTCAAACTCTGCAAGGTCATAGACAGATTATGAGCCCCTGAACACAGACATGTTAAAGGAGAGCAATAATCCCAAAGATTTGTGTTTGTTTTGTTTTTGTGGTTGTTTTGTCTCTTTGTCTTTTTTGTAATTGTTTTGCACCTCTTTGTGGTTGTTTTATATCTTTTTGTAGTTGTTTTTTGTCTATTTGTGGTTGTTTTATATCTTTTTGTAGTTGTTTTGTGTCTATTTGTAGTTGTTTTATATCTTTTTGTAGTTGTTTTGTTTCTCTTTGTTGTTGTTTTTCTCTCTGTGGTTGTTTTGTAACTTTTTGTGGTTGTTTTTTTATATCTTTGTGGTTGTTGTTTTATCTGTTTGTGGTCGTTTTGCATCTATTTATCTATCTTTGCCAACAAAAAAAAGAAATGTAAGCAGGCACTTCAAACAGAGGCTCTGGCCCAGGAGCCCCCTGACCTCTGGGCCTGTGCCCAGTAGGTCCTGTTGAGTAACCATCCATGTATGAGATATGATCATATTTATAAAAAATTGAAACTGGTGGTGTCATTTAAGATTTTAATGCTTGTAAAGTCTGTTTCATAATGTTTTAAGATTTTCTAATGTGATTTTACCTCATGAAACACTGACTATGTGCAGTATATGCAGTAGGCACAAATCACATATAGAGACATTAATGATGTGGTATTTATCATTTGTTCTTTGTTTTGATGACTAATGTAAGAACTTGTTTAAAAATATGCCTTCTCTGTTTTTATTTCAGAGTTGTAAGAATAGTTAGATTTAAAAATCGTTGTAGCTGGTGAGATGGATTCCAATATTACGAAGCCGGAGAGCTTTTGGGTATGAAACGCTCCATTCTCATGTAAATCATGTTCATTAGATCCTCAGTGGTCTTTGACATCCCATATCACCCCATCTGCCTCATCAGAAAAATAATTTTCCATTGAAAAGTATGTTTAAATCACTGAACATACTTTTACAACAAAAAGGTGTTAGCTAACGTTTATACGCTTATTTGCTTTTGTCCCGAGATCTAGATGAGACGACCGACACCACTCTCATGTCCGTGCAGTAAATGTGAAGCTACAGTCAGCAGCCAGTTAGCGTAGCTTAGCTCAATGACTGGAAACTGAGGGAAAAAGTTAGCCCGCCTCTGTCTGAGGGTAACAAAATTCACCTCTCATTGCTTCATTCATGCAAAAACCAAAGTATAAAAGACATCTATTAGTCATTTTGTGGAGTTAAGTGCAGGATAGCTGTTTGCCTCTGTTTCCAGTCTTTGTGCTAAGCTAAGCAACATGCTGCTGTCTTAAATTTAACTTTCCACCAGAAAGTGAATAAGCGTATTCCTCAGAATGTTGATCCATTCATTTAAAGATATGATCTTGTTTTATTTCTGCATATTTAATAGATAAATTATTTCTCAGGATATCATCCAGGAGATGGACCCAGTATGGACCACCACTGTTCTCCTGGTGCCATGTGTAGTTGTGCTGACAGCTGGATTTTTCTACTTCTATGGTGTGATTATGGGTCTGTTGTCCAAAACATCAGTACGCAATAAAGTAGTGGTTATAACCGACGCTTTATCTGGGCTTGGAAAAGGTAACAGTGCTTTCACAAATAAGACTGTTCTGCAAGTGATTCTGGTTATCCAGCTGATTTTACAGTATTTTTTTATTATTATTATTTATTAATGCAGAATGTGCAGGTGTGTTTCACAAAGGAGGAGCAAGGTTGATCCTCTGTGGGAAGAGTTGGGAGAAACTAGAAGAACTTGCTGATGATTTAGCAAATGCCTCCGACCCCACTGAGGTAAATATACACTGCAGTAAGCTGAAGTGAAATAGGAAACAGAGAACTGTTATATACTAAAATACTCAATTACAAGTCCTGCATTTAGAAGGAGGTAAGTAGAGCAACATGAGTACAGTATTATCAGATAAATGTATTCAGAGTATCAGCAGTATCTGTTGTAAAATGTCATGTTATATATTTTACTGTTAGATTGTTGTAGCTGCTGGAGTATGGAGGACAAAACCTGCCAAACTTAAAAATAAGCAATAGATAAATCTAAAAATACATTTTAAATGAGTAAAAAAATAAGTGCAAAAATAAATAAATACATTTAAATTAATAAAAATAAATGGAGAGATTTAGGAGCAAATTAGAAATATCAATTTATGTCACACTGTAACAACTATTTAATGCCTATATTTATTATTATTTTTAACATTATGCTGGCACATTTAATGGCATATTCATTTAGTTATTGAGCAATTTTATTTTTTTTTATTTTTTGCAGTTTCTGCCCTCCACAGAGGTGGAGATAGTTTTAAGTACTTTATACATTTAGCTAGTTTATTTCAGTGGCTCCCAACCTCGGGGTCGAGCCCCTTCAAAGGTTCACGAAATAAATCTGAGGGGTCAGAAGATGATTGATAGGAGAGGCAAGAAGACAAAACTAAGCTCTGATTATTGGACAGTTGGATAATTTGACTTCTTTGGGACTGAAATTGTTGTTTAAATACAGTTAATGTAATGATGATACCAACTCAAACACATCTAAAATTAGACACTAATATATTTATAAGAGGTCATAGGTCAAATAGATCGGAAACCACTGGTTTATTCTCTAAAATGTACTGTATTTTATAAGCTTACATAAAATATTATGTAAAATCTGAATCTGAAAAGTTACTATAGTTGACATACAGGATGTAGTGGATTTGAAATATAAAGTAACATAAAATGGATGGAAGTAAAGTACCTCACTTGAGTAAATGCACCGCTTCATCATCGCTGTTTCTCAGACATTTCCCTCTAAACTGGTGCTGCTGGATTTCGGAGACATGGACAGCATGCCAGAGGTGATCTCAGAGATCCTGGAGTGTTACGGCTGCTTGGACATCATCATCCTTAACAGCAGCATGAAGGTCAAAGCACCTGCGCAGAGCGTGTCTCTGGAGATGGACAAGTTACTGATGGACAACAATTACTTTGGACCTGCAACCCTGGCCAAAGGTAGATGGTGGAAACACATTTCAGTCTGTAAAGGAGAGTATGAGAGTGTTGCTGTTGCTTTGCAGCATGTTCAAACATTTCTGTTTCAGGTTTGCTGCCCTCCATGATCTCGAGGAGAACCGGTCACCTGCTCCTCGTCAACAGCATCCAGGGGAAACTGGCTGTGCCTTTTCGCACCGCATGTGAGTTCAGAGGGAAAGTACTCAGGACATTTTTAACTGTACACAAATCACGTATTAACAGTAGTCTGCCATTCTCTAAAGGAGTCTGATGATTGAATGGAGTGGTGGTGATTACTAAGACCCCATTTTTAGCCATGCTAGCAGCACAGCTCTAGAGACCAGGATTGCCATTAAACATTGTGATACATTCGTGTTCACCAGATGATGAATCTTACTGACTTACATTTGTGACAACTTAACACTGAATAAGACATATTCTGCTGACCAAAAATATTATAATTATCTTTCATGACCTGGAAACAAACTGTGAAAGGGTTAAGTTCTAAGTCGAAAACATGGCCAACTCCAAGACCGGACAACGCCGTAGTAGCGACCTGTTTATGGTCTATTTGACTGTAAATGGGACCATCATCATACAATCAGACTTCCTTTGGCAACCAGATGCGTCGCCCCCTGCTGGATATTAGAAAGAATGAACATTTACATCACTTCAGCATTGGATTCACTTTTCAGACCTGGAGGTTGCTGCCTGGTTGATTGCCATGAAATTCAGCGCACACATTCATGTTCCCCTCAGGATTAACTTTGGTGATCCTCTGACTTTTCATCTAACGTCACCATCAGGTCATTCAATCAGGGGGCGGCAGTAGCTCAGTCTGTAGGGAGTTGGCTTGGGAACTGGAGGGTCACCGGTTCAAGTCCCGACATGGACCAAAAACTGAGTGTGAACTGGTAGCTGGAGAGGTGCCAGTTTACCTCTTGGGCACTGCCGAGGTGCCCCTGAGCAAGGCACCAAACCCCCAACTGCTCGGGGCGCTTGTCTGGAGCAGCCCCCTCACTCTGACATCTCTCTATTACTGCATGTGTGTGTGTGTTTGTGTGCATGTACCATGTATAACATGTATAAGTTAAACAGAGTGTAAATTGAATTTCCCCACTGTGGGACTAATAAAGGTTGATCTTCTTCTTCTTCTCAGTTATTAAAGAGTTAAATGATACTTTGGTTTATGACCAAATTCCTGCAAAACTAATAACATTCCCATCAGCCTTAGCTGTACTTTGTGGTTAGTCCTAATTAGCTAACATGCTTAGCATGCTAACAAGCTAAACTAAGATAGTGAACATGGTAAACATTCAACCCAGTCTAACAGGAAGGCTGATAAACAGCACATTATACGGATAATCCGTGTGGCAAATTTAGGCTTTGCCTGTCATTTTTTATGCCACACAACAAAACTATGGTGATGTCCCCAGTTTAGGCAACAAACCACTCATTAGGTTTAGGAAAAACATCATGATTGGGCTCAAATGAAGAATATGTATAGGACCGATGTAACATAAGTGCACAAAATGCGTCAAAAACATCGCTAATGTAACTTACAAAACAAAACACTGGTCTTGAACAGCGACCTCCTGGTTAAAAGTCCTTTGTCTGTTGGACCCATCCACCTACAACATATTTAATATTTATTAATATGAAAACAATAACACTAATGTTCATGATAGGCATGCAGAGCTTAGTGCAGGTTCATAATGTTCTCAGTGACAATCTTATGTGTTTGCAATATTTGAAAGTAACAATGGGGTGTACATGTCTGTAGTATAAAATACTGTGTTTCACTTTGTGTATTTTTCCAGACGCAGCCTCCAAACATGCCGTTCAGGCCTTCTTTGACTGCCTGAGAGCTGAAGTGGAAGAGTACGGTATCTCCGTCAGCACCATCAACCACACCTTCATCAGTCGCTCTGCGTCATCTGAAAACACAGACACCTCCAAATCCATCTGGTCGTGTGAGTAAAATCAGAGGAAAAAGAAATTCAATCAAACATTTTATATTTTTCACTGCTGCTGAAAACCAAATGTAGAAACGATTCTGATTGATTTTTACCTCCAGTAGAGCCACATCATCAGGACCAGTTTTACTGGATGAGATATTTTTGGACCCCAGAGGATGAATTATGAATTACTGGTGACCATGTGACCTTTCACTGAAGCCCACAAGGGCAAAATTTACACATTTTACTGTATGTTTCTCATTCTGTACTTCATCCTGCATTATCGACCCCAGACCATCAGGGACCCCAGAGGCCCTAAACTTACAGTGAGCCAATTACATTCTGGTGATTTAATTTACCAATTAACTGAAATGAAACGATGACTCCTGCATTTACTATACCTGCAACAACATCTTAATCATTACTGCCCCAAAGAGTTAATTTATCAAAACTAGATCAATAGATCAAATAATCAATTAGTACTGATGTAACAGCATCAGTTTTACTGCATATTTTTTAACTAATCATGATTTACATATAAAATCATTATCTTCAAAGTAACAATAGCTGTTAAATCAATGTATTATAGTAAAAAGAACAATATTTCCCTCTGAAATGTAGAAGTATAAAGTAGTGTGAAAAGGACATTTTCAAGTACTCTTCTGTAAATATAATAAGCTAATGAAAATATATTGAATTAAATTCAACCACTGGTACACAACAAAAATATGAAATAAGGAGATACGACTAATAAAAACTTTGGTGATGTTTAATGGTAGTTTGTTTACAGATAACTTTAATGAATAAAAATTGTATTATTTTGTCTCTCTGCAGTGCTGTACACAAAGAAACCTCTCGGCGTTTCTCCAGATGAGGCAGCGACTGAGATCATGAAGACTTTAAGCAACAAGAGGAAAGAGGTGGTAATTGCTCCCTCGCTCCCAAAGGTGGCCGTCTACACCAGATCCTTCTTCCCTAATGTGTTCTTCGCTGTGATGGCAGCAGGAGTGAAGAACGCTGCTGCCTCTGAGGACATGTAGTGCTGCTGGTTCACGGCCCGCAGCCACACTCTTTAATCACTGACGATATGTATGTTTTATCACCATTTCATTCAGACAGTCAATCTAGAAATAATATTGATAATCTGTTGTTTGTCCTTTTCATGAACCCCCAGACTGAATTTAAACCATGTGGAAAAAGTCAATGACAGAGAAAATGTTATCTGTTCTTGTATGTGTGGATTTAGGATGCAAATAAAAACATTCATGTGTAAGCCCTAGTCATATAAAAATTATTTTCTTTTTCTTTTAATCTATTTGTATTATTCAATTTTTATCATATATTTCTATTTTTATGATAAAATACATTTTTACTGCTGGCACCAGGACCCCACATGCTAAAAGAAAACCTTTACTTTATTTTACAGGTCCGTCATTTTCTTTTTTATATAAAGAAAAGCCCAGTTCAAACCCCAGTAAATAGTTCTTTATGGATAGAAAATGTTACTGCCCATTTCTCACATTTCTTCAAGTTCTTGCTCTGAACTAAAACACACACTTGGTTATGCTTACAGTTAATTTGAATTATATTTTTGAAGGGTAATGTTTGAATACATTTACTATTACACCTGTACTTAATACCAAATTATTAGTAGTAGATCTTTCTTGAACATTTTCTAGGAAATTATTCAAAAATTCAAAAAAGCCACTCTAGGTGTATTGTGAAAACATATTAAAGTATATTTTACATGTTAACATGCATAACATGATCGTCAGGGTGCAGAAGTTACATAAAATAATTAATTATAAATGAAATGTATCAGTCCTTGTATTTGTGGATTTAGGATACAAATAAAAATATTATTATATGTAAAAGCTCCAGTCAAGTAAATTTTATTTCCTGTACTTTCAAATTATTCTATTATTTAATTAGTTATCATTTATTGCTATTTTTCAGTTAATATATATATATATATTTAGTTCTGGCATCAAGACCACACTTTAACACTTTATTTTACAGGTCCATTATTTTCTTCTTTTTTTTTAAATAAAGAAACTTTTACTAGTAGATATATTAATTTATTATAGAAAGTGTTACTCTTCATATCTGTTGAATTGTATGAGCATATTTTAAAAGTTTTCATGTCCTTGTGCACTGAAAAAAGTATTACTTGATTATGGAAGAGTAATGATTTAATAATTTTTCACCTCTAAGTAATATCAAATTATTATAAGTAGATTTTTATTATTATAAGTACACATTTTCTAGAAAAATACAAAAAAAAAAAAAACACGTCAAAATCTAGGTGTATGAACTGTGAATACAAATAAAACACTTTGTGCTACTAAATGCTCAGATTTCTCATCATTTAATCAGATATTAAAATAATTTAACCTCTGTTTACTGTGGAGGACAAAAAGGTCATGAAGTAGTTAATTATTGTCATGTGAGCATGTGTCGCCCTCTAGTGGTCAGTCTCTACTACTACTACAACTACTACATGCTGCTCAGTATTACGTGTATTTTTCATGTATAAATGGCCTTTAAAATGTTTCCCAGACTCACTGCGGTAGCTCTCCGACTTAAGTGTCATCCGGCCGCCTTCAGTGCGTTAAGCTCCGGCCGCAGTCTAACGGTGGAACATGACCGACTTAACCGGCGCTTCACCGTCACTCCGGGCAGCGGGGCTGGTAAGCAGAGAGAGCCCGGGTTGGCGCTCCGGTGCGGGGGAGATCCTGAAAGGGATCCCGGCGTCTACTCGCGGCCTGCTGAAATACACAAATCTGTGCGATAGATTTATTTACCGTAAAAATACACAGCTGTTTCTCTTCAACTGTTTATTTGCATTTTACTAATATTTTGAATGTCGTTTTTGTAAGGAGAGAACACTTTACGAAACTTTATCTAAAAATCTATGAACTTATGCAACTTTGCCCCTAGGACACACGTAGCTCGGACGATATGAATGACTTGTACTTTGCATGATCTGTTTCTATCCACCAAACAGTTCGGCATACTTACTATCATCGAAAGTAACATATTTCAGTACATTTTTGGCTGGTTGTCCACAGTAGCACAGTAGAATCAGACAAGTGGGGGCCACTTAAATACAGCTATTTTGGGAGGGAGTTTGGTGTTGTTCAAAATGTCTATGAAATAGTTAATTTAGGGTTGGCAAAAGTCATTTTGGGGCCTCATACATAATTTAACTTCCACCTAATACCCCTCACTCTATTTCAGTCACACAAAATTGCTCCCTCAGTAAAAAACACAAGTTAATTCAATAATACTTGAATAATCTAAACAGTTGAAGAGTTAACTTGGGGTCCCTAAAGAGTTGCGTTATGGTTGTATTGGGATCCAACTAAATTTGGTGTGAATATCTCTGTGTCCTCTGTCCACAGGCGGCCATGACTGTGCAGTGCTGCACTACAGATTCACTGGAGAGAAGGAGGTGGATCTGATGTCAACCTATGTACCAGAGACATTTAGGGGCCGAGGTGTTGCTGCACAGCTGTCACAGGTTAGTAGAACATTTCAGGCATCAGTCGGTTTCAAAGGCTGTATTTTATGTATTTAATGCTCCTTTTACAGGCTGCCATGGACTTCCTGGTTGAAGAAAACCTCAAGGCTCATGTCTCCTGCTGGTATATAAAGAAATACATCGAGGACAACCCACAACAGCTTTATAAAGAACTCATCATCACTTGACTGCAGCCTGTTTGTCTGGCACAGCCTGGGATGCTACCTCAAATCAACCACAACCTCATGTATCTTACTGTACTGTACCCTACGGACGTCAGCTGGAGGATGCAAGATGTACCATTAATACATGGTTAATATCATCTTTCATATTGTAGAGGTGTCTGATTAAATCCATTAAAGTTAGACAGTATGATTCATAATATTTAAAAGAGACATACGTTTAAGTTATGGTAAATATGAGTAAAGATACTCCGAATCTCCTGAAAGAAATTAGGGTTTGAAGATGAAGTTTCTTTTTTGTCAATCTGAAATAAGTTTTTTATCTTGTTTCTAATCTGTATATTTTTTGGAATATTTATTAATTATGAAATGTTGGGACAAGATGTTTATCAAGCCATAAGTGGATATTGATCATGTCTCCGCACACACACGACACACACACACACACAAACACAAAAACAATAAAACTTTGTCTTTTAAAGATGTGTTTGTTGACAATTAAATCTTTTCGTCTCTGAGTATATTGATATCGGGAGGATGAGTGGGTTGTTTACCAGATAGTTTACTGTTTGAGTGTTTATAGCCAATCAAAACAACTATATATATATATATATATATATATATATATATATATATATATATATATATATAAATATATATATATAACGAAAGAGAAAAAGAGGAAAAACCCAAAAACCCCAATATATATTTCCTTTAGCTGCGACCTCCCTATGAGAATCTAAGATGAAATCATGTTAGGTGAATCCAACATATCTTGGATCCTCGCCATGTAATGAGATTACTTCTATATTACTTACAGCAGCAGAAATAAATTACAGCGTCTTGTGCGGGAGATGATGAACAAATGAGAAGATTAAGATGATTTAACAGAACTGTGAACGGTAATCAAGGATTTAATTGAATTTGGCAGAGTTGTTTAACTCAGTTGAGAAGTATTTATCATATTTTATTAAACATTGTTGATTACAGATGTTCTCTATGAATGCATTTCTGTATGGAGCTAAAATATAAACTCATCATATACTTTTGCTCCAATAGAGGTCAGACTTACTCCATTATCCCTTCTGTTTGGTCTGTTACTGTCAATGTTGCATTTATATCTCAAATTAGAAAAGGTTTAACAGCCGTAAGAATCAATCAAAAAGCAACAGCAGCTGATTCAAGGGAAATAGGTAGATTTAAATGCAAATGTGTGGTTTAAAATTGGATATAAAGTTGATTTGTTTGAAACAATCAATTATAGAATTAAAGCATGGATAAAAACTGTGAAAATTAGTGATCCAATACATGCATACATTTTATTAATATATTGTGCACCATCAAAAGTATGATAAAAAAGCTTTTTAATACCATTTCTCAAGCATATTTGCACATGATATTTCATATGCACACAGTAAATTTGCCTGCCAAGTGGAGATCATCCATACAGCAGCAAGCGGCGGCTGATCCTCTCAGCTCCATATGAGCTGTATGATGAACCGAGCACAGCAGACATCAGCTCATACCATCTGCTCCTGAATAACAGTCATGATTATAATACTCACAGTGTTGTCGGCTCCACACACACAGAAGATGTACTTTTTGTTGACAAGAATAATCTCTCTCATCAGATGAGTTATGGTACACATGGACGGATTATGAGACAATGAAAAAAGGCCTCCCACCCCTCCTACGTATAGGACCAAGACACCCCGACTGAAAGAGACACAAAACAATCTCATCTGCATCATTTCTATTTGTTGTGTTTCTCTTTGTGGTCATATGGCATGTCTTTGTGATTGATTTGTTTCTGTGGTCATTATGTGCATCTTTGTGACTGTTTTGTGAATATTTGTGTCTTTATGGTTGTGTTGTGTGTCATTGTTTTCATAATGTGTGTCTTCCTGTTTACTTTGTCTGTCTTTGTGTCTCTGTGGTTGTTTTGTGTACCTTTGTGGTATATTTTGGGGTCTTGTTGTGTGTCCATTTTGCATCTCTCTTTGGTCATTTTGAGTGGGTTTTTTTTTGGTGGCTCTGCACCTCTTTCTGATTGTTTTGTGTCTTTTAGTGTCTATCTGTAGTTGTTTTGTGTCAGTTTGTACTCATTTGATTGACTTTCCAACAAGAAATGTTAACAGTCTTGACCACTTGGGAAACCCGTTTTGAGCCCCTTTGCCTGTGCCAAGTAGTCATTCATTAATCCATCCATGATGGTACAGTACAGTAACGTTCTCAGTCCATCTTACTGACTTACTGAGAAGGTGACCAAACCTCATTCCAGAAAGCAAAACACAAGTAACATTTTCATGCAACTTCAGTGAAAAAAGGCCAATTCAGCAAAAGATCTCTGAAGCTGAAAAAACCCCAACATGAGACATAAAGGATCTGTGCAGCATCAGCAAGCCTGCACATCCTGCAGCTTGTCACAGATTAGTGTGAAGACGTTGAAATTGCAGCCCTCTTCCCTTCCTCCCACATGGAAAGATTTGATGAAATGCGTGTTGTGTCAAAGCCGACCGTGTTACATTAATGCCGGAAGAAGAATCTGGGCTCTGGCCTCCCAGACACACATTTTATGTGTGGCAATAAAACAAATAAATATAGCTCCTGTATTAGGATTTTAAATCCAGGAACAAGAGTCAATCTGGGTCCAGGAAATCAGCCCCAAAAACTGTTCCAATGGGGCACGGGGCAGGGCAACTATTTTTAGCAATATGCCTCTCCTTGTGGTTCTGGTTCATGGTCCATTTCAACCACATATGTTGTTCCTGTGGAGGGTTTGTGGCCGTTGACCGGCAGATCTAGCTGTACCTCGGCGTCAGCAGGCACAGTGGTCAGGTACATGTCCCACATCTGTTCGGGGAGGTCCTGCTCCATCATCTTCTGCTTGATCATCAGGCTCTTCTCAATGTTCCGCCGCTTGTACTTAAACTCTACAATGGTCTTTGTGTACCTGTTGAGTGCCGTCACTGCAGAACCCATGCAGGTGCCAAAAGAGCCCCACGCTAAGCTGAGAAGAAGTTCAAAAACAGAGTTGAAGCCACACTGCTGCAGAGAACTTACCGATTCATATAACTGTCATATAACTTGACACAATCAAATCCACTGTAGGTATCAGATTAAAAAATACTACTATTGGTGCAAAGTTATGTACTGTCTCGATTAGCTTAGGCTGCTGCTTGTTGCAACAGTTGTTTACAAGGTGAAAAATTAGGATTATCAGGATTTTAGGAAAAGAAATTCAAATTTCTATATCAATCAGTAGATACAGAAGTGCTTACATATAAGACCAGCTGTAGTCCCAGGTCTTCGGCCTCCAGTCTTCTGGTCCCATAGCGACTGCTAGCTGGAATATGGTGGTAAACATCATGTGGGCCACCATCCCACAAAGGCCTGAGAACAAGAGCAAATCAGTGTGTACTGAACATTTTAGCAAACGGTTGCTTACTTCCACATCCATTAGAAGTCTTTGTGGGTTTTTTTTCCACTCGATGAATGTAAGTGCATTATTCTCTCTCTTTTTGCTCTGTTTTTTGTCTCCACCACCAAATCCTGGGGGAAATATCTGACTCTTTAGCTGCTAAATATCCCACTATGTTCACAAGTCTGCTGTTTGCTGCTGAGTAGGTAGTATACAGTGTATAGAGCTGGAACAGGGTTTATGAAAGAAGTGAAACTGAACCAAAACAGTCAATTTTAGGGCCATTAAACCAAAACAATGAGCTGAAAGTTCCTGAAACAGTCCACAGTGTTGACTCAGTGACATCTGGCATTTTTTACAATACACATTTAAGCCAGTGTTAATTTTAAAATTATTGACTGAAAACTAACAAACTTAACTTGTGCGGATTTTACCACACTGAATTCATGTTTTTACAGTGTAGATTTTAGAGGGATATGTGCAATTTGTTCTCAATGGTTATAGTTATCTTCCAAATAAACCATAAGAGGGATCTTTAAGGAGCAAATATTTACTGACAGTAAAACTGTATTGTACTGGGATGTGATATAATCAGATGGTTGAGGTGAACTGGCCTCTCTGTTATCTCCTGGCCCTCTCTCATCCAGCAGCCTGCCTCTCCACAGCTGCTTTTCTTGGGATTAACTCGTAACAACAGGGGGGGATGGGAGTTAGGGGATGGGGGGAGTAGAGGGGGGCGGGAGGGAGCTCCTCTGGGCAGGTCTTGGCGCAGCCCAAAACCGCTGCCCCGGCTCCAATCGGATTAGACCACAAACTAGCAAATCCTCCGAGGTAGTGAGTGGACGCAGTATGCTGCTCTGTGTGTTCTTCAACCAGCCTGACCTGCTGCCCTGCTCCTTTTCTGTCTCATTTACAGCAACGTTATCTTCACCTTAAGTACATTTTGTCACACTTTACAGCTCTCATAATTCAGCATTTATAAGCAGTATAAGCAGATTTCATAAATGCTGCAAATATCTTTATTTATGTTAATTATAATTCCTCTTGTGTACATCAATCAGTGCATAAACAGACAAAGAATGACAACATAGTAAAATTATATTTTTCTAATCATTAACATGATGTTTTTTTCCATGATTGTCCATAGTTAATCGCACATTTTCTTTTTATCTATTTAAATGTACCTTAAAGGGAGATGTACCAAGTATTTGACACTCTTATCAACCTGGGAGAGGACAAATATGCTGCTTTACACAAATGTATGTATATATTTATGGGAAACCCATTTTCATTGACATGTCTTGAGATCAGAGGTCAAGGCACCACTTTAAATATTTTTCCTCACCAAAATTTAATGTAACTTTGTGTTGTTATTTAGCCTCCTTTGCGATATTGGTCCAGATTTACGGCATGAATCTATAAAATTGTGTTCCTATGTGTCCAGTTTAAACTGACATCATGTGACAGGCCATCCCTCTGTGGTTTCACCTTTTGATTGGTTCAGCTGGCTGGATTTAGTTGAGTGATCCAAGCCGTCATTGCTTAGTGAGAAACTCAGAAAAGACTTTTCTGAGGCAGAACTGAGGAAATAACGTCAGTGACAGAGCTGAAGGATATCACTGTTTTTTTTTTTTTTTAAATCAGATAATTAGATAGTTATGTACGGAGGCTTCAGTATAATTCCAGCATAATTATATTTTTTCAGTTAAAAGAAATGGTTATCTTTTTACTGATGGTTTTGAAAACAAAGTAAGATTATTAGTTTGGCTTTAAATAATTAATAAACTATTCCCCATTGAGTAGGGGCAGTATTGTCTACTCGGTCACATGGCTCGGTCACGAGGTCACAACCATCACGAAGGAAGAGAAATAACTTTGGATTCAGCTGTAAGTGCATTTTACAACTTTTAGGACGTAATGATTTGAATATGGGCTAAGTCTATGGGAAAAAAGTAATTTTTGGCCCAGTGGCATCTCATGACAGACATGGAAGTTGTAGTACCACCGTTTGGCCACTATAAAAATTGGCATCACCGACCAACGCTCTTCCCGGGGGCTTAGCTGTCCTCAATTGCAGCATCTTATTCACCTCAGTGTGCTGCAACAAACTGTACTTTGCTTATTATTGTCCAACTGTATCTGGCAGGTGGTGTTTTTATCCTCGATGGCCTTTGTCAAGCATTTAAAAGGATGTTACCATTTTTTTGGGCAAAAATGTGTCAAGTTAAGATAAGATAAGATAAGATGAACCTTTATTAATCCGCGGAGGGAAATTCGGGACTAGTTAACTGAACTAACTCCGTTAAAGAGCAGCCGCTTCCTTAAGCTTGCCTTTGGGCAATGTATCTTCATAGAACAGTTTGCATGAATCTCACGAAAATTTATTCCTCATTTTTTTGTGTGATTTCCTTTGAATGTCCAGCAACACTTGACGAATGTCCAGCAACACGTGTCAGTTTCTGCTTGTTTTATGCATACAGTCTTTTTAAAACAAACTTCCATCTTCAAACAACTTTAGGTTTAGACAACACAACTACTTAGTTAGGTTTAGGAAAAGATTGTAATTTGGGTTAAAACTCACCAACCTGTCACCTGCAGAAGTTCTCTGACGACTCTGCTATCGTCGGCCTCATCACTGATGGGGACGATGGGGAGTACAGAGAACTTTCCCAGGACTTCGTGGACTGGTGCCTGCGGAACCACCTCCAGATCAACGCGGGGAAAACTAAAGAGCTGGTGGTGGATTTCCGCAGGCAAACTCATCCCCCTCCAACACCGGTGAACATCCAGGGATCAGACATTGAGATGGTGACATCTTTTAAATACCTGGGTGTTCACCTGAACAATAAACTGGACTGGACTACAAACTCCTCTGCACTCCATAAGAAAGGCCACAGCAGACTGTATCTGCTCAGGAGACTGAGGTCTTTTGGAGTGCAGGGGACACTTTTGAAAACATTTTATGACACCATGGTGGTATCAGCCATATTTTATGGAGTGGTTTGCTGGGGCAGCAGCATCACGGCTGCAGACAGGAAGAGGCTGGATAAGATTATCAAAAGGGCCAGCTCTGTCCTGGGATGCTCTCTGGACTCAGTGCAGGTGGTGGGAGAGAGGAGGACGATGGCTAAGCTGTCATCCATGATGGAGAAGGACTCCCACCCCATGAGAGACACCATCAGAGCTCTGGAGAGCTCCTTCAGTGACAGGCTGCTACACCCTAAGTGTACGAAGGAGCGTTACAGAAGGTCCTTCCTGCCTGCAGCTGTTTGACTCCACAACCAGCACTGCTCCCAGTAAACCACAATCACAGTCACATTCACAACAAACTCACCGGACATACGTGCAATAACAACACATATGTGCAATCATATCATCTGTGCAATTATAGCAACTGGACAATAATATATATATATATTATTTTTAATATGCTGGACATATTCTTAGCTCTACTTCTCTTTTATGTGTATATTGTTTTATTTATTTGTATTAATACTCTTTTAAAACCTATACTTCTTTTTTTTACTGCACTATCCACTTTTGCTGCTGTAACATGGAAATTTCTCCACTGTGGGACAAATAAAGGAATATCTTATCTTATCTTATCTTAAGTACAGAAGTTATGTGACAAATAATTCAACACTGACGTCTGGTGTCACACAGGTTACAAATACCGGCCTCTAGGTGAAAGCCTGGCATTTTTTTTCACATGGATTACATACAAATTAATCAATTACAGTGCATTTCTTTTCGTAGGTGTAGCTCCAAACGGTGTATGAGAACAGCTTGCTATGGGACCTTCCACGACCTGAAGAGGCTATTAGATACCTGAAGAATAGTATGACTATCACTAGTTAACATTTGGATATTCTGCAGGCCAACAAACAGTCTTTATATAACTGTAACTCCAGTCAGACCCACTGTGAGATTTCTATGTGTAGCAGTTTTATTTCGGCAGATGGAGGTCGGCATCAGCTGCTGTCATTCAAAACAAGCAGAAACACCCACGCCAACATCACACCTGCTGTCACAGCTCATCTGTTAGATGACAGCGATAAAAAAGAAAACAGCAGCGTTACCTGACAGGGCAGTGCACAAGGCAGCGAAGGCACTGAGCTTCAGTTTGTTCATGATACTGAAGCAGGGGCACTGCTCCAGGGTCATCAGAGCCCCGCCGGTGAAGAGCAGGGTGAGGTACAGACTCTCAGCCACAATACACAACCACAGGACACCTGGAAACACAGGAAACAGCGGGAGAGAGGATTGAGTTGTGCTGTCCTCATAATACCCCGTCCCTGATGAATAATCCCACTCATCTGAAGTCATGTGGGCACAACAGGTCTGCTCCTTTTAGGTCTGGAGATCTGGATCTGATCCTCAGGGACTACGCAGATTTATAAAATCAGGGCAGCAGCTGTTGATGCTAGTTGTTCATAGCATGCTTGTAAAGGTGATATTTCACTGTACGGGTGTAGGTTCTTTACCGGATAATGTAACAATCCTTATACTATGGCCTGTTTGGCTGCAGGGTGTCCATTAAGTACAGGATAATCCCCAACAAGGTGTCCATTATCAGGAATTAATGGACAACGTAGAGGCCAGAACCAACCGTTGCACAGCTAGTCTTTTTGTTAAAGATACAGTCAAATTATATGTACTGTTTTTCAACCATACAAATGTTCCTGATGTTGAATCTGACTAGTATAATGTTAGGTTTTTGCCTCATAGCTGAGCCAAAGGGTTCTATCAGCTGAGCAGACTTGAAATATCTCCCGCTGCCAAGTCATAGCTGAGGTTCGTCCTATTTACTGGAGAAGAGAACAACATTTCCATTGCATAACAACTTTAGGGGATGGTAATTATTTTTCTGGGTACTAGCAAACCCTTAGGGTTACCATGTAAACACAATGATTGCATTGTGGAAAAACTTTAGATTTTAGTTGTAAAACACATGAAAATATAAATTAATGGTATTAATTTTTTTCTTTGGTAAATGACCGTGGTATAAGCTGGTAGGTGTCAATAATCAGGAAGTAATGAACTTCATGCAGGCAACTGTCCTCTGCGCAGACTTCCACATCACCCAGTAATTTCTGATAATGGACACCTCATTTAGCATTATCGCTGAAATAATTCATGTTACGACCAACACAAAAAGTTATGTGTTTGTTTAACTCATCCTCACATTGTCGGTCTGGACATTAGTGGACTGGGAGGATGCTATGCTGGACTCACGAACTGGATGTACAATTACATTTTCCTTAACCTATCTGACACAGAGCAAAATATCTTTTTAACGTATATTTACATTCATTCTGCACACCTTCCTGCAAGTTGCATCCATCCATCCATCCACCCACCCACCCATCCATCCATCCATCCATCCATCCATCCATCCACCCACCCACCCACCCATCCATCCATCCATCCATCCATCCATCCAATCTTAATTTCTGTGAAATCATATTCTGTCCATCAGTCTCAATTGGAGAGATCGTGAAATCAAAACACTTATACGCTGAACAAAGCCTGCTGCCATAGTGGGCGAATTCATCCAAAATTTACCTAGAATCTAAAAGTAAAGTGATTCAAGCTGCAGATTGTGTTTTCAGTTTTCTCAACATCATAGCTTCCGCCTGCTTTTAACGCTGCACACAAGAGCATTTGAAGCTGTGATTGGATGTTTATAGACCAAATGCACAATGGGAATCATGATAGTTGTAGTTATCTACTGTTGTTGTATATATAGAAGTGGACGTAGTCACAACGATGTCACCCACTGGCTTGTGGACTTTATCTGATTAGCGGTTGATACTAAAAATGGTCAAATTTCGGTAGCTTGTCCTTATTACAGAAATAATGTTACCAGTGTTCAGGTATACATCATACAGTTTTCTCTAAAAACATTCAAACTCATTGTTAAAAATGTCAGACCTCCATCATTTTACCTCTTTCATGTTCTGGTGCAATCTCCGAGAAGTCTCGACAGTCAAACCCTGCGATGAGAAGAAAAAAGATGTAAGTAAAGTAAAATTAATGTTGTAGAAATAGCTGACACTTTCAGTATTTTACAGGTCTGTTATTACCTAACTATTTCCTATGATGTTCCCTTGATGAGAAAATGTCATTTTGTACTAATTATAGAGAAAAAAAGGACTTTCTTTTGGAAGTTTTGATCAAATGAAATCTAAGCAAATATCCATGCATTATTCATTTATTGGAAACTTTAATATTACTTTGCATGCCTGTTGGTAAATTTTGGGATATTCAGCTGACCTGCTGTGCACTGACTACGACACTCTTGTTTATGCTAGCATTTAATTTAAATCAATTAACTGCAAATGTAAATATTGATATAGTTACCCAGATCCAAGTGTTTTACAAGTAAAATAGTAATTATGGGCTGTGGAATGGCCTGTTAAAACATGCACATGTAATCTAATCAACATTATCTAAGCATAACATACAACATTTTCCTCTCAAAATAACCCACTTTGAGAACATTACTGTTTTTCTGGAAATATATACATGTATATTTTTCTATAAACTTTATGATTTTTTTATGGAAATATTACCACTAATTTCTGGAAATCAGTTTTTTCTATAAATATTAAAACCTTTTTATTGAAATAATGAAACAATATTATCATTATTACTATTATTTCTTTTCTGGAAATATTCTGACTTCTTTTCTCAAAATATTGACCTAATTCTTGAATTTTTATTTTTTATTTTTATTTTTTCTTCTTAATGCTCTATCAACCAAGAACCCTTGAAGAACCCTCTCTCCAAAAAAGGGTTCATGAGAAACAAATGGTTTTGGGTAAAACCTCAGCCTTTCAGGAAGAATCCTTATTTCTAAGAGTTTAGATTAAACAATTTGTCTCTAAATTGCATGCAAATCCTTATACAAACTTATTCTATACTCAGCCTTATTACCAGAGCTTATGAAACCAGATGTGGCTTGCATGCAATGCTAAGAGAAATGGTTTTAATCTGGTTCTGACCCACAGGACCTCTGCTAGCAATGTTAAAAACGATATCTTACAAATACACAGCGTGATGAGTATGAGTAAGGTAGTTGTATTTTCTGATAATAATTGCACTTCCTGAGATACTGTTAACATGTAACACAACAGTTTCCTGTTGTTCCTCATTGATTTAAAGTGGGCGGGGCCCCGCTGGAAAAAGGTGATATCACATATTTGGAACCAATCAGGATAAAGCAACAAGTTTTTGAGTTTAAACTCTTCATAAATGATAACCAAATATTTTTCAAAACCTAGGATGTTGTTTATTTAGTCATGAACTTCTAATGTTTTCAAGAAAACCATGTTTTCAGGCTTTAAGCAACACAAACATTTTACCGCCTTCTCCTGATTGAAGTTATTGCAACTCAGTCTCACGGCAATTTGTGAAATACTCACAAATTGAATCTATTTGATTTGTGTACATAGACACAAATTTAGCTTTTTTTTCCATGACGTTCAGTGTGAAAACATATTTTTTCATGCTTTTTCCTACAAACGTGAAACTTGACACGTGTCAATTTCCACTCCAGTCTTTTCAAAATAAAATTGTTCAGTTAGATTTAGGAAAAGTTTGACTTGGTTAGGGCTTAGGCAACAAAAGTACTCCATAAGGTTTCGTGGTTTGGATTAAAATAACTCTGGAAGTGCTGTAACGTAAGTATGGAAACTATGTGACAAATAACTCAAAGCTGACTTGTGGTTTCACATGGGACATTGATCACCGGTCTCCTGGGTGAAAATCCTGTGCTTTTTTGACCCACCCATCCACCCGACCTCCTCCTTATGTTATGTTCACCGCTTGTCATACTTCTTGGTTCACAATTATGTGGATTACCTGCGAATTGATTTTGTGCTGCCCATCACAAAAAAAATGTGACATTTGTGTCTATGTACATGAATCAATACATTAAATTGTGTGACTATTTCACGAACTGCTTTGCGACTGGCTGGTTATTAAGGCAACTTTCTAAATAGGAAAGATGCTCTTTCATGCCGTGTTTTGAACTTAAATTAATTATTCATGAAACTGTCTTAAGCAGTTTTCTTTGCAGGATTTGTCATCTGCTGAAGCAATATGTTCAGTATGGAGTGTAATATTGCAGCATGGGAGTGCAGTTATTGTACTTGTACTTTACATTAATCGCCTATCGTCTACAAACATAAATGAGCTACTGTGAGAAAGCATCTCCTTGTACCTACATAATAGTTCAGTGTATTTCCCAGTGAATAGATGGTAAGTGTTGACATTTAGAAAGTTGGCAATTAGGAGATTTACAATTGATTTTTGCTTCCTCCACCATGACTTCCCATTTTTGAACACCTGGCTGAAGCTGAAGGGTCATTGTCAGACTTACCGTTCATGTCGGCGGCCTGCTCACAGGAGAAAAATATTCCTGTGTGAAACTTCCTCAAAAGAAACTTTTCCTCTCCGCTCTCAAAGATGTACTGGACCAACCGGGTGTCGTTGATGTTGGAGCTGTTGAAGCGGATGCAGAACCACTGCTTTACCTTTACCGGCGGTCCTGTGCAGAAGGGTTTGGGCACCTTCCTGGTCCCCTCACACCAGTAGCTGGTGGTCACTGCTGATAAGGCAAAAGCAAACGCCACAAAGTTGAGGGTGAGCGCCAGAGAAGCCCGCCGCCCGCGCTCTAGCCTCATGGTCGTGGCCAGGCCAGAGGAAATGAAATGAAAAGGCAACTAATCCTGGCTTTCGATATGTAGCCACCGTGTTTCCCCTCCCAGCAGATCTATCAAATCTTCATAATCTTGTTGGGGCTCCTTGGGTGAGAATCCTGTACATCCCTCCGCCGCCTCTAACGGTGCAGCACCACCTCGAATAAAGGATTCATTCTCTCCACTTCCACTGAAACAATAGAAACCCATGGCACTCTTTGCTCTTCTTTGCTTCATTTGAACTCTTTCACTCTTTGCTGCTCGTCCAACCCCATAATCGCTCCTCCCCTTCTACAAATCTTCTCCTGCAATACTATCCATTGCAAATAGCAAATTATATTCCAGACTTCCTCTGAGCATAATAAAAAAAGATTACCATGATCTTAGATTACAATCTGGGACAAGTCTTCCTGAATTTTCTGCGTTTCATGTCGAAACGCATCTCGAAGCAATTGCAGCCACAGACATAAGCTGATCTGTGACATAATGTGTACAGTCTCATGTGAAAATCCATCCATAATGTGTGCGCCTGCAGGACAAATCTCTTCATGTCTAATAGCCTGCTGATGTGGGATGCGCCGCGCAAACGAAGACAAATTACTTACAGAAGTATGTGAAAGAGATGACAGATGTTAGGAGAAAACATCTGCTGCCTTTACTCTGATAGATACAGAGTAAGTAGACAGATTGTCTTTTCCTCTCAATGATTTTCCATCACTTTCTGCAGCTCAGACTTTCAGCAACAAATGTGTCACCTTTGGTTTGAGCTGTGATTTACTGAGTGGAAATGATTGTCTTTTTAAAAGCTGAAATGCAGAGTGAGATACAAAACTTTGTCATGTCTTGCCAACATTAAATGGTGATGTCTGAGATTAAAATGGACGAGCCGATGATCTGATGACACTAAGAGGCATTAAGACAGTCGTTCCCAACCTTGGCAAGATAAATCAGACCGGTTGAAGATGGTTAACATGAAACAGTCCTCCAGGGAATGCTAACATCAGCATGCTAACATGCTTACGATGACTAGCCTATGCTACCATGCTGATGTTAAGCAGGTATAACATTTGAGTTCAGCGGGTCATCGTGCTAACATTTATTAATTAGCACTTAACACAAAGTAAAGTTGAGGCTGATGGGAATTTTATTAGTTTTGCAGACATTTGGTCATGAACAATGGACTGTAATATAAGATATCAGCATGATGTCACCCATTGGTTTGTGGACTGCAGTTTTGAAGCCATTTTGGCCACTGACATTTTGTTTTCTGGCTGTCACCATCTTCATTTTTTGCAACCAGAAGTGACATGAAAGGGTGCTGATAAGTACAACCAAAGGCTGAATAAGATATTTTTAGGTGATAGTCTATTTGACTCTAAATGGGACCATAATTTACGAAATAAACATCATGCTGTATGGAAGAAGACTAGAAACTAGTGACTGAGACCATAAACTCATGTTTATAATGTTTACTGAGGTAATAAATCAAGTGAAAAGTAGGCTCATTTTCTCATAGACTTCTATACAATCAGACGTCTTTTTGCAACCAGAGGAGTCGCCCCCTGCTGGATATTAGAAATAATGACAGCATTGGCTTCTTTTTTCATGGCAGTCCATCCAATATTTCTCAAGATATTTCAGTCTGAATGAAATTTTCTCACATTTATTTATAAAATACTATAATAAGCCTTTAAAACTATTTAAATGCAATAACTCTTTGGTTGAACTGATTTCAAGGGTCACAAGCAAAAAGTATTTGACATTTCTTTTAACAGTTAATTAGCAAATGTTAGCATGAAAACATGTCACAGAAAGATGAACATGGTAAAGCACCACTGTGCCTAATAACAGCCTCACGGAGCCCCGAGCATGGCTGTAGACTAACTCTTATTTCACAACATGTACTCAGAAACTGGAAATAAATCTTGAATATTCCCTCAGACACAGCAGCTGTGTCATGTTTTCTGAGCTAAATCCAAATACACTTAATGAAAAGGTAAAAAAAACCTAAAACATCCAAGCTTATAGAGGTACAGCGATGATTTAAGACCTCTAGTTGAGAACCATGTCCTCCGACCACATTTTATATATGACGACCCCAGGCATGGTCCACTATGGTCCTGAGTTACAGATCTTAAGACCATGTTAAGTAATATACCATGAAGACCACCACAGACCTTTTCTACAGTATTAATAAACTGCAATGTGGCAAGTTTTTAACTAACACATATCTAGAATATACTGAATATTGGAGGTCGAGTAACAGAAAATAAATGTTTTTTCTTGTTGTGTATCTGTAGGTGTTCAAAAACAATTAAGCAATTCGGAAACGGGTATGAAGGTCTGATGTGTGTTAACATACAGAAAAGCCTTTAGAGTCTTAGCGCTCTTTGCAAGAAAACTATTTGCATCAATTAATGTTGATTCATTGTCAGGTAAATTCATCTTTAAACTTGAGAGCAGCGCTTTGAGTCGCAGCCAGCATCTCACTGAGTGACTCTCCTGAACACAAAGAGATTATTATGAACATTAGCTTCAGTGTAATAAAAATGTAAACACAGGAAGCGCAAGTCCAGCGTTACACTTGATGAGGCAGTAAGCCTGTTGTACATTGAATATTTCCTGGACTCATCCCTGTCTTACATAATAAATACCTGCCGGCGGGGAACTCGTTCTGAGTAAAAGACGTAACATCGGTGTTTAGGACTGGCAGATGGGAGCCTTTTGCCCAGAGACAGAGATGCTCGGCATTCTGTGCATTTTATAACACAATCTCAATGTTATGGGATTGTGTGAAAGTATGTGATGATATTTGAAAGCCAAAGAATGATTTGCTTTCATAATCTTTTTTTGTAAAGGTAGATAGACTTCAGTTTCAGATAGATGTTTCCAACATAGAAGATAAGAGCAACACACATTCACCAGCTGAAAAACGCAAAACGCTGAAAATCTTAACAGATTTTGAAAATGTGAGAGACCCCATGCATAATGACATTATGAATAATTTAACAGTTTTGTCCCTGTAGTATGGAGAGCAACGGTTTGGCCAAAACAGCACACACTAATAGTTTCATTCATGAACAACAAGAGTCCCAACTAAAAAAATGTCTTGCGATCAAATGTGAGTTTATGCTGCTTTCATAGGCAACTCGTGAACTTGTGTTCATGACATGGGAAGTCGTGAACACAGCATGCGTTGCGTTCAAGTGGTTGTCGTGAAGAACACCGCTGCTAAGCAACAGCAATATTAACATTACTGTCTAGAAACCAGAGGTAACAATTTAGCAGGCAAAGGCATAATGACAAAGCAGACCGATGAGGCCGGTGGGAATATCAACATTTAACTCTGTCGTATCGTAAATTTACCATGAAAAACAATATGTGAGTAAAATTACAATATGCTGTACAATATTAACTTATTACGCACCGAGAAATGAACTTCCATGGGCTCCACCATTTCTCACAATGTCAACAAACACGTCACAAGTCGTGACGAACTTTCCATTTATGAGGTCGTGAATTCGACATGAGGGGGGCGTTCATATGGACCCAACTCCTAGACATAGTAAACATAGTAAACATGGTAAACATCGTAAACATGACATTTGAATCCCATTTGAAGGCACCACTAGTGTAAACAAACATGGCGGACATCAAGAATTATCAATGTTAGATTTTGCTCTATTTTATACTGAAATTTCACAAAGGATAGATGGATGAGGTCATGGATGAACAGTTGCTATCAAACATGTTGAACATATTTTATATTTACCATTTGAAATCGGAGCGGCCATGATGGACTTCTGAGCGGTCTTAAAAAGACAGTCTTAACATACCTCACACCACAGGAATATGTGGAAAGCATTAGTCTACACTGTTTACACTGATACACTGTCGACTGTTTTCCTCTCACCTTTATCCTGAATACTTTAAGTCGTTCATCTAAAAGCATCAGCAGTGGAAGTGTACAAATAGAGTAGTACTAATGGATTACCAGCACTGCCATTACACAGCACATCCCACTCATCCCAGTTCATTAATTGCCTTAACTCGCTGTGGTTTTGGCACCACTGCAGCAGATGGTCTCGTAATCTGGCCTGAGACTATTACACTGGTGACAAAGATAATCTCATCTCCTTTATTGTGGATGAGCAGCGCACACCACACAGGGATTCACCATGACCCCCAGTGTCCTGCCGTCATCTGACTACCTCACCACCCTGTTACTGTGTCTAAGTAGTGAGTATAATGTTAATTTACAACATATTTACGAACAAAAGCCCTATTTTACAAGTATTTATTGTAAAAACAAACAATAAAACCAACAAACAGACAAAAAGGGAAACAGCTTTAAAACTTGGGCTGTCAATCAATTAAAATAGTTAATCATGATTAATCGCAAATTAATCACAGTTTTTTATCTATTGGAATATACGTTAAAAGGAGATTTGTCAAGTGTCTAATACTCTTATCAACATGGGAGTGGGCAAATAGGCTGCTTTATGCAAATTTATGTATGTATGGAAATCAATTAACAACATAGAAACAACTAGAAAATCACTCGGATAGCGCAGACCTCCACCAAGCACCATAGTTTTCCCCCTGGCGGTTTCTTCTGGATCTATCTCCTCAAGTATTAAAGCTAGATCAAATTCGTTGACATACTTCAGATGCTGAATTGTCTCAGCTACACGATGCTGCTTGTTAGAAATTTCTACCTCTTATATTAAATGCACAGTCGGCCAAAATGTAAGAGTACCCCCATTTTTTATATAAATTGCTATAAAATCTGCTATGTGGATCAGATCTGGATCAGCCTTTGGGATTTGATAGAAGTACACATTGTAAATCCCTGAGTCAAATTTCATGAGCTTTGGGCAACAATTACCAGAGACATTGAGAAACAATTTTTTTGGGTCCCATTGACCCCAATGTTAACGGAAATTTCAAAGTGATCCAGAATCCAGGATTTCTTCCGGATCACCCCCAAAATTAAGTTGTTATATATGTTATGTTGTTATATATTATAAATAATTAAGTTCTTCCTTTTCACATTTTCGACACACCCTGAAAGTTTCATCAAAATCCGTCCGTAAGTTTTTTGAGTTATCTTGAACACAGACAAACAAACAAACAAACAAACAAACAGATAAACGCTGGCAAAAACATAACCTCCTTGGTGGAGGTAATTAAGTTTTGTCTGCATTCACAACAAGTTAAAATCGAGAGTTGTTGGAGATTGTTTAAAGAAAGCTGCAGTTGTTCAATATAAGTTTGTAGCTTGAAAAGATCATCGGCATAGAGACGGCCACTACCAGCAACCTGGTGTGATACAGTATTATTTACGTGCAGTATCAGGTAAACAGAAGAGGATCCAGACTAGATCCTTGAAGAACTTCAGAAAGTATCTCAGGTACTGAGGTATCCAACAATGTTTTATTTATGGTAAAAAATAAAAAAAAAGATCTGTGTGACAATAATCATCCTAATTTAAGCAATAAGTTACATGATTTTCTTTGTCCAAATGCTTTTAATTCACTACATGCGGATTCCAAATTTACACTAAAAGGTAAGTGAACGTCATTCATCATATTAACATCTAGATCCTCTGAAAGTGTGTTTGTCTTTTTCTACATAGCAACTGATGATGTTGTGTGACATTTTGTTGAAATTTAATTGCCTTTAATTTTAGGTCAAAAAGAAACCACGTATTATTAGTGATTGTTAACCCTATCAGACACGTACCTTAATTCGAACAGTTTTATAGTTTTAACTCTTTAAAATCTGCATATGATTAAAAAATTACAATATAATTTGTACATAAGTATTCATTATTACATAACAAGTCAATTTGTTTCTTTACCAAGATAATTTTCTTTGAGATGATTTTATTTGATGTAGTGACATTGTATAATATGCATCAACAGCCACAGTATTTTAGCTTGAATGAGTAAATGTAAAGTAAAGTAATATGTTATTGTCATAGCAGCCCACAGTTTATTGACTATTAGCTCATAAATAACTTTTAGAAATGTGTTATTTAATCCTTGCAATATTTTTAAATATATATTTCAAAGCAAAACATACATGTTACACAGTACAGATATATGCAAAATTGCTAATAATATTCTGGTGGAATAAGAAATATCAAAATAAATTCAGTAAAACAATGGACAGCATTCATGGACTGCATTTAAACAAACAAAAAATATATAAAATTAAATACAATATCCAGGAAAATGTTGGTGGATGGATAAGAAGTAGAAAATCTAGATTGATACTTGTATTACTAATCATGTTTTATGTGTAGCCTGATGTAACTCAACAGCACAGAGTTATTATTAAGCCCAGGGATGGCAGATGGGATTGCAGTTTAAGCACTAACGCTGCAAAAGGCATATAAGGTCTCCCAGATGTTGACCTTTAAAATGTTAGCCACCTGTTGTGTTTAATCCTCTGCTTATACCTCCAGTATTTAACTGCGTCTTCAAAAAGGTGTCATAGTGGTGTGACGTGGTTATCCCCTTAATCTTCAAGAGAGCTGTCTGGATTTAGGTACTGATGACCATAATCCCATTTAGCACCTTGAGGGGCCGCCAGGGTGAATACTAGGCAGAGTGACTTGAACGGGTGCTGCTGAGGTTTTAACCCCAAACAGAGGAGGGCAGGGAGACAAGACGAAGTTTCACCTTTGTGGAAGTCCTTCTGCAGGATGGGGAATTCTAAGAGCAGCGCTTTGTCGAAGGAGCTCCTGGACGAACTGAAATCTAACACGAAATATTCAGAGTCCGAACTCTGCACCTGGTACCAGTCCTTCCTGAAGGAGTGTCCTGGTGGGAAGATCAGCAAGCAGCAGTTTGAAGGCATCTATGCCAGCTTCTTCCCAAACGCAGACCCTACAGAGTATGCACGGCACGTGTTCAGGAGTTTTGACACCAACGCAGATGGCACTTTGGACTTTAAGGAGTACATCGTCGCTCTGCACCTCACATCCGGGGGAAAGACTCTGCAGAAGCTGGAGTGGGCCTTTGCCCTGTACGATGTGGACGGGAATGGAACCTTCAGCAAAAATGAAATCCTAGAGATTGTTAGGGTACTTTTGCCTTCTTCTTTCATCATGATGGTGCAGAAAACAGTATATACTACTTACATCCTTAAGTATTTAATATATTATACATTTCCTTTATCCCTGCATTAAGACTTGCATTCAGTCTTTCCAAAATCCTTTAACATGGATAAACATTGGACAAATTGTATATTATTCCATAATTTGGTTCATTTATTTTCTGCTTGGTAGATAATTTATCATGTTATTGCTATTTACGCCTTTATTCCCTCAAAGATGTCTGTAATGGGAACAAAAGAGACTGTAAGTGACTAATCAGGTCATAATGTTGTAGACTTAGTTACATGGTTTTAAATTTTTAAAGGCAGAATAATAACCAGACTCGACTACACAAATAATTGTGTAATGGTGTAAATTGCCATTATAATTTCCCCATTTCAAATTCCTCTTTTAGACAGACAAACAAACTCCCAAAAGATTCAATTTAAAGTTATAAAAAACACAAGAAAAGCCAGCAGAACCAGCAAACGCTTGATGAATGATCGTTTAATTTTTTCGGCTCTAACTGAATTCGTTGTAAAGTATTCTTTATATTCTTGGTTATTGTTTTTGTTATTAAATTAAGTTAAATCAGTGAATTACTCTCATGCAGTCAATATTCAACATGATTCCTACTGATGACCAGAAGAACCTCCCCGAGGATGAAAACACGCCGGAGAAGAGGGCAGAAAAAATCTGGGAATTCTTCGGGAAGAAGGAAAATGGTAACTCACGATTTACTCCTTTTAACAGCTGCTCTCAAGTTGTTGTGTACCTTCACGAACAGCCTCGTGTGATTGATTTTTCATTCTTTCACAGATAAAATCTCAGAGGGAGAATTCATTCAGGGTGTGATGGACAACAAGGACATCCTGCGGTTGATACAATATGATGAGCCTCAGAAAATTAAAGACAAGCTGAAAGAGAAGAAGCAGTAATATAGTGGCTAAAGCCCCTTCATGTGATTTTAAGACTTTCATTTTTTGGTTTACATCCTAACATGAGCTGGCTGCTTGTCCAGTTTGACTCACGTCTGTCTCTTTTTCTATTTTACTGATTAATTTATTTTTTTGGTCTTAGCAACCAGCCAAACATGTTGCATTTTTGTCTTCGTACCCAGAAAACAATTAAATCATTGCATTTCTTACAAGAAAACCAAAGCTGGGGAACACTTGAAATGGCAATTAAAGACCTGAGTTTGAAACTTGAGCAGTTACACTGTGGATCTGTATTATACTGCCCTATAAAGCCAAAATGCAGTAACTAAATGAGTAACACTGGATAAGCTAGTCCAGCTAAACGCCAACTAGCCCAGCTAGCAGGTTAATAATGACTGCCGTCAATTTCATGTGATTAAACTACATTTAAATCACATTTTTGTGTTGAATTAAACATGCAGATTCGCTTATGGGTTATAATGGAGAAGAGAGAGAGAGAGAGAAAAGAAACAAAGAACACATTTTGTTAATAGCGTAGCGTTTTCCCTCCATCCTCTAGATTGCTTTTTTTAGGTTCTAATAAGGACATTGACACTTTCACTAGAAGGGCACTCGGAGAACGCAGACCACCACCAAGGCCATGCCCATCTTTCTATGTTAACAAAAGAGAAAAGTACTTTGTATATTCGCGCCGTGATTTGGATCTACTCCAAAATTTAAAGGGTTCTTCATTGGCCCATGCTACATCCGTCCACCATGTTTAATGAAAATCGGCCAGTAGTTTTTCCGTAATCCTGCTGACACACAAACAAAACAACAAACAAACTAAACCGAAGACATACATGCTCCTTGGTAGGGGTAATAATCAGGCTATAAGGCATACAATTTTCTATATATCAGTTAAACATTTCAGCAAACGCCACTGTTTCTGTATTTACTGTTCTTCAGCAGCATAGGCGTCCGTATCCTGACTTTGTGTCCATACGAGGTTAAATCGAGACCCCTGCTCCAGGCCGCCACCGCCTCTGTGTTTACATGCCAGCCATGACAGACAATTTACCCTGTCCCGTCTGGAAGCATACCAACCATGTTTGTTCACACTTGGATTCATTCATTAGGTTGATAGCAAGAAAGTCGTGACGAGAGCTCCTTATGAGAGGAATTAGGCTCAGGTTAACAATCCACCTGTATCAGCCAATCCTATTAGGATTTGAAGGTCAGTTGAGACAAACAACCTCCTTACTCAAGTCTGGTTAGGATAATGTGGGCTTGGCGCTGTGAAGGACACCTTGCTGGATAGCACTTTTGTTTAGTTATAAATATTCTTAAGCAAATTATAAATGATAATTGATGTGCCAGTGCAAAATATTATGTTTTAAGCAATGACAACATCTATTTTCACTGAAAACATTGGCCTTCGACCACATAGATGGGTTGGTAATCAGTGACAAGGACAGAAGAAAACTCCTATGCTTATGTTGATTATGTAATTTTTTAGCATGTTTTTGAAATCGCTATTTTTAATTAAAGGTGTTTGAGTTTTCTAATGCTTCGTGCTTGAGGCCAACGAAGGTACTGAATGTCTTTTTTCATTAAATATTACCAAGACTTTTAAGGCAGGGGTTCTCAAACTTTTTGGGGCCAGGGACCCCTTACAAGAGGATATTTTCCAAGGACCCCATCTTAATTGCAACACCAATCAAGTATACGTATCACTACCGTTTGTACTCTCTTGATAATGATAAACAGAAATGCATTTCAATTTGAATAATGTTAACACCACTTTGTTTTGCCATGATATTGCAGGTACTTTGTAATGTCTCATTAGCTTGGTTGGCTTCATGGTTTCTTTCGCTAGCACCTGAAGACACATCACGCATTTTAGTCTTTTGACACTGTTCTTAATAAAACCAAAGTCGATATAACAATTGTCATATTTTCTCAATTTAGCTAGTTTAGTCTTAGCATCACTTGATGATGTGGATTGGGTTGGGGTTATATTCTCCACGCTCACCAGTTAGCTAAACTAAGCAGCAGCAGGAACGGTTCGTCGTGCCCTGAGTGAAGTGACTGATCCATGATCATATCAGACTTCCTATTGGCCCAAAGCTAACGTGAGCGGGAGTAATGGACACAAAGGTTTTATTGGTGCAAATGGTTCCCATCTGTACATAGCTATGTACTTGTGTACTACACTATGTACTACAAAATATTTTGCAGACCCCCTGGTTAAGTTCCCCGGACCTCACTTTGAGAAACATTGTTTCAAGGGACTGTATGTAAATGATTTGGTGCAGGGAGAGAGCAACAGGAAAAAGGTCATTTTTCCATGTAATAGTCATATAGGCTAAGCAGTTACATCAAACAAGTTTAAGTATAGATTCTGAGCCCATAAAAAGCAAATCAGAAATATAGTGCTTTGCTGAAGGGAAGGTCGGCTTTGCAGCATCATAAAATGACCTCAAGATCAAAAGTTTCAGCTGATTAAACCATGAAAACAATGAACTACCTCTCAATACAGTTACATAACAATGCACTGTGATATTAAATTTTCAAAGAGGAGATTTATTTTGGACACTGCATTCCACAGGACACCGTCTGGACAGAGGTCACCTATGATCAAACATTCGTAAAACATCGGGAACATCGGATTTGAATGCACGTTATGAAAATGTTAATCACAGAAGGGCAGTAAACTCAACCGTTACGTCATCATGAAACTGTTGAACATTTAGTTGGAACATAATAACTTGTTACATTTAGTGCACAACATTGACACACACTGATAAAACCTCTACAACAGATATGCTATTTAAACCTGCGCGTGAAGCCTTTTGGGTTCAAAGCAAAGTCTGAAACAAAGATGACTTCATTTAGCACAAAAATATTGTAATGCACTTTACACATTATCAATGTTGCTGATAAGGCAGGTAAGCATATATATATATATATATATATATATATATATATATATATATATATATATATATATATAATTTATTTACCATAGCAATTCTTTTCTTGTGCCCAGCAGCTGGATTAGGATTACGACTTGTACGTCTATTTGATTGGCGTCGTGCTGTTGAGAAATTTAAAACGGCCACAGAAAGGTAATAATCCAAATAAATCCAGAGCAGATAGACCCAACAAAATGTAGACAAAGACAGACACATACATGTAAACACAGACACACACTGTTCATGCAGTCTCTGATAAAATTCATCTGGGCAACTGGGATGAGTAAACTGGAATAAATCAATAACGTCCTGGCCTGGAGTATAAAGAGGCAAAATCCCATCCCTCCAGTGGATCCCATTGAACGGTGGTCAACGGTGAGAGACAAATTGTTTTTCTGATCCTGTTTCTATTGCGCCATGAAACACACTTATGATGATTTGTCAATTTCAAAGATAATTTTGCAAGTCAAAAAAAAAAAACTGAAAATATGTAATCGGAAAGACAACACACCCAAAAGTGCCGTATGTGCCTCTCTGAAACTAAAAAGACCAGGAGTCGCTGGATAAACCACCACAGGTATGATGACATGTTGAGAGATGTAGTTAACTAAGCAGCATAGGTGCAGTTTGAACCTTAAGATTGGGGGTTCACCAAAAAAAAAAAAAAAAAAAAATCTAGAGGGAATGTATGAGGTCTAATATATTGGGATGCTGTGAGTCACCCACATATTACACTGTGTCCTAACTGAACGTAATGTGAGCCATTGCAAGCGACAAAATCAGTTTGATAGCATCGATTTCTATAATGTAATTTCCTTACTGGCAATGCAGCACCGCTTTGAGTTGAGCTTTTGTCAGACACTTCTTTTCTATTTATCCCTGTCGCTTGCTTTGAAAGTGTCACAGTGGACGAGGAACGGCTGATTCATGAAGCTGAAATTAGAAATTATCTGAGATGGTACCTCCTCATTTCACTACAAACACCTAAATAAGCTGGCTGGAGGGAGATCACCTCAAAGTTTCCTACTTGCGATTGGCTATATTTCATTTCATTTACTGTAAATATCACAATATTAAATGTGCGTTTTCAGTTTAAAAAGTACCTATGTCTTATAGTTTACATATCGTAACATAAAGTACTTCTTTAACAGTGTGTGGACAGAGGGTGTTATTATAAGTCAATAAAAAGACCATCTATCTTCATATCTTGTTGGCTTCTTATTCTGTCAATAAGTAGACACAAGTTTGATGTTATACGGCTACAAGGGGGTTCAGTCCTGAAACAGCGCAAACTGCTGAGCGGTTTCACACAAAACTAACAATTCAAAGAGGATCAAAAAAATTATGTGTCTCTCACTGTTGAGTATTTTTTCCTAAATTAGGTCCCATGGGGTCCACCGGGAAGAGGCGGGACTTCACCTCTCATTCACGCTCTTTAATTTGTTGAATTTTGCTTTCTGTTTTCAACCACCATCGTAAAGATATTCTCTGTACATTTACCAAAAATAAAACAAACAACATTGTACAGTACAAACACCTTGTCAGCCTCAAAGATCATTTGGGCCTGTTAAACATCTGACAGCAAAATACATCTAGCCTGTATGTACAAATGTACACTGATGCAGTAGAGTAGAATATGTCAAGGACATTCCAGGTATATAACCATTAGGCACTAAAAGGTGTTTCAGCGTAACTTGGACCACCTTTTTCCTCTGGACTGATCCAAAATAGACCCTGGCCTTAACCCGATCAACCACGTGTTTGGACCTTTGACGAGCATAGTCAAAATCACATTCCTAAACACTGTATGTGTGTATCTTTTTTAAACAATTGAGGTTACTGGCTATTAACGCTGTACACTCATTTTTTGTGAGAAAGCTCCTAAAGTCTGTAGCGTACTAGATGAAGAATACCTTGTGTGTAAATTCAATGAACTATACCAACAACAACCATCATTGTTCCACAAAAATGTGCAGCTCTCCATATACAGAAAAAGCAAGATATTCAAAACATGCATTTCCACCAAAATGAACCAGCAAAATATGAAAATATATCATATTCAGTCTAAGATCTCAATATGCTTCAATATCTGTATCGAAAATAAAGGTAATATTAATAATCAGACTTTTTTGTTTGGTTCACTCAAACAGTGAAAAGTGTAGATTGAAGCTAAACTAAATGATTCAAAATACATAGATTTTTTTCTAATAATGTCAACTTTACAACAGGTAAACAGCAGAATATGTTAAATGGCATTCAATAAGCTAATGTTGATTATGATAGGGTTAAATTTAGAAGGAACATGCTGGTACTTTGATCCATTACTGTTTCCTGACTGCATTAAGAATGAATCTTTCCTTCTGTTATTCCGGTCAGAGAGAGGATGAGCAGACCTCAGTAGTCTGAACATGCACTGTCCCTGGATCAGTGTTATCAGAAGTGTTCGGGGACTCTGTGGATATGTTATAATACTGAAGACAGAATGGCTGATCCCAGGTCAGGATGCTCTATATGTCCATATCCACGGGTCGGACCTCGCCGGTGTTATTCTCCTTCACCCACAGCTCTCTGTCTTTGGCTGGATCCACGTTCTGCAGCAGCTGGTCGACCGGCTCCACCATCTACAGACACATTACCAGACACATGACCCCATAAAACTATTTGGGAAATACACTTATTCACTTTCTGGCAGAGAGTTAGATGAGAAGACTGACATCACCAGTGGTGGAAGTACTCAGATCTTTTACTTGAGTAAATGTTGAATTACCACAGGGTAAAAATACAGTGCCATGCCGTTGTTTAGATAGTCCGTTATTCTGAAACAGTCTGAAAAATCCCACTAGAGTGAAAGCCCATTATTCCAAAAACAAACGCCCATTGCTCTGAAAATGATCAAATTATTAGCTCAAATGGACAAGAAAGCTAAAGAAGAAACAATAATGTATTCCATGAAAGCAATGATTAAACTTGGGATTGTAATATCAAGTCCTACGAGCTCAATTGATAACCTGGAGAAATCCAGTGACTGCTGTGAAAGTGCAGCTGACAACTAGAGAAAGACCAAGTGATGGCATGGAAAGACAGCTGACAAAAGGAAAAGAGCCCAACGAGGTTCTCATAGACTACCTATCCATGACGGCAGGCTCCGATGCTCAGGTAAGTGAAGAGGAGTCATCCCTCATCGCTACAAAAAGTCCAAGGAGGAAAATACCCCTTGATTCTTCAAGAGTGGGGGCGGAAGAGGACTCATTGATTGACAACCCGTTAACTGACCCTGGCATGAATACAACAACAGATAATTGGCACAGCACTAATAGTATCAGCTGCGGGACAACAGCTCTGAATATGCAGCTGCAGTTGGTTCAAGGGTAACATCCATCAGAGGCCTAAAAATACATCAAGGGAGGATGAAATGCATGAAGGAAGTGAGGCCGGGACCTCACACTGACCATTATCTCCTGAGAGAAAGGTCAAGTAAGTCAAGTGAAGCTCAGCGGCAGGATACAACCCACAGTCCAATGAGCATCAACATCCCAGTGGCTGAGGAGAGTATTTCGAGCACACCACCTGAGAACCTGAAGCCCAGTCAGATGCAGTCTGCTTAGGAGAAGAACATCCAAGGCCACACACCTCAAGTTAAGTGGCTAAAATCCGACAGCAAAAAAGAGTGGACATGACTTGACACAGACCTGAGCAAGATCCTGGATGAGCTCCAAGGAACAGTGCAAAAAGAACTAGTGAAAATAGACTTTTTGATCTACTGTTACGGAGCAGAAAGGTTTGGAACAAAAGAGCCAGGAAAGAAGGAAAAAACAAGCCCTCTGAAGTGCAGAAGGCAGCAAGAAATCAAGCGCCTTATCAAAGAGACAAGGAAACTGAGGACACGGTGGAAGAAATCCTTGCTGGAGAAGAGAGGGGGCATCAGCCTCTTGCAGCAGACCTAACAGAACACCTAGGAAGACTCTGAAGAGCAGAAAACCTCAGTACTCGATGCAAGAAGAAGGAGAGGGCAAGAGCAGCCTTCTACAAGGATCCCTTCAGATTTGTGACAGGACTTTTCCCAAAGGAAAAGACTGGGTCACTTAAGGTACCAAAGAGAGAGCTGGAGGAGCACCTGAAAACAGCGCACACAGACCATTGAAGATGTGAGCAGAGGGGGATACCTCCAGATGTGCCACCCATCCCTCATCCAGAACACCAGTTGGATGATAGCACCCCAAAGTGTAGCGAGGTTGAGAAAGTGATAACGAAGGCAAATGGAGGTCCCTACCAACTGTACAGAAATACTCCAAGTGTCCTACAGTTTCTGTGGAGGCTAATGAAGATGGCATGGAAAAAGCAAACCATCCCAAAAGAACGGCGAAAAGCAGGGGGGCAGTAATCCCCAAGGAAAAGGATGCCTTGAACCTCGATCAATTCCGACAAATCAATCTCCTGAATGTTGAAGGTAAGTCTTCTTTACCATTGTTGCCCAAAGGTAATCAACCTATCTGAAACAGAACAACTTGATAGACACATCGGTACAGAAAGCTGGTATACCAGGTTTCTTGGGATGCTTACAACGCACAAACATGATATGGCACCAAATCCAGTCTGCAAAAAGGGAAGGAAGAGATCTATACATCTTATTCCTGACCCAACCAATGCTTTTGGATCCGTCCCCCATTCTCTCCTCTGATCAGCCTTTGACTTTTTTCAAGTGCCAAAGACCATCACAAATCTGATGAGAAACTACTTCCAAGATTTGCAATTCTGTATTACAACAGAGTACACAACATCGTGGCAACTACTGGAAGTGGGAATAATGAGATGGTCCACCACTAGCCTTCACCATGGCAATAGAAGTGATCATCTGAGCTTCCAAATGGGTTGTGGGAGGAGAACGTCTGCAGTCTGGACGACTGCCTCACATTCATGCCTACGTGGATGACATGACCACCCTGACCTCAACCATCACATGTACCAAGCGTCTGCTGGAAAAGCTGCATACCAACATAACATGGGCAAGGATGATGTTGAAACCCAGCAAATCCAGGAGTCTCCAAGTCTCAAAGACTCAGACCAGTGTAACCAACAAAGGGGAGAAACTTTCAAAGCCCTTGCTAGTATAGACAAAACCTCGCTTCAGATTGCTCCCCCATCTGATGTGGCCTCAAACGGTCTACAAGGTCCTCATCTCATCTCATCAAGTCGAAAAACTGGAGAGGTCAGTCAGTTCATTCATCGAGTAGTGTAATGTAGTAAAGTATAAAGTAATGAGAAAATTCAGTAAATGTACTTACAGCTAGTCAGCTTAACTAAGCACAAAGACTGGAAACAGGGGGAAACAGCTAGCCTTGCTATTCTCATTTTTAACTTGAGTTTTTGTACAACAATTATTAAGTCACTGCTACAAAGTAACATTAATTGTAAAGGTTGGATACAGGTAGCTGTTGTCCATTTTAATCTAAATTTTATATGGGCTAAATCAGCATATAAGATCACTTTGCCTTAAAGCTACAAAGCTGGGTATAATTACGGTACTTTATTAGTCTGGGTTTCATCTGAGATTAAATCAGTTTCCATCATGACAAGACCACAATTCTGGGTGAATCATTTCAGTTTTCTGGCAACAATAAAAGTCAGAGTATTATAATAAAATATCCTCTATGCAAAAGAGATGTTTAACAGTTTATAAATCATCAAGTCACATTGATTTCTAGTGTTTGTATCACCTCTGAGTAGTTTGTCTTGTCAGCTTTACACAGTACTGATAGACAACTGTAGGTCCTGTTAGATTTACAGGGTTTACTCTTCACCTCCTAAATAAGAAGAACGTGAAGAGGGTGGGTTACTCTGAAGCGCAGAGTAATGACAGCGAGTGTGTCGGATGAAAGGCTGACGGAGGAAACACTGACTGCAGGGCTTGATCTGTCAAAACATCTACACTCACACAAAGTGGCATGCATATCATGTCAAAGGCAGTTGCAATCAAAGGTACATCTAAAAATGGTTTGCTCCCAAAATGTGGGTAAACTGTGATGCCCAAGTGGACACTAGACACTAAATGCAAATAGCCTCCAATCTAGACAAAAATCAATTAATCAATTAAGTTTAAAACAGCTGATTTCAGGGGATCACACTCATATAGCATTAATCTGATCTAACAGAGTCCCTACCTTCAGTATCGGCACAGTAAATACACAGATATGAATACAGGAGAAAGGAGCTCAAACTCACACTCTGATTGAACATGTCCGTTTCGTGCCGCAGAGTCGTGTATTGGCGTAAATGCTGCTGAATCCACTCGATCCGTTCAACCTCCAGTTTCTCCAGCTCCTGAAGAAAAAGACAATAATTTATAGTCAGTAAGAGTTAACTGTTAACTCGTGTGTTTTGTTGACATTGGTTTTACTTCCTCATTATTTCACCCAACTGCTGTATGTGTACAAATAATAATAATAATAAATAACAGAAAAAAACATTTTTCTTGCTCTTAATAAATATTCTCTTTTCCTATCACCTTGTTAAATCCCCATACATAAATACAAAAAATATTAAAGTCATAACCGTCTGCACAAATGGAGCTGCACATCTGATAAAGGTGATAAAATATGATGATTATCATAATGCTTATATTAAATAAATGGCAGAAAAATAAAATCAAATAGTGAATGTCATTATATTTTATATATATATTCATACACATATATACACATACTGTATATATGCACGTTATAAGGAGAAATCAAATATTTCCATATGTTATTATATATACTATATATATACTATAAACAAGCCATACAGTATGTTATCCTACATACTGTTGCCATGTTACTTATTTTTAGGGTCAATTCTCCATTAGATCAAGAACAAACTGTTCAGCAACAGAAATCCAAATACACATGTTTGGGATTAAGGAGGGAAAGTGCTGCAAAAAAACAGGAAAAATAGAAATAAAAGTTTGTTTCTGTGTCATTTCAGAATAATTTTTCTAAGCGATAGTCATTAATAAAAGGCTGGATAAACAATGCTATTCAAGTTAACTTGAGGATTGATCTTACCATGCTGGTGGTGACCATTTCTTCAAACCACTTGCACTGGGTTTGGTTGTACAAATCCACGCAGCGCATCAGGTCATCACCTGCAAGATACAGATAGAGGTCAGAGGTCAACAAGGAAACAACAATCAGCATTTACGAGGTTATTTCTTTTTCTATAAACGTTTTAGCCTTTTTTCTCTCAACTTCGCATGGCTGTTATTATTAGTGGTTTAATACGTGGTAAACATGTAAAGCAAAACCATTATGGACCAGCAGAGGGCGCTCACAACTCACTCCTCAATAACTCAAATATGAATCATTTAATGTGGAAATGAATCTGTTATTATTATCATCATGGTTGTTTTTACAGCATAAATTAAGCTATACAGACAGTTGGGTGAGTTATATTCGAATATTGGATTGTTTTACAGCAAATGTGCCACACTGGGTCTTAAATCAAATAAAAGCTGAAGTAACATTTTTCATTTCGACATCTAAAACTCCCTTTTTTCCACAGCGCTACACATTTCTGGGGCAAACATGAAACAGATCTCACATTTGGTTTGACAGCTACTATTTTTAAATCAGTGCTAAAAACTTGAACTGCTCACATTTGCTTTGAGTTTCACTGTTTTAATTTAGTAAAGCATCTGAGTACGTCTTTCACTTCTGTCTGGCTCTCAAATTAAAATCAGATGAAAGTCGTTCCTTCAGTTATGACTATTGGTCAAACACTGCAGAATATTTCTCTATATCCTAAAGCATAGTGTCAGATAGTAAAACATGACTGACGCTGTAAATTTCCGCACTGTGGGACTAATAAAGGAATATCTTATTAATATTCACTCGGTGAAGGTAAAAACACATCCCTGTGTCTGGCAGCGAGTGCAGTGAGCCGTAATGACATTTAGTCCAACCTTGAGGCGGCGGTGCTGATCAATAACAACATCGCAGACATAATCTAACTGTAACTATGAGCGCTGTTGATTAGTGCTGTGGAATGTGACTAATCTACTGGGTGGAGAAGTTCCTCACAGGTACTGCATTTAGCATAAAAAAATGCTCAAATCATAAATTGCAGCCCAACAGGCAACAACAGTTGTCAGTGTGCTGACTTGACTATGACGTGCCCTAAACTGCATGTGATTATCATAAAGTGGGCATGTCTGTAAAGGGGAGACTGGTGGGTACCCAGAGAACCCATTTTCATTCACATATCGTGAGGTCAAAGGTCAGGAGACCCCTTTGAAAGCGGCCATGACAGTTTTTCCTCACTGTTATTTTGTGTAATTTTGGAGCGTTATTTAGCCTCCTTCCCAACAAACTAGTATGACCTGGTTGGTACCAGCAGATTCCTTAGTTGCATTAGTGTGTTAAAGAAATGAATGGTGTTAAAACAAATCTGTGTCAACATGTTGTTATTGCATTATCTTTGACAGCCCTAGAAATTAATGAATGAATGAATTTAGGATAAATCTACAAATGCTAACAGACAAACTAGGCTGAAAGTAAATGTTATGGAAGAAAAATAGCACAAAATCTCCAAAATTATCAGTGCATGAAAGGGCAGGGCCAGGGCTGCACAATTATAGCAATATGGCCTACTGCGATTTTCAAATTATAGGAGGCGCAATATTTGTTAAAGGCAAAATGAGTGTAAAAAATAAGAAAAAATACCATTTTAAACTTTTTTTCAATGAAAATGAGAATAATGATACAAATTACCAATTGCAATATCAGACAAAATAATTGCAGTTTGATATTTTTTCAGCATTGTTCAGCCCCAGTAGCCGCCTTAAATTTAGCTAAACATTTGACAGTTACTTTAAGCTTCACCTTCTTTACCTTTAGAGACACAGCAAAGACTCATGGAAAAACTTAAACTGATACTGAAGGGTTTAAAAATACAAGGAAAATATCTCTTAATATCTGTTTCCTTGTGTTTTAAAACCTTTAAAACCTTTTAAAACCTGTTTTCCTTTTGTCTTGGTGTAGTTGTTAAGTGACATAGTGACACAAACATGACTGCAGTGACTCTTATTCTGTCTCTTATTTAAAGCTCTGTGACTTCTGACCTGCTTGTGTGGATTTCCGCCGGGCTTTCTTAATGTCCTCCTCCGTCTTGTTGCTGAGTTTGATCTCCAACTGCTGTGTCTTCACCTCCAGATCTTTTTGCCGGTCTGCCAGGGCTTTTCGGGCCTGCGCCGTGCGCACACACGCATTCACACATGCGGGATAGCGGGATGTGTAAACGTAGACACAATGAGTCATAATCCAAAGATTTACTGTACCTACATCTATCACAGATATCAGTACGGCCTTTTTATGTTGACGTCCGTGCTCCGATACTGGAGCTCATCCTTTAATCTTTTCGTAATCCATTTCATTGAGTCTTTGCTCTTAGTCAGGTCATAATAGTATTTGAAAGGTAAACATTCAGTAATAGCGATGCCAAGATTCAAGAGACAACAGAAAATGTGGGATGGAGTCAAACTGAAACCCACTGATGAGGTCACTTAATGCAGTGGAGCACAGATGGAGCCAAAAGTTTGTTTTTGGCTGTAAATCACTTTTTATAGTCAAAATAAACTTCAATGATGGACTGTAAACACTGAACGAAAAATATGACAAAATTGTATTTAAAGAAAATACAAGCTGATGCAAGTTGCAGATGCTGTGAAAACCACACCAAACTACATTAAACACTGACAATAATTGGACTTATGTGCTCTTGTATGCTTTCTTTAATGCCATTAACCTGCAAGGGACTGCATGTGAAAATTAGCCTGTATGGCTAAATCTAGCACATTTACATGATGGCTCATGTTAATTAATGTGCATTTTCCGTTTTTAGATAAAAAAAAAAAAAAAAACATTTTTCACACAAATGCTTTTTAGAAAGATGTTTGGAAAAACACTAGTAATGAGCACTTGATTCACAGACACACATTTGACAACATGCAACACAACTGACCGCTTGCTAAAGCTACAAACACAAACAGGCACAAACAGTGTGTTTGTCTGCTGTAATGTAAACTGTAGTAGATAGCATGCTAACTAGCATGCTGTCTACAGTAGCAACCAAGTGTTACCTCCAGTGCTAAGAGTTAGCATATCACCAGGTTAACTAGCGAGCTATTAGTTTGTGAGGTTTCGTTTGAATAAAATAACAAGCCAGCTCATCCACTTTGGAGCTATCAGAGTTTAGAAAGCTAATGCTATTAGCGGCTATTGTTAGAGTTACAGTATGTACACTCATACACCAATAAACCTCAGCCAACGTTACCTGAGATAGTGTTGCATCAGTGCTCAATGCCTTAATTCTCTTGTAATAATACCATGAAAACAAACAATTTGAAAATACGAAGTACTATGTAAACTAAAAGGGTTAATAATCGTCTGACATCTTTCCTTATCATACTTATAATACAACAACTAATTAACTAAACACAGTGATACACTGTAAACTATGTAAACTATGCTTATTCTGCATTTCCATGTCTTCCACTTATCATAAACAGTGAGATTTCAGCCGACAAAATCGATGGTAACTGGCTAGAAATGAGAAGCCTGTTCTGGTTTACCTCTGCCTCAAATCAAGGACCTTGTTTCAAAAAAATATTTATAATTTCAAGAGTATATGTGTCAGTGTTAAGTACAAGTACAAAAACAGAAAGCTAACAAGTCTTGCTTATGTGTAAAGACTCCACAATGAGTGTCTACTAAGAAAACTGACATAGAAGCACCATACATCTGTCAAAAAGCCAAACTATCATAAAAATGTTTTAATTCTTGTCTGAGGAGGAAATGTTGGTGCATATACAAAGACATGCAGGAGGACATTCTTCCTTCCACCTCTTCTCGTCTTATTTCTGGAAAAGCTGACACTTAATAATGCTACTCATCGCAACATGCAGAAAATGCTCAAAAATGAAAAAATACAAAACAAAAAAATATGTGTGTAGAGGGAATTCATTCATGAAATGATTTTAGCAGGTGGGAAGCAAGTGTAGGAGTTACTGAAGCTTTTTATATTATGTAACTTTATGAGGTAGACAAACACTTCTGTATTTTCTAGACTTTTAGTATCACTGTTTGGAGGGACACTTTGGCCAGTTAGGAATGATCGGAAACAGTTTCGGATGTTCAAATACTACTACAGTACGCTGCATCTGACCTATAATTTAATAATCTACAGGTATGTCGAACTCGGTACCTTCTCCACACTTGCGTAGCGACTCGCCAGCTGCTTCCTGAGGTCAGCGATGTGATGGTCGTACTTTTTCAGGTCCTTCTTGAAGTTGTCGCCCCTGAACGTCAGCAGGGGTTTTTCTACCTCAGTGTGGAGCTGTGAAAACAAGACACTCAGCTGTTGTTGTGTCATGACTATACAGTATATGATATCCCAGGTAATGTATATGTATGTATATGCACCAAGTTATAGAAAGTAAAATCTATGAGTACAATCTGTAGTTCAGCTCAGGTAAAACAAATACACTGACAAATACACTGTTTAGTTAGTAAGGCCATTACATACGGGGGTGTGTGACGAATAAACAACATGAAAATGTGAAATACTCGCCTGTGACTATTACATGTCTGGGGCTTTTATTGTGAATGGTGAGAACAGAAGTGGATCTGGTCTGTGTTGCCTCTGTTGAGGTTGAAAGGAATAATAAAGTTTGCCCTCTTGCTTCTGACTACAGAGCCTCCATGTTGTTGTTTCATAAATACAGGGGCAGCTCAACCCATTCTGCACGTGATTGGCTGACAGTGCGAAAGCTCAGAAAATTGACCTTGTTCTGATAAAGATTATGTTGCTTTTCTGTCACGTAATATTCATGTTCTGTGTGAAAGTACTCCTGACAAAAACAACAGATCAAAAAAAAAAAAAAATATGACGTGTAAATAAATCGCTCAAAACAAATATGCCCCCAGTGTGTAAAGGCCTTCAGTTGTGGGAAAAAAGGTCGCTGATGAACATATTTACTCGTAGTTTTTGTTCATGAAATTCACACTGACTCAGTGTTGTTGTTTCATAAATATAGGCACAACTCGATGTGTTACGCACAACCTGATTGGTTGATGCCTTTATTCATGGTGCAAAAGCTCTGAAAAATCAAACTTGTTCGAAATAAAAAGTATGTTGCTTTTTCATTGTGTAATATTTGTGTTTTGTGTTGAAAGTATCACAAAAACAGGCTGAAAAAATGTACTGACTTGCGAATCAATTGCACAGATAGAAGAAGAAGAAGAAAAAAAAAAAAAACCGCCCTTAATCATAAAGTCCTTTACTATAAAGTCATAACTCATAAAGTTGGCAGAACAATGACTCTAAATTATTTTCTTAAGGTTATTTAAATATTATTCATTACATAACAAAAGGTTTAAATTTACCTTGTTTTTAACCTACTGCCATAAATACCTTTCTCTAAAATCTATACATCTCCTGACACATTTTACTTTATTAAAACCGTGATAAATTACAGCTTCTCTGGACTTACTGTTTAATAAAGTCTGTTTCCTGTTACAAAGTCACATCCATCACCATAAAGGGAGTCAATTACACTTTTAGTCCCGGTTTCTATTTCTTCCAGCAAACACTTGTCCAATAATATGAACAAGTATTTTTTTTTTATGACACTTCAATAAGCTACAAAGTGCTCGTCAGCAGCTCTCCACACAGAATGCTAATCTAGTGAAATGCCAAAGCTGCGAGATATAGATGAAATGCAGCTTATTAGAAAATGAGCCAGAGCTTCTGCAGGCTTGATAAGACTTCTCATTCCCTGCCTGACCAGGCATTAGCTTCCCCTCACCCGGCTCATAATGAAGCATGGAGTATCAGAATGCTGGTGGAGCGAGGAGGGGGCTGCATGGCCCTGGGTTGGGGCTCGTCACAACACCAAGCTAATTAATTAGACAACAGAGGGCCGTGAAAGAGCTCCGAGGCCGCCTCTGCGTTATTTAAGGCTGCGGCCGAGGCCAGCGTGCGGTTTCTGCATCGCTGCTAATCGGACCGTGGACAGGTCATTTTCTTCGGTCGGTGCCAGCAAGGTCGAGGTAAACAAGCCCTGACACCTCAGGATGTGGTCAGATCGAGTATCCATTACTTCAGCTGATTGAAAACATTAAACACTTGACCTGAAGGTGCAGAAACCTGCACACCAGAGGCAGCACACACTCTTGTGATCTGGAGGAAGCTATAAGGCATTAGCTACTTTTTGTTTCAGCTAAATTCTTTACAAATCACTGATAATGTATATAGTGGGAATATATAACATACCAGAGCTGAAGGTGGATTCTTCACATTTCTTGTGTTATCTATCCATAAATCAAATTTGAGTGGGTTTTCTTTTCATTCATTTTTGCTTGAAAAAAGTACAGGGCAACTAATCTAATCTAATAATTATATTTATTGTCAATTAATCCATTGATTATTGTCTCAATTAATCAATTAGTTGTTTAATCTACATATTATACAGAAAATGATAAAGAATATCAATCAGTGTTTCCTAATCGATTAATCTTTGCAGCTCTAGACCGAAACAGTTAATCTATTATCCAGATAGTTGCATCTTAATATTTCTGTCAGTGCCTTAATGAATGGTTTTCAGATCTATACGAGAGTCTAGGGAGTGCATTCATTTTTAACAGCAGATATTTATTACCTTGTTGGAGAACTTTAAGTGAACCTCAGCCTCATCATGAAGACTCTTCTTCAGCTGAGTCCAAGCTTCTCCAAGAGTCCTGAGAAAACATTGGTGTCAAACAAATCCTGGAAATCATTTAAATTTCAACTTAAGTGGGGAAATACAACGTGGATGTGCTCGTCATGAACAGGACTGGGAATCACCAGAGGCCCCACGATATGAGATTATCACACTACTTAAGTCACGATACAATCTTATTGTGATTTTAAACATTTTTGAGTATTGCAGTAAGATATAAGACCTTTTTCCACAGAAAATTATGCAGTTTGTCAACATCTGTTTTGTCAAGAAAGATTCAGTTTTCACTGTGTTTATCTGCAGAAGACACAATCAAGAAGAAAATGAGGGTGTCTGTGTCATCGTTTTCAAAGGTCTTTATTTGTAGCCTTTTCAAACCTCTATTTTATGGGTTTGAAAAAGCCAAATAGCGTGGACGCTATGCATAAATGTAGCAAAAGTTATGCGTTTCAAAACAAAAACGTATTAATGTGGATGTAGCCACCAAAGTAATTGCTGAGCAGTCAGACAATCAAGTTGTAAAATCAAGCTGATAGTTTTTTCAGATCAGTGCCACTTTTGAAAAGTCAGGCGGTAAATTGTGAAGAATGTTTACAACGCACAGTTCGGATTGTAATTTAGAGTCTGCTTTCATTTTCTCTGCAGATTATCAGATAAATGTGATTAACCTGTTGGCCTGTTTACAACCTTTCTGATTGTCTGACCCTGCAAATGTGATATCTTGACTTGAGTTTGTGTTTCCATTTAGTTTCATTTTTATGTTCTGTCATCGAGGAATTTCCAGAGCTGGAAAGAAAACAACATCCACAGCTTCTCGAGCCAAGACTCTTTTCTGTCTGCTGAGATCTGCTCAAAGATTTCAGTGTTCTTCTGCTGACAGACAAACATAAAAAAACACCCAAGTCTATTTTAAAATCTCCTATTTTTAGACCCAGTTCTGTAATTACTAAACCTATATACTGTTGTGCAGAGCTGTGTTTGGTTTGACAGCTTCAGTTTACTGAACTCACCCTTCCTCCTGTGCTGCCAGGGGGCTCAGAGACAGCTTGGAGAGGTTCTTGGCATATTCTTCTTCAATCTTTATCCTGAAACACAAAGACCAAGATGTGAAAGATGTGAAGAGCTGAGCTGCCTGGCTCAAGGGAGGACAGAAACTGCTTTAGTGGGGTGGTAAAAATGCTTAAACATAGATCATTTCAGGGGTGCACAGCAGCACAACGACAGAAACGTCTACTATAATTTGGCGCAAAGGCCAGCCGTGACCCCTGCACGCCAATAATCCCATTGTACTTTGTGTGACATTCACTTCCTGCACTGGTCTCACATTTACCATCCTCACCTAAATAAATCTGTCAACTAAAGAAGGTCACAAGGCCCATTCTTGACTTAATGTCCGGATACTCAGCAGCACCAAGCAACACAGTGAAACAACACAGAAAGGTCAGCGTTGAATACAAGTCTAACTGGGGGATTTGGGAAACGGTGGTCTCTTGAATCAGAAGAATCCTCATTAACTTCCCACGATTCGGACCAGCATGTGAACAGAGCTTTTGTACAATTAGACAGAGCTAATTATATAGAGAGACGTGAGACCGGATGTAAACGTCTTCATGGAACTACTAATTATTCATGTTGTTAACTGACGTCCTGTTTCAGATTCAGTGGGAGCTAAACAATCTAAGCATTTCCTTTACGTTCAGGTGTAATCTAGAGCCCCTTTAATGGCTGGGTGCAAGCTTTAATTACAGCTGTAAGACTGAAGGTTGGATCCCTACAGATGCTTTATAAATTGATCATTTGTCATATGTGTGAAGGACAATAAAAATATTTTCATCTTGCCTCCTTTGACAAGCCTTCATGTACACCATATAGCTTTGGGATGTTGTGAACATAAAATTTATAAATAATTAGTAATAATTAAGAATTAAATAATAAGGAAATAAATAATAAATAAATGAATAAATAAATAATCAAACAAGTAAGGGAATGAAAAAAATGAATGAATAAATACATAACAATAAGGAAACACAAATAATAATAATAACCACTTAAACACTTGTTGATGTACATACATGTGCTGCCAAATTGTGTGCACATCATCACTGTGTCTATAAGAGAAATATCACTAGACATATCCTTTAAGAGAGGAGGTCACGGTCTAATAATTATCTTACTGGTCTTCTGAGTTAAAGCATTTTTAATTTAGCTGAGCTTGTTTCAAGTAACCAACTTCCATCTAATAAAAGCATCTTTGGCTCCTCCGATGTCTGACGCTATTTATAGTGTGTTTATTAATTAAAACTGCTGCTGTCTCTGTTTTGTTGTTATAAAAGTCTGATCTGAAGTGAAACTGTTACCTTTCATGGATAAACTCCGACATCTCCTTCTGCATCTGTTTGCCCTTCAGCTGCTTCTGCAGAAGGACCTCGAAACCCGCCACTGAGGTGGTCCCCTGGGGGTCTTTCTTGTCGGTCTGAGGAGGTGGAGGAGGAGGAGGAGGAGGAGGAGGAGGAAGAAGAGGAGAGCATCATTCAAAAACAGCAGTGGCCCAATAAACAACTACAGTTATGAGTTCACGGACAGAGCGTCCAGTCATGACTCTTTGTTGTGTATGTTTTAGAGTGTGTAGGGGTTTGTGAGAATGTGCTCTGAATGTGTGACTCACTCTTGTGTATGTCATGGAGGACATGCGTTGGTGTGTGTATGCGTCAGTCCACTGATGGCTGGATGTGTATTATGTGTGTGCTTCTGGGTGCAGGGATGTGCAGCACTTTGTCTTATTTGTGACAAGACTGATGTGTAACAGAGTTGCCAGATTTATTTCACACAGCAGGTCAGCAGACGCACAAAACATCACAATACAACAGGCCGCAAACAAGCAGCCAAACAGCAAACAGCGGAGGAGGAAACGGGGGTCGGGTTTCAGTCAATTACACGGGCTGAAGGGTTTTCCGATACAAATCTAATTCAGTATGGAAATGTATGGAAACTGAAAATTACAGCAGCCTCTGGGGAAACATTTGAAGCAGGATGATCATTGTGTTTGCAGAGAAGCCGGTCAATATGTCTTCCACCTGTGATCCGCCTACTCCAACATGAAAGCCAATGGTGCCTTTTGTAAATGAGAAGGAGAGCCAATCCATTTGCTTTTTTTTAGACACGTTATTTACTGTAAGCATTAGAGGCTTTTAACTGCACTTTACAGCAAAAGTTTGTTCAACAAAATGTGTCGACAGGAACCGTCTGGAGCTTTTCTGGTGAGTAGCTGGACCAAACACATACATCATGTATGATAACAGTGGAAACGGCAATGTCTGGGATTGATTATTAAGAAACACTGCCATATGATTCAGTTCAAAAATGACTTGGGAGTCAAGGGTTGGGTCATAGTACACAGCAATAAAACTGATGATAGGCTGATAGCAAAATCAATATTTAATCATTTTTCAAAATTAACACAATAATAACACATTAACACAACTGTTTTAACGCTACTAATTTCAGACTGTCAGACTGTAGCGTTCGAACTGATGAAGCCACTTGGATAAGGGGCGAAACGTCTTCAGAGACAAATCTAAGTCCAGTTGCCTTCGATTCAATTGTTGCCAGAATTTATACTATTATAGTTTTTCAAAATGAGATTAATAAAATCACAATATATCACTTTGCTTACAGTATCACAATGTATCACAATATATTGACTCGTAACCCCTGTAACACGAAAAGTATTGTATTGCCTGATTCCTGCCAAAAACACAGCCCTAATACATAGGCGAATATACTGGCCCTGCCAATTGATGCTCTACTGTAAGATAAGATATTCCTATATTAGTCTCACAGTGGAGAAATTCACAACCATAAATTATGCAGTCGAGATTCCCACATTTGGGGAATTCGCAGAGGTCAGCTCAGCCGGAGTGCAATGACTAAGCCTCGCCCTGGGTGCACCACCTTCTTGGTCATGGTATCTCCCCTGCCAGGTAAGTATGCACTGTTAGATGCAGTAACGTGCCTCCATTGGCACATTGGAAGTTGGCACTCATCATCACCAAATATCACAGTTCTATCATAGTTGTACTGTAGTTCCTGTGTTTCAGCAGATCTCACCCAGAAGTAGTCGCAGTAGCTCCATTCGTTGGGCTTCAGGAGCTGCTGCTCGGGACCTTCTCCAGGCAGAGGGAAAGTCACACAGTTGATCTGAAGCAACAAGACAAGAAATACTGAGATGAGAAACAATGACCTGAGTGAGAAGTGAAACAAATACCAGATCTGTGAGGAAGCAGAAGAAGACAAGAAGAGTTGAAATGATTTCTTTAAGAGAGTGAGCTAACAGACAGGGTTTTATCTGGACAGTGGTAAAGTAACTGTAACTAGGATACTCTACTTAACTACAATTTTTAATGATGTCCATGATTTATGATCATTTTATCTGTGTAAAGTGTCTTTGAGTGTCTTGAAAAGTGCTACATAAATAAAATGTAATATCATTATTTATTATTTTTCAGGAATTTTTACTTAGCTTGAGCATTTCCATTTTCTGCTACTTGATACTTATTTTCTGCCATTTTCTACTACACGTTACTCCACTACATCTCAGAGGCAAATGTACTTTTTAACAGATAGTTACTAGTTATAAAATAAGTAGCATATGATACGCTTATAAGATGCAACTTGTTAAAGATCAAATGAGCAGTGTCATGCCGCACGTCATGTCCACGCATTTTAACGTGTCATTTGACGCTCTGTTCTCATTCCCAACTAATTATAGACTTGGTTAGGTTTAGGAAAAGATCATGGTTTGGGTTAAAATATTTATGTTTGCTATGTCAGTGTAAATAAGTCAATGGTTGACTTTTCACCTTTCACACTGGACACACGGTTGTCTCCTGGGTGAAAGTTGTGTGTGTATGTTTACGTAGACTACGTAGACTTTCAGCTTACAGTACTTGGCTCTGAGCATCTAATGTTGCCAAGATGTGAAATGACACATAGAAGGTAAAAAATACTTAATAATATGTGAACCATGAATCAAGCGTGTTGGAGAGCTAACATGGCCGACACAAATGGCCCTCTCTAGAGCCAGCCGTTGTAAGAGTAGAGTGCTTCGAGTGTGTTTGTACATGGGGAGTGAGTGATGAAGCAAGAGAGAGAGAGCAGCAGCGTCAGGAGTGAGGAACTTTATGGACTCTGGTCCAAGCAGGAAAAGTTAACAGGGTTTGGTTTGTCCGTTCTGGGCTACTGTAGAAACATGGCGGTGCAACACAGTGGACTCTGTAAAGAGAGGACTTGCTCCCTATGTAGATATAAACAGCTCATTCTACGGTAATGAAAACAAAACAAATCTAATTTTCATGTGATTATACACGAAAGAAAACATACTATACATACATTGTTATATTCTATTTCTGCCAATAGATCCCCCTAAATGTTACCTACTGGTCCTTATGAATAAGAAATTGGCATGTTATTCATATGCCACTGAGTGAGACTAGGCTGATTTAAGTTGTTGATGTGACTAAACTGTTCAGATGGGTTTAATTAAATAATGTTTGAATCCCAAAGAGATCAAATTATCCAATATTTCACTAAAAATCAAAAATTATAAATTTAAGTGCAAAGTACTTAAATATACGCTATGGTATTGGTGGTTTATTTCAGTAAAGCACTTCCACCACTGCATTTGGATCGTGCAGATGAGAGGAAAAAGGTCAGGTGTGAGTAAACATACAAATGTCGGCCATCCAGAAGGTGACCCGTGGTCCTTCAGGGGAGAGAGAGAAACAACCATGTCCACTCCAAAACACAGAGAAACCGTTTGTACTACAGAATGAATAAATTAACTTTAAACACTTGAGAATATGTGGCATTGCAGATAAACACAACCAGCACACAGCCTGAATACAGACTCCATGGTCCATAGCGTCTTCAATTACTCTTGGGGCTGCAATTATGTAATGTTCACCATCTGTGAGCCCTCCCTCCTGGCACCGCAAGATAGCCTCTGTGCCATGTCAACCACTGCTGCAAACTACATGGGCATCCAGACAGGATGCTTCATCCACAAACATACAAAAACTGAGTCACAGTGTTTACTGCGTGAGCTCACCACTGTACTGCTGTCACACAGACTGAAGACAAACATGAAGCGTTCACCAGCTGGCTCAAAAGAACGCCTTCGTTCTTTTAACTTCCCAATAAAAAAGGTGTGACAGGAATAATTTGAACAACATGGTGCCAGTTAATGTTTAACAGTTTGTGTCGTATGTGACGCTTTACAAAGAACACTGAAGGGGAAGCAAGAGGTTGAAGAAGAGAGAGGCAGGGTTGGTGTAGTGATCACAATCCAAATAAGAGGTCATATGACTCGCTTTGGCCCAGGAGGACTTTTCCCCCAAGTGCACAATCACTGCAAAAGAAACACGTCAAACTTCCTCCTTGTATTAACAAAATTCAAGCCATATGGTCCAATATCATGATGCCACATTATCACCTCATAAAGGTAATACAGCATGTTGAACTTGTACATACAGTTGCTTATATACACATGTAGCAGTTACAGAGCAACCTGACAGCCAATTACACTGTTATCAGACTATTAAATAGGTGTTATCAAACGTTATCAGCCTCATAGATGTGGGTCAGTAGGAGCCTAGTGAGGATCTATTCACATGGTAGATCACAAACAAAGTTATAAAAGGACATGGCAGCGGCCATAGTAGTTTTGACAGAAGCATAGGAGGTAATAGGCGATAGACATGACACAGAGCACTGGGTTTCCACCCAGGAGACTGGAGTTCACATCCCTTGTGAAACCAACACTATGTAGTTGTCTCTGTTTTAACAAACCTGAAGTTTCACTTTCACATTTGAAACAGCTATTTTAAGCCAAACACAATTTTTGTCCTGTTTTTTTGTCCTGTCCTGTTTTTGTTGTCTAAATCTAAAGAAGACTTTTTGTTTCTGTTCAAACATTTCATATATTTTCACAACATGTCAGAACACGTTGCTTTTAAGTGTTACTTTCACTTCACCAACGTAGTAGGCATAGTTTCATGATCGCCCCATAAAGTTAATATGGCTAACATGTTAGCAAAAAGACATACAGTAACATTATCATTCATTTGTAGGGAATGTAACTGTTTTTTTAATTGTTAATATAAATATGGATTTATGAAGCCTAAATTATTCAGAGGGACAAAAACATAACACAGTTATGACAAAGTGGCTTGTTGAGCAGCAAACATCCAGCAGACATGGAGCAATACTGTCATTTATCCCACTATCGTCCTCATGTTTCTGTCCTTATCTAAACAACATTTACTCTTTTTTAACAGTCTCACACTTTGTCTGTGTGTTGTTTGGTGCTGGGCAGGTAACACATGGCACAATCAGCTTATCAGAGCTCTTTTGATGGAAATGGCTTCCAACAATTTTATATGTTGGAGTTGTGAAAGTGGTTAAACTCAACTAGTCAATGCTTGGCAGGAGAACTAAAACAAAAAGCTGAAAAAGGCAAATAGAAGTATAGTGAGTATTCGCTTTAAGCACTGTGACTCAGTATTTTTAGGAATATTACATTAACATACAGCATCTCTGTCTCTGAGACGCTCTTCTCTTTTGCAGCCTCTTTTGCATAAAAATATGCAGCTCTAGAGATCACAAATATTGAGCTTTGAAAAAAGTTTAACTTCCAATAAACACCCGACATTGACCTCTTCATTCTCTGCGCTGCCACCGCAGCACTTGGTCTGTACAACTTCCAATAAACAACTTCAGAAACAGATGAGTAATACTCTTCCTCTGTTACATAATCAGTATAAATCCAGACGAAATACTGACACGGCTACTTGCCAAGCAGGCATACCGATACGACAGAGAACAGCTGAAACATGCATGAACAAAAAGCACATTAACTCACAGAAACACTTCGCGATTTAAAGGAACAACAGTGTGATTTACTCTACGTGCCGACCAGTCACTTTGTTCATTTTCTGCCTCAGAGATCATACTGATTGTCATGGGCACCAGATTTTCCATTACACTGGCTCCACATTTATCATGACCACATATCTGCCTCTCACATCCAGCAGAAAATGAGACCATTTATCTAAAAGAAGGCTGTCTGGCTAACTTACTTCTCCTTTATGGCTGCTTAGTGAGGTGCTCTGGGGTTCAGGAATAAAATATTAATATAGATTACCTTTCTTACACAGCATGTAATAAATCAAGTCTAGCTGTTGGACGTCGACAACAGGCTCTATCACCATTTTTCATCCTTGAATGATTGTGTTCACACGCACACTAATATTCCAGTATTATTATGAATGTGACAATATTATGAATTTGATATGGGTCATATAAACAGCATATTCTGTCTGGATATTCTGAATTAGGCCTTATTCTGAATGGAGCATTTTAAGATTAAGACGTGGGCGAGATGTCTGTTATTCAGGTTTTTGGAGCATTCTTTGGACATGTATACAGTGCATTCAGATTATGAGTCTCAAATGGGATTTTTACGACAGTTTGCGACACACAGCCTCTTGCCTGTTTACAGTAAGATTTGTGCGTTGCGCTCCAACCAACTACCCAACAGTTTACAAGGCTTGAGTAGAGATGCATACCCAAAGACAAGCCCACATATCTGATTGTTGAAACAGGAGAAACACCTACATTGAAACATTATGAAAGGATGGAAACTGAACGGGCGTGGCCATAGGATGTACGTGGTGGTCTGAAAAATATTTTTTAAAAAATTTCATTGTACCGAAAGGTCATTAGTCCGACAGCCTGTTTTTCTGAAAACAAATGGCCATTTTTCTGGGTATTGGCTGAAATAATCCAGTACCAAGTACTGTCAAAACTTCACCAGTCAAATGATACCTGTATTTATCTTTTTTATACACAGATTTTTACTTCCAGTGAATCACCACAAGCATTCTTCAACTTAATGTGACTGCCGATTGTGATTGGCCCACTACCTACAGTCTGTTACCCTACCCTTACCCTAAACCTAACAAATCTCAGTCCTCATGCTTAAGACTAACCAATCCAACCAATGAAGGCAACCAACAAGTAATAAGAGGCAGTGTGGTGGGTCGTAAAAAAAAAAAAAAAAAAAAAAATCAGGAAGGTCTGATGACATCATTCTGCATAATAATTAGCCATGTGCTTCTGTTCGTTGTACGGAGAGTGACTCTTTTAGGAGCAACAGGCCTTTGGGATAATGGGTGTTTGTTTTCTGGTCTGTCTTACAAATGGGCTTTTAGTCCAAAGTGAAATTTTTTGGACTACTGGGATTTTGGAATAATAGGCCGTCGTAACAATGGGCAGTCCCCACTGGGGGGAATCGGAGTATGTGTGAATGTAAATAAATGTAATATTAATGGAATATTCATTTTAGGGCTGTCAAAGTTAATGTGATAATAACACGTTAATGCAAATTAATTTTAACAGCACTCATTTCTTAAATGGATTAATACAACTTGCAATTTTTTAGGTTGTAGCTGGTTCAGTTTTAATGCTAGAGTTAAGATACTGGCATCATATGAAACTAGAAATCCTAAAGAATCCATTGGTACCAAACTTGTCATACTAGCTCACAAAGGAGGTTAAATAATGCTCTAAAATTACCCAAAAATTTGGTTCTAGCATGACCATTTTCAAGGGATACACTGACCTCTGACCTCAACATATGTGAATGTAAATGGTTATTATAGGTACCCATGAGTCTCCCCTTTACACACATGCCCACTTTATGATAATCACATGCAGTTTGGGCCAAGTCATAGTCAAGTCAGCACACTGACACACTGACAGCTGTTGTTGCCTGCTGGGCTGCAGTTTGCCATGTTATGATTTGAGCATTTTTTTATGCTAAATGCAGCATCTGTGAGGGTTTCTAGACAATATTTGTCATTGTTTTGTGTTAGTAATTGATTTTCAATAATAAATATATACATATATTTGCATAAAACAGTAGGTTGATGAGTCACTCTCCCTGACGTGTGATTCATTTGTGATTTAGTTGTGATTAAGTATGAGCAATCAAGCAATAAATCGCAAGTGAATATTTTAATCGATTGACAGCCCTAATCAATTTTCATTAGCCATGTAAATAGCTTATAGGAGTATTGTCTTTATCAGAATAAGGGCAAAACCCGGAATATTTTGGCATGCAAACAAAGTCAATATTACTGTTTAGTGCAAAACAAAAGCTGCAAGCAACACAGAAGTGTGCAGATCTGTTAAGTGAATTGGGACATTTTGTCCTCACTCAGCATTCATAAACATTCACTGGGGAGGGGGGTTAGGGTTACACATTTACACATTTTAATGGTTTTACTTGTTTATTTATTTATTGCTCTGCTGAATACAGGAAAAACCCATCATGACACAGTGGAAGAAGAAATCTCCCATGATAGACGTAAAAAATAATTTGTTTGGCTGTCGAACAAACGACTGAAACACTTCCTCCCTTTCACATCCATTTCTGAGAATATTTCAGCAAATGTGACTGTAGGATGCTCTGCTGCTGTTGCTAAGCGACAAAGTACTTTTGCTGTAAAAGACCACCCCCCACCTCCACACACACACCTTCACATAACAAAACAATCTCAGACTCCATTCTCCCTCCATTCCTCCTTTTTCTTTTTCAATGACCAGTCAAAAAGCCCCCCCCCCCCATGGCAAACATACACCTCATAGCAACAAGTCAAAGTGCACATGAATCATTGTTTCATAAGCTGAAAAACTGCATTGCATTTGTTCTGATTGGTCATACTCCCTGAAGGTGAAAACAAGGTCACAGTGTGTCTCCTAGCTGATGTGTTGAAGCCTCGGCATCCTGCGAGAGTTAATTTTGCCAACAACAGTCATTGATGTGTGCGTCTCCATGACAACTGTGGACGGTTGTGTAATGCGAGGTGCACTGTGGCGAGCAGAAAGACACCTTTGTGGACTGATGTCATCCACTGCTACAGTTTCAATCATGAGCATCACCTGTATTTTAGATTTGTTTCATCTTCATGAGCTGCAGCAGAAATATTTAATATTTATGCACTGAACACTTAATATTTCCTCCCATTCACGGGCTGTATTTTCAAAAATTAACATTTCTCTGCAATGTGTTTATTAGGAACTAATTAAGATGTGAAATTGTGTTTAAAAATGCTTCAGCTCTACATGAGAATTTGACTGGATACTCATGAACAATAGATCTATGCACAGACAAAGAAGGAAAATCATATTTTTTCAAACAGCATGTCTTCAGTGAATCTCTGAATGGCTTCCCCCTCCTCTCCTCCTATGCCAGTGTTTTCCATTTCAACACCCATTAATCAGTGCTATTGCTTTTGTCACCATGGAAACTGGACTTACTGCATCTCACGCAGGTCTAGAGTTTTTTTTTTCCACAATAGCCAGACTGATGGCTCCTGTGGCTGCAGCAGGCCAGCCAGCCCACCGAGCGCAAAATCAAGACCCTGCAAGACACAAAAACACTTCTGTCTGTCTGTCGGTCCTACCCTCACCATCATCACCGCCACTGCCACACGGTCGCCTCACCCCCTCCCACAGTCATCGCTAGAACAGATTACATAACCACAGCTTCTGTCTGGGCATCTTAAGACAAATTCACTTGGTGAGGAGCACATTTAATTCCTCCTGGGTTCTGTAATGACCCTCATCAAGCTGATACAGAGCTCTTTGCACCCCATGAACAAAAGTGGGAGTCCCTCATAGTCTAACGCACAAAGTGTTCACTTCCCAAATGCAGCTGTGTGACCTGTACTGCCCTGCAGATTACATGTGGAGCTGTCTGAGCAAGAACAAGAGATTCAGTATCACAATGAGCAACAACTCAAGGAGAAAAACACTCCAGATCTTTATCAGTCAGACAGAGGCGATTCTAAAAATACCAACGGTGGTCTCCGTACTTTTCACTCAACATCCGATTATGGTAAAGCGAAGTAACACATTTGAACGTTGTGAAAAGAGAGCATTAATTTACCTCTGACAGGCATTAAATCAATAACATGGATCGACGCCAGTCAGTGAGACAGAAATTAGCACAAGACTCCTGGATGGTTTCTTCATTCAGACTAATGTGGTATCCAATATGCAGGGAACCCCACGTTACTCCACGAGAACCCATGATGCATTATGATTTGAGCTTGAAGACAACAAATGATAGTAAAAAGATGAACTAAGAGGATGGAGATACAGCAGATGAGGATGAAGAAGAAGAAGAGGAAGAGGAGGATTAAGTTCTGGGTACTCACAGTGATCTTGGTCTCCTTGACCTCCTTGATCTGCCTCTTGGCTGGCGAAACAGAGCCAGGGGGCTGTGGGGCGAGACAGGACGGATCGTCAAAACTCTCCTCAGTGTCAAAGCTGGCTTCCATCATCATCCCTCTCTCCTCCTCCTGCTTCTCTATTCTGGGAAAGCCTCACTCTCTCCTCCTCTCTCTCTTTCCCTCCACACACCGAGGCTGCCTTCAGTCTCACCGGCTACAAAGTGAGTGGAGAGGAGTCGTGTTGCAAAGAGGGGGGGAGGGGGGTGTAGCGCAGGGGAAGGTAGCGTTCGGGGTGAGGAGGGGGGTTGTAGGGGGAATCGGTGGCGGCAGTGGGAGTGTGACGAAGTCTAGCCTCCGGTTAAGCTGCTGTCACACGAGTTTTAAGGTTGAAGGCTGCGAAGAGATGGATGCTGCCTGCGAGGGGTTCTGTGTCCCCTCCACCCCCACCCAGTCTCACCTCCACTCCTCACCCAAGGATGTCCATGCAGAGAGAGAGACCACTGAGCCAGCTCATGGATAGAGATGCTGGAGCGTAAAGGGAAGCAAAAGCATGAAGAAAGAAATAGTAAGAAGAGGAGGAGGATGGAGAGGAGGGGGGTTTATTTACGTGATCCCTGCCACACCTCCATCCCCAGAGAGGCACATAGTGTGGGAGGAGGGAGCAGCACTGGTAGAGGTGGGGGTTGGTTTGATGGAAATGGTTGAATGATGATCTTTAAAATGACTAATTACGATTGGGAGGGAAACTGGAGGAGGGGAGGAGAGAGAGAGGAGGGAAACCAGACAGCCAATGAGATGAAGCCTCTGTGATTGTGTGTTTAAGATCGAAGGGGTTATAAAAGTGAGCTGAGGAGAAATCCAGGGAGTGTGTGTCAACATATTGCACAAAACATTTGTGTATTATATGTGCAAATTGTGACGTTCATGTTTACAGTATGTGCGTGCAAGACGGCGGCAGCTACATCATTAACATCTCTTTCTTATGACAGCGTTTCACCCAAGGCTTCAAACACAAGCTGCATGCAGAGCGGAGCGGCTACGACGACACACATGATCGCTGCAGCTTCTCACAACATCCAACACCATCACAGCCAGGACAAACCTCCACGAATGGGCACAACAACTACGCTCACCTTTGCTGCACAGAACATGGCGGCTCTGACCACCACAATCCCGGTCCAGGTTTCGGGATCCGTGGCCCCAGTGCTCCCAGCGTGAGCTTGTACTGTCTTGGCTGGCCTCTTTTCTACAACTGACAAACTCTGACAAGTGAGAGTCCAAATCTTTGCTGCCCATATGGCACTAACTGTCTATTCATCTATACTCTCCTGTGTGATCATGACTCGGTGTGCCCTCATCTGACTCGTAATTAGTCACGTGGGTTGGCATGTAATCAATGTTGGCCCGGGTCCATCAGAGCGGCGGGAGCGGCCCTACTTTCAGTGGACAGAGCGCGGCAGATTTAGATTATGGAAATACTGACATCAGAGAACTGAAAGTGTTGCTTACATGGGAGAAAGCTCCAAGTGTGGATTTGACTTTTTTGTTCTCAGGCCACACAGGACAGAGGTTTTGAAAGTGGACGGCAAACTGCTTAAGCTATTGCTTTCAAATTATCGTTGAGAAAATACCGTAAAATATCAGAGACCGAGGTGACGTCTTCAGAGAAAAGCAGCAAGTCTTCAAATTTGAGAAGCTGGAAACTGTGAACATTCAACATTGCTGTTTGATACAGACGTAAAAGGGTAACTTTGGTATTTTCAAACTGGACCCAATTTTTTTCACTATCAATGTTCATCCACTAAAAGTGCTTATTTTTTGCCACTGACAGGCTCAGATTGGTATTTTAAGTGTCTCACGACATTATAGAAAGAACCTTAGAGAGAAATAAAACATTTTTCTTACCTTTCGCTTTCTGTTTGTTATTGTGTCATGTGACTTGTTGTCGACAACGTGAGAGTTAGAGAGAGGTGTGCTGGTGTTTGTTGTGTTGGACTACAGTTTAGCTTAGTGTTATCTAAGATTTTCTGTGTCGTGGCTGAATATTTAGATGATTTCCACAGTGAAGAGACTCAAGATTTCAAAACCGGACTTCTCTGAGTGAGTAACAAAAACAACAAGCCGACTGGATCAAGCGAACAGTAAAGAAAAAGGTTTTATTTCTCTGTAGGGTCCTTTCCATAATGTTGTCAGACACTTATAATAACAATCTGAACCTGTCAGTGGCAGAAACAAGCACTTTTAGTGGACATAAAATGGCAGTGAGAAGTTGCCCAGTGCGATTAAACTGCAGCCTGTTTAGCAGCTGGCAGCTGCAGCATTTTCCCTCAATACTGGACCAGTTTCAAAAAGTGTTGTCCCCATTATTCACTCAGATACAAAAACAAGGTCCAAATACTGATCACTAGACTATTAAAGTTGTTAATGATTAATTTTCTGATGAACAACAAATGGATTAATTGACTTATTGTTTCAGTGCTACATAAAACCATAGAATAGAAATAGAAAATACTTGCTTTTCATGTACAAAAGGTAGAAATTGCTCGAATTGGCTTAAATGTTTTAAAGGGGACATTAAAAGGGGACATTAAAAGGGGTCATTAAAACACAACACATCACATCCAGACAGGACACACTAAAACACATTAAACACATACATATAAAAACACAATACACCAATAGAAGTTACATTAAAAGGAGCACCAGGCACCAGGACTGAATCATGAAGGGAAACAGCTTTGGGAGGCCTCACATAACAGATCAGACTAAAACCAAACAACCACAACTGTCCTCCCAAGAATGACAGCATCAGTCATTTCAGCGAATCCAAATCTAAAACCGTGTTTACATTCAAGACGAGAGAAAAGGAGGAAGTCAGGTAATGTGAAAATAGAGCGACAAACGGAGGAAATTGAGGTGGATGAATGGATCACAAAGTATCAGACTTTAACACTGTTAACCTGTGTTCAGTTCCCATTTGAAAGCCACTGTCAGGATTGTTTTTTTATGGCATGACCATGCTCGTATTTTGAATGTATTTTGTTGTTTAATTTGAAGGATTTGTTAGACAATGATCACCATACACCATAAAGGGAAACAAACACTGTATAAGAGCTTGGTTAATATGCGAGGCCTCATACTGAAGACAGTCTGAACCTCTTTGTGTGCAAACAGAGCTGATGAGTCGTACTGCTAAATGGTCTCTTGTGGCTTACCTGTTTGTTCATGGCGGGCTTCCTCAGAGCAACACCAGCGGCCTCGGTTGGCTGACTGGTCTTTGTGCTGCTGTGGCATCTGTTGGCTGAAAACAAAACAGATTATAAACACACACATTACTGATGACAGTGACAGCTGGAGTCTTACTTTTGTACAATAACTTCACATAACTAAACAGGTGGGAAGCGAGGAATTGAGAGTTTGGGGGGCGACTTGATTACACTGAAAAAGTCATTTTACTGAGGTTTTGATATGTGACATCCTAATAATGGTGAGTCCAAGCTGTGGTTTGAATTTTCAGAGCAGGCGCTCATTGCTTTGGTGTCAGGAAGAACAAATCGGGCCATTTCTTGCAGCTTTTGTGACATTTACAGGTTATTTAAGGCCAGTTTTCCAGTTTCTACTGAGTATGTCTTCTTCCCAGATCTATATCCACATACTGTACATCCGCATTTTGGAGGAATGCCATTAATGAGCTGGGCCCTGGGGCGTTCACAGCTCTGGAGGAATGTCCCTGGTTTCATCCTTTAGGCCTTTAATGGTTCTTCATCGCCTATGATTCATGAGCTGTCTGCTCTTTGCATATCAAATGGTCTCATCTCCAGCTGAAGGTAAACACGTGAGCCCGGCAGAGTGTGACCCCCGAGGACACTCATCACAGCCGTGGACGCTGGTCAGAACAGCAAAACCATGCCGACTCCAAAAATAACAACAACGGTCACTTTGCTTTAAGGGGCATTAAGAAATCTATGACCTTTGTTGACCTCTGTTACTCACCAGAAAAATTTAACAAGTCCCTGAACCATGAAAACAGTAAGTCACGCACAAAAGAGAGCAGGGATCCATCATAAACACACATAATGTTTCGCCGTTGAACACTATATGATATCAGTTGTGATTTCTTGTCAGCTTTATCATGAAAATGGAGAAAATATTCATCATCACAGAAATGTGTGAATTGCTGGTGGCCCAGTCCTTAACCATTAATGAAATACTTTAACATCGGTAGAAATATGCTAATTCTCTTTTCTAGTCAGATGAGAAGATGGATGCTTCTCTTGTGTGGATGCATTAAGTACCAAGCTGGAAACAGGATGTGATAAAGTCACTAAGCAGAAGGACTAAAAGCAGGAGAACACTGTTGTTTACCAAGCAAGTTACAAATAGGGATGTCACGATACTAGATATTTAGTCATCAATGCCAGTACCAGTGAAATGTCATGATTCTTGATACCAATTCAATACCATGGTTAAAAAAAAAAAAAACAGAAACAAACAACAAAAAAAACTAAATAATAAATCCCATGTGCCTCAACATTCATTCATTTGTTACACTTGCATTCTGGTATCAGCAAATCTATTCTATCTATCGGTTGTCGTGACATCTCTAACAACACATAACTCCTGATTAAAGCATATTATTGTGTTCTATATAGATATTTGTGAACAAATTAACAAACAAGCTATAATATGGTAATTAGATATGATGAGTGATGCATTTTTCAGCCTTTGGAGACAGCCAGGTTAGCTGTTTCCCTCTGCTTCCGGCGTTAATGCTAAGCTAGGAGTTCAAGATGAGTCTTAGAAAATATTGTAAAGCTATTAATGAGGATGTTTTTCTAACTAGCAGATTTTCATTTTTGTAATACTTTTGTGTATTTGTACATATGTGCATGAATACACATATACCTCTGATGCTCTGGCACGTGTTCAGTCTTATCGCATCTACTTCCTCTTGAATGCTGCCTCACTATTTCTCTGTCTCTGAAACCAGCCGGTCAAATCCCCAGTTTCCTGTCTGGAGGTTGGAGGAGACGTCCAGGCTGCTCAGCTCTAAACCTGGCCTTCATTAGACTTCTTGCTCTCTAAGGAGGATCACACTTGTCTGCTTGAATGCTGACAAACTCCCCTGCAGCTGACTCGTTTTCCCTCTAAGTGTGTTTAGGCCACATGCCAGCAGAAAGAAGAAAACCATCTGCTCTCTGCTAAGATGTCGTTAGTGAGGATGCTGGCAGCTATGAAACATAATAAGCCTGTCATTAAGAAAATGTAGGATTTCCTGCAGTAGCGAGGTTTGTGATAATGTAGGACACAGCAGAGGGATTTGTCAAAGGTTTTGTAAAAACCCTTAAGGAAAATGTGACTAAATATAATGGAAACAGTGTGATTACTTGTATTGTGTCAGTTAAACTACTCAGCTGAAGGAATTTGGTTGAAGAATAATAAGCAGATTACTACTGCTGATGCTAAAAGGCTTAATCTGTTTGACAGGAATAATGTTGAAAAATGAAGTTATGAGCTGTGGCACCAAATGGAAACACTCTTCATAGAAAGAGCAATTTAACAAATGAAAACAGATATTATAGCTCTCATCAGCTCCCTATCTTTGTCATTCCTAACCTCTAAACCTCTATGAAACTCTCATTCCTGCAATGTCTGTCTTGAGTGTTTGTGCTTCTTGTGCGGTTTTGTTTTCTACGTTAGTGCCTTTTAGAAATTGTGTCATAAACCGGGTGGCTGAGAAGATAACGGCTCAGTTTTACCATATGGTGAGGCGTTCTGTCGTGCCAGCGGTCTCTGCGGGGCCTCGGCTGACAAGGAGGGATGTCGCCATGTTGTTTCTGGAACGATACAAACAACAGGAAGGATGACAGCTGAGAAAGAAAGTGTGCCACAGTTTCACATAACATCAGCTCCTTCTGCACATCGATATTTCTCTGCTCATATTTCTCATGCTACATAATGCACTTGTTAACATGAATATTAACCACAGTAGCACATTATCTACACAGCTACTTAATACATCTTTCTTCCTGCATAGATAAACTGACACATGATTAACGGTTTCACCTTTTTCAGACCTGCTCCCAAAGTTGTGCCATCCACTTTCATTGTCAAAGGCTTTGGGCACACACATTATTATTATTTATTATTTTATTTTATTTTATTTTCCCCCAGTTACGTCACAAGTCACCAGGGGTGTTTTTATTGCGGGAATCACCTTGCTTCCCAGCACTGGACACCTGATGGGCTGCAACTAGACACAAGGCACCTGATTGGATGAACGCTGCCTCTAGCTTTCAAAGAGGAACCAACGTGGTGGCTCGTTCAGGAACGTTCTTCTGTTATATCATGAAAATAGTTCTCTGAAATGTGTTTCTGAAAACATGTTATGTGAGAAATAAGTCATGCTTTTGCTGACTCTGTCTTTATTTTAGATTGACAATGGTTTTAGGGAGTTTCCAGAGGCATAAAGTAGCATAGACCTGAACTTTATACCAATCAGGAGTGGCCAATGTGATGCCACATCTCTCGAATTGCACCACCACGCTACCAGAATGCATTGCAGGACTGCTTACATAGACAATGAATGGGAAACGTGGAAAGGTTGGAGACTGTGGATATTTATGAGGGGCGGAAGTAACAAAAATTGATTGATAAAAATGGAAGTGATGAAAATGCATGTGAAATGGAGCCGTAAAATGGATGTGAAATTAAAAAAGGAGTGAGAAATTAACAAGTGATTTGATTAATTCAAAGTTGATTTGACTAAAACATCAAACATGATATGATGAAAAGAGAGCCATGTTTCTTCATTTTCCTCGTCTAGCGTTTATCGTTTAAAGAAAGTGGCCTCAAGGGTGGAAGTATGAAAACAATAACAGAAGAAAAGGGAAGTGATGAAAATTAATATGACTTGAAAAACAGAGAGATAAATTGTCAATTAATTTGATGAACTTGATTGACATTTTATTCAAAACTGTGTTGATCTGAACTGTCTACCATTCATCATTCACAACATTAAACTGACATTTCTGATTGACAGCACGCATTTTTGTTATTTCCGCCCTCAAAAAAAGAAGGTGACGCCCACACAGCAAACCATACTCTGGTGAGGTCACTGGCTGTGGATTTTGATTGACATTTTGGGGGGAAGTAACAAAAATTGCTGTAAACAATAGATACCAGTTGGGTGCTGTGTATGATGACTGTTACATGCAGAAAATGATGAAACATGAACACACATAACTGGGTAAAAAAATCATCAGCATTAACAGGAATTATAATTCAAGTGTAAACCTTTTCAATTCAGTAACAAATTGTTCAAAACTTCACAGGAATTAAAGTGTTTAACCTTATTGTGGCAGCAGGATAGGTAAAGTCACGGTAAACTTTATTTCCTGAAATTTTCATCCATCTATGTACAGGTGAACCTTTGGATTTCCAGCTCCTGTATTTTAGTCGTCTATCACACAAAGTAATGATGAATTATTCCACTTGGCAGAGCAGGAAGTCCTTTACGCTGTGATGGCCGCAGGTGAATCTGTGTTGCTGTGTGGATCGTCAAGAGCAATAAAGAAAACTCACACCACATGTCTAAATGTGTGAGTGGATGGAAAGCTGATAGCCAAGAGTCATGGATTTGTTACTACACATTTTAAATAAGAAACATGGTCACTAAATATAACTATCATGGGCATTATTATATGAAATACGTATTAAAACCTCTTTTCCTAGATTTTTGCTGGATCTTAAAAATGCTTACTTCCTAATATTATTCTGTGTATTATTATTATTGTTATTATTATTATCATTATTATTATCCTACTACTACCTCTAATATACATACAGTATATTTGCATAAAGCAGTATATTCCAGCATATATAGTCCACTCCCATGTTGATTGAGTATTAAATACTTGACAAATCTCCCTTAACAGTACATTTTGAAGAGATAAAAAATGTGATTAATGTGATAAATCGTTAATAAATATTTTAAATGACTGACAGCTATATGTATTATGCAAATGCAACTGACATACTGACTCTGCTGCTACTAATCACCTCTCACCACTGTCACTTTTATCTTGTAATTTTTTTCTCTCATTGCTTTTGTATAGTTTCTGTTTTTGATTCTATTCTTAATCTAGTTTTATAAACCTTGAATTATTCATTTTTTGCTTTCTCTGTTTATCTGTATTTATTTCTGTCCTTGAGCGGCTGCAACAACTGAATTTACCCTCTGGAGATCAATAAAGGCTTATCTTCTCTTATTGAATCGTATCGTATCTTATCTTATGGATGATTGTAAAGAGCTTCTTCTTTCTTCATACACAATCACATGTTTTAAGCCTCAGCTACCCCCTTTTCAAATCCCACTGTCATATTTTCAACCCCAAAGGGATCAAGTGGAATGATTTCCTCCATAAAATGACAGATGCAAACAACAAGCAGCTTTCTAATAAACGCTGCTGGCATTTCTACTACACACACACACACACACACACACACACGCACACACACTCAGCAGCTAGCAGCTTTCTGAAGCTCAACATTCAGACATGAAACAACAACAAACTAACAAAATAAAAAGTGACTGCTTATGGGTGTTTTGTTTCTTCCTGCTCAGTGTGTGTGTGTGTGTGTGTGTGTGTGTGTGTGTGTGTGTGTGTGTGTGTGTGTGCTGTGAGCCAAAGTGCAGTCGCTGCCAGAGATGTTGTTGATGCAGCCTTTCCCTTCCCGTCTGTCCCGTGGGAGTCTGTCTTATCCGCCTGGATTCATTCCCAAATGAGGTGTAAACACACACACACACACACACACACACACACACACACACACACACACACACACACACACTCACTGAAGCAGATGCTTGTGAAAGGTCGCCTGCCTTCTAGCCTCTGTATTAAAATAACTCTTCATTCTCTGTTAGGTAGCAGTGTATTAGAGCAGAAGACAAATGTCCCTCCACCACTGAATCCACGGACCTCAGTGCTGAGATACTGGCTGTGCAACACGTTTAAGATAATCAGTTTAAAGTGGATCAAATCTGCAGGTCCACATGAATGGACTGCTGAGACACGCTGATGGGGAGGAATGATAATGAGTCCTCATAGTTCACAGTGCGGAGGCAGTGAGAGCTGAATGACTTGATAAGTAAACTAAAACACAAGAGGAGCTGATTTTCAGTTCAGCACATGTCTATTGACTTCTGTGTCTGAGCTAGTGAGGTTTTCATTCTGCAAATGCGTCTCAACGGCCGAAGAACACAGTTGAATCATTTGTATCACAACTCTGCCAAACAACTGAGAGAAACTCACGTCACATGTTCACTTTCCACTCTTTTGTTTTGCAAGGGAAACCTTATTTGCAATATTTTTATTTTGCAATATCTAACATTATCTACATTTAAAGGGATGGTCCATTTTAATTTATATCATTCTGTAGCTTCTCAGTGGTGTTCCTTAACGTCCTTATTAACTTAGAAAGAAAGAAAGAAAGAAAGATATTCCTTTATTAGTCCCAAGTGGGGAAATTCAGTTTTACACTCTGTTGTTCACACAGTACATATACATGTCAATGGAGAGATGTCAGAGTGAGGGGGCTGCTCCTGACAAGCGCCCAGAGCAGTTGGGGGTTTGGTGCCTTGCTCAGGGGCACCTCGGCAGTGCCCAAGAGGTAAACTGGCACCTCTCCAGCAACCAGTTGGTCTTGGTCCATGGGGGATTTGAACCCGGGTCCTCCACATCCTAACCCAAGTCCTTACGGACTGAGCTACTGCCGCCCCCAACTTAACGCCCAACGCCCCCAAATTAACTTCCTTAATGTCCTTATTAACTTTACATACAGTAAAGTACATCTCAGATGGTGGTCAGCATGCTCCCAATTTGGAGAAACACTAACACAAACTAACTAACCAGTTGATGCAGCTGTAGACCAGTGACTCCTGTGTTTTGAGAGGTTAAAGGGAGTCTGGTGGCTTTGAATAGAGCTATATAACGGCTTCAGTTCACCGGCTTTACCTCGCTGACAGACTGCGAGGTAAGGTAGGTAGCTAAAATAACTGTTTCTGCTGCTCCCGTCTACAACATGGCAACCTGTGGGGAACATGAACATTTCATGGCAATACTTTTACTAGTTGTTGAGACACACAATATCGTGTTCTTCAGATTTTTCTTTTTCTTCTATTATTATAATCATTATGATTATGGAGCCAGACTTTGGTATGACTCTGACATGAAAACGTAGGTTTAACCATTATTTGACCAGCCTCATCAAAACCGTGCCCTTGTTGATGTATTTTATGTTTTCAGGTGTGGCTGCTCTCACCTTTACTGCAGCTGTTGACGTAGTAGCGGAGTCCCTCAGGTGACGTGTAGCTCCTCCATCCTGGGGGAAGAGGCCGGCGGTCCGTCTCCTCTCTGGCTGCAGCAGAGTTCATGACCGCTGGCTTCTGACAGAAACAAACACTCATTTCACAAATACTTTAAATGTTACTACTTTATAAACTGCTGACATACTCTACTATACTTACTGGTACTGTACATACATGTACGTTATATTTTACTACCTGTTTACCCATCACAGCAATTGGATTGCAGTGAAAATATTAACTTTGAAAGGCTAAACAACAAAAATGATTGAAGCCAAATATTTTGTTAGAATTTGCTACCAAGTAGCACAAAAAAAATTAGCTTTTTAAATAGTTTTACATACAGACTAGTGTATAAATTTTCCTGTAAATGTGATAATTATGATTTGTGTTTTAATTTTATAAATTAATTGATTATTTGTGTATATGTTATAATATATATGAAGTTCATTATTTACGTTATCCAAGTAACAGAAAGGGGGTTGGACCTTATGAGTGTTTACTTCTGCCTATTCCTTTTTGAACATACAGTATGCTTTTGGTTTATTTATTTAGTTAATTTTTAGTTAATCTATTAATATGAGCATTGTTGGAGGAAAATTTGATTGCCAGAGACTGTTTCATTGTAATTATTGTGAATTACAGAATAACAAAGAAATTGAACATTAAGATTTCCTTGTGTTTTGTTCCTATAAGATATTTATCAGAAATTATTTAAACTGGGCCTTAAAATCTACAAGAACAAGAACATCCTGTCATCAATCAATCTAACAAACTGGCCCAGAAATAGATGCTATTGTTGTGTTTGCGTTGCATTTTATGGTAACATCCTCTAAATGTAGTCATGCATAAATACTGTGTAACTAATAATTACACAATAATTGTAATTAACAGGACTGTCTCCTAAATTTCCATCAAGTCATTAAGTGCTATACTGATTTCCTGGAGGCTACAGGAAGTTATGTTGTTTGAGAACAGTCTGCTCTAATTTAGTTCATAAACCAGGACATCTGCAGCTGTATCCATAAAGAAGAACTGCATTCTGGTATATTGCTGAATAAAAACCATTGAGGATCCTGAGGGCGGTGAAAATGGATGCTTCAGTTCATCCTCAGTAAGAGAACATTGAGTAAGAAAGCCCATAACGTGATGCTGCTGCTTCATTAAAGTTTATGTATTTCCACAAGCTTGCATATACAGAAATGCAAATGAGTCATAACAGCCTCTTCAATAAGTGAAATTATTGTCATCAAATCCCCATTTAGTTTTTCAGCACTTCTCTGACTAATGATTATTGTGTTATGTTATTCCTATGATGAAAAATGATCCACTAAATGGATAAATAATGGTAAACGCTCCTCCACCTTATCAGCAGCCCCCAAGAGCCTCCACACATAAACGCATTGTACGCTGGGCCAGAAATTACTGCAGTGTGCTGCTGCACAGGGAAAAAAGCCGCTTTTCATCTGCAGCGATCGCTGACTGGCTGTTCATTTACAGAAGCAGCGGTGCGTGGCCCGCTCAGATCTGTCTCCTAAACTTCAGGATGGTGCAGTCCAATCAGACATCTGAGGGGAGGTGGGCGGATGTGAGCCGACAGATATACTGTAAAAATGAGCAGATTATTAGCAGAACGATAAAGGAGTCGTATCATGCTCTTTATGCTCACATGGGCAACAGGGCAGAGTGGGTGGATAAAGCCGATTGATGTGTAACATTAAAGGGACTGATTTAAGTTTGCAGAAAGCTTTAGCTGCTGCAGTATTTTAGCTGCACAGAGAAGATTCGTGACATCCTCTCCTGACAGCTAACAGTGACACTTGTACTGTCAGGACATCCCAATTTATTTTATGATCCAAACATAACTGGGAAACAAATGTGCAGCCTACATTACAGTGTAAGAATTAACCTTCATTTAGCGCTTGTGTTGTAGAAAGATGCTGGTTAGGATTATGTTTTATTCAGAACGTTGCCAAGTTTTCATAACTACGGTAAATGAAAACATGGTCGGGGTGTAAATGACAATGTTTGCCATGATATGATTTTGATTTGATTTAATTTGGTGGCCTGCAATTGATTTAAGACCGTATCATCCATCCATCCATCGTCAACCGCTTATCCCGTTAGGGGTCGTGGGGGGGCTGGAGCCGATCCCAGCTGGCATTGGGCGAAGGCGGGGTACACCATGGGCACATAGAGACAGACAACATATAGACAGACAACCATTCACGCTCACATTCACACCTACGGGCAATTTAGAGTGATCAATTAACCTAAACAGCATGTCTTTGGACGGTGGGAGGAAGCCGGAGAACCCAGAGAAAACCTACGCTTACGCGGGGAGAACATGCAAACTCCACACAGAAGAGCCCCAAGCCGGATTCGAACCTGCGACCCTCTTGCTGTGAGGCGAGAGTGCTAGCCACTGCACCACCGTGCATCCCAGACCGTGTCGTAATTATGTCTATTTAACACGAGTTATATTTATATAAACTCACAAAAAGAAACTAAAATATAATGTGACTACACTTTGCATTGATGACATGGATGGATCGTTGATCACTGAATCAATATATTGATCCAGATTCATGTATCATTACACCCCTACAAAATGGGTCATTTTTAATTAATGCTTTAAAAACACCTCACAATTGTTAACAGAATACTTAGTTAGTGCTAATGCCAGCAGCATGGCTGCAGTCATAATCACAGCTAAAAACGGACACTGTGACCTTTCAGGGGCACTATATTTTTTTTCTGAAATTTTAGACAATTAATTTATCTCAAGCTCTTACAATTTAAGGCAAGCTAGATTTTAGACTTTTAAAGACTTTTTATACCACACGGAATTAAATTTTTAATTTTCCAATAATAAAAATAATATTTATTCTCTGCTCCAATAACCAACACCTGTCTGCTCTGAGTGCATCCGCTTCCTCTCCCTCTCCACAAAACAGTATGTCTGTTGTTGGTTTGGCTCAGACAGGATGTTAACACACATCGCTGGTGTAATCCTCCTTGTCTTTATTTTCCACTGCACTATGAATGTCAAACCACTTCCTGTATCTGCACAATGCTATTGGATATAAACTGAATAATTAAAGCAGAAGAGTTTCAACTGAATATCATTTGTAGGAGACTTGAATGCACTAAGACGCATCCATACTACTTTTTTTCACTAGCAAGAAAAGTGCAGCTGAATGGTATCTGAGCTTATATGGAAACTCTTTAAATAAGTTAAAAAAAAAAAAAAAAGAAACACAGATCTGTAAGATATCACTGCAAAATCCCACAATCCTCTTGGGTGCTGCTCTCAATGTAACCCTGAAACCAGGAAATCCACTCCACTCCTGTTAGCTCACTTCTCTCTGAGTAGGAAGAAACTGAGAAGACAGGCCATGTCAGGAGGAGGATGCCTCTCGCTGCTTTACTGAGCTTCTTCATGAGGCTTGACAGGGAGAGAAAGAAAGCACCGAGATCCCTTTCTACCTGGAAAATGAGATTAATGGACCTCAACCTTCTTATGGTGGTGCAGGAGAAAAGCTGATGTTTACATTTTTATGCTTTCTGTCCACCATGTCTGCATCTTATGCACAAGATTATACAATTTCTAACACTTCACAGACGTCCATTTCATACAAGAGGGAAAAGGGTTGTTTTTGCACTGTAGAAAATCATAGATATGAGACAGGAAATATATGAAATAAGGTAAAAAATAGGGCACCTCGTCGCAAAAAAGTGTTTCATTATCATAAATCTATTCTGGAATCTGAGCAATCTTAAATTATCAAAAAGGAACAGCTTCTGTGTGTAATTTTAGATACGACAAAAGCACAATTTTTCACATGGTTTGTTTCTGTGTCCCGAGGCAACTGCTGAGAGTTTCAAGCAGCAGCAATTATAAAAAACACAAGAGGAAGGCTTATAGAGGAATGTACAGTCACTCCTCACAGGATGCTGATAAAAGAAGTAAAGCAGAGGGCATGAAAGCAGCAACAAGGCTTTTATTCTCTCAGAGGCTAAATGAGCATATAGCAGCACATTACTCAGCCTGCTGGCAGGTTGGTTTTTGTTCCTCTGAGAGACGCAGAGCTTTAGTGAGGATGTAAATTAGGAAATTAGGAGAGGTTGCTCTAGCTTCTGGCATATTAAAGTTAACAGTTTGAAATACTTTGACAGTCGCAGTGTGTGACGAAGATATAAGAGGACCATGCTAGCAGCTCTGTGAGGCCACTAAGGCACAGCAAAGAGTATTATATAGAAGCAAAGACGCGATATTCTGATGCTTTTTGACAACAGCTATTAGATGGTGCTGTAGTAACACTGCCACCATTTTGGACTGAAAACACCAATGAGTCCAAAGTCATGAATGTATAAAGAGACGTCTTTAAATGTATAAACTTCTTTTGAGGTAAATCAGAATAATTTACCTCGGCATAATGAACACACATCAGACCCACATGACCGCCCCACCCTGCATGCTTACATGACAGTTCTTCCAGGTCCTGCTAGCTGTATGTGGCTCTAATAATAAATATATTGGCTGTAATTCATCACTTCTGTTATCTTGTAATACACCCATGGGCTGTACACTGTAAGCCTGTACCATGGTGGATGTATTAACATTTCTGTTCCCAAACAACTGACTATCAGCCAGTAGCTAGAAGTGTGATATCAACAGAATGTTATGAAAGGCAAAAATGGAGCAAAAAAGTTTAATAAATATGTAAGTAAGTAAATAGCTATAATAGTGTGCATATTTAGAATATTTTTATTGTTCAGCATAAAACATTTTGGTAGAGACATTAAAATTATGGCAATAAAGCAGAAATAATTTAGTTTTAATTTTGTACTTTTTATTGCCTTCTGCACTTTTTATTGCCTTCTGGTAGTTGCTTTCAGTCCAAAATGGCGGAAGCATAGCTCCACTGGTTGGGGACGTTGCAATGCAATATACATATGTTCTTTCGGCACAGTGCTGCCCTGAGCTAAATGCTAATGACAGAATCCCAACATATACTATATATATATACTGTATTTAATATAATGTATGCTCTTCCTTACATATATACAGTAGGGAAATGTAACTAAGTACATTTACTCAAGTACTGTACTTAGGGACAATTTTGAGTATTTGTTCTTTACTTGAGTATTTCTATTTCTGTCTACTCCACTACATCTCAGAGGTCAAAATTGTACTTTTTACTCCACATCTTTAGTTAAACTGAAGGATGAAGTGTTCCTTTATGTGTTGAAAATCCTTCCTGTGAAGCTAAATAAACTCTTAGAGATATGTGGTTCTCAAAGGATAGTGACACTACAAACTTATCTTACAGACCATGATGCACTGCTGTAGAGTAAACTAGCAAACAGGTAATAAAAGTGTTAAAATGCAGCATACACATGAATTGCAGCTGTGATAGTTCTGTAAAAGTTATCTACTGTAAATGAATTACTACATGAAGTAAAAATGCATTTAAAGAGAGAGGGATCATTTAATTTAGCTGCATGTCTGCTTCATTTACTGGTAAAGATGCAAACTAAATGCAAGGTCCTACATTGGAATATAAGAGGATAAGTCTATTGGAGTAGTGGCTATAATTGTTCTACTTGACATAAATGCAAACACTTCTTTAAACAGCATTAAAGGGAATTAAAAGAAGCTCTTACCATGCTGCTATGCTGTCGTGCTGCAGAACTGTATCAGTCAACCCGCCACTGGAAATATGAATGAAGAGACAGAGGGGATTATTAGATGCCATTTCTGTAATGATCCAAAGCCTTCAGGGTCGTAGCTCCGAGTGAATGGAGACACACTGAATATCTTTCAAGCTCTTTTCCCACTTGTTAAAAAAGTAAAAAGGCCTGGCAGAGAGGCATGCTTTGGTTTTGATCAAGACATTTTCTATGAGTCTTTGTCAAGCAGAAATGTCCAGTGGTCCTCAGTCTGTGTCAGAAATACAAAAGAGGACACTGTCAGACAGAGATGTGATGTACACGGACACAACAAGGACTTTTCTGTCTTTACTGCTGGTTTCTTCTGTTAAATCCAATTGACTGAATATAGTAAGTGACAGTCTGGTCAGATTCAGTTCAAACAGATGAGGTCTGTCTCTCTCAGGAGAATGAAACCACTTGTGATTATGCTGTCAGGCCTTTTGGGATCATAATAAGATTTATGAGTAACAGGTTACTTTCCAATGTACAACAACAATTAGCTGCAATTTATGGCAAATACTTAAAAGCAAAAAGAGAGCTTGTGTTATTAAAGCTTTAAGATTTTTAAGATACACTCCAAGATTTTGTTATTGTGTATTTGGTATCATCATCTCAAAATCTACTTATTAAAATTATATTACACCAGTCACATTCTCCACATTTCACCAAATTTTTGAATAGGGCCTCAAAAAACACATTTGTTATAATTTCAAAAGTAGTTTACGGCCCCCAAATAGAATACAAACCTGGAAATGCACTTCATCTACTCTATAAAATATAGATAAATACATTTTTGTATAAAAGTTGTAAAGAGTCACAGCATTACATTAATTTAATTGGTATAGATCTAATTACTAAATCAGTTTTGACTAACTACAATTTCTGAAAATTAAAATAATACAAAAAACAAATAATTCAACTGTCAAATGGCAAATATGGTACTCCCATTAAGAACTATAAATAAATAAATACATAAATACATGTTTTGTATACACTGTGTTATAGTAGGATTCAGGTGGTGTTTTTGGTGGAAAAAATGGGGAAAAAATTTGATGTGAAAAAATGATATTAGTTTGGATAGATGCAAAACTAGAAAATATCACACAAGTTATCAGTTAATGCACTTTTCCAATATAATCCAACCTTACCTGTGCGTTAGCCATGTTTAGCCAAATTTCTCTGCGTTGTCCTGCTTTCATGTTCGGTAATCGTCTCAGAAAGATGCTACTCCAGAAAGCCTGGAGCTGACCAGGTAACGTCCCCTCTGAAAAACACACACAGGAAGACAAACATAAAAGCTCTGACAAGCTAACGTTAGCTAGTAGTTAGCTAACAGCCATTTAGTCTCTGAGACCCACTCCACCTTAAAGGTGATTATTTTTACCAGAGGTTTGGTTTATAACAATATCCTTTAGCTTTTGAGATGTTTCATCTCAATTTTTTCTTATAAAAACATATTTACAGATTAATTTTATAGAAGATAATCCACTTCCTTCATGGGGACAGCTCTTCTCTAAAGACCTAATATCTACTAGAGCCAATGAGAAGCAGTACTTAAACTAAATAGCCAATCAGAATGCAGCAGGCTTTGGGCATGCCCAGTGTTGTTCACCCACACCCTGGGCTCTGGACCAGTGCAGAGCAAAGTGAAATCACCATTTTAAAACCACTGACCTTAAATTGCTGAATAATGATCAATAAAAGCAGTTTGTTTTATGTCATGCATTTCTCCAGGTTTGTGTTCATTTCTAATGTAACGGACGTTTTGTTAGTTTTCCATCAGCATATTATGAGCTGTCCAGATGAATGTGTAGTTGGCGTTTGGCTTGTAAACATTAATGTCATATACCTATCTATTTTGATTAGTATATTTTGAACTGTTGACTGGTGTTCACTAACGCCAAAACACATTAGTGACTATAATGGGGGCTGTCAAGGTCCTCCTAATTTATTAGGTTTGATATCATAAACTAACTTCAGTTTTGCAATATATCTCCCCTTTGTCTCTGTCAGCTTCTCTTTATATCGGTATTTGTATTTTGAACGTACTTCATACATTTCTGATGATGACCAGATGACAGATAAATAGACCGGTGACAGATTATGACCACCGTCATAGCTCCATACACTGCCCTCCAGAAAAGATTCGCATTCCCTATAAGAGTGACATGTTTCAGTCAAGTGCTAAATTTTGGTAGTGTCTCAAAATATATTTGTTATAATTCCTAACTGCTAAATGTTATGGCCACATGCCACATTTATTGTTATTTAACCCCCAAATATATAAATTATTTCACCAGCTTCATTTCTACCTGCTCTATTTTCCTGCTGAGGGTGTCAAAGTACAACAGTACACCAGTATACTATAATTACTAAGTAATATGTCACCCTCAAGCATCTTTTTGCTTTCGATGCACTGTCAATAGGGGAATGTGCAGCATTCAGCATTTAGAGTGATTGATGAGGGTCAGAGGTCATTTTTCTCTGGTGTATCAGGAAAACACAATACAGCAGTGCAGAACAATATGAAGTGTTTGAGTCTTTGTGTTGCAGTTAATTGCCTACAATGGATCAATAATTAATAACTTTGCTGTACTATACATTCAGATTGAATCAAATTATTGTTATTATTATTGTTATTGTTATTATTATTATTATTATTATTATTATTATCAGTAGTAGTAGTAGTATCTTCTAATTTTAGCCTTTTAACATTATTAGAATGGCTCTAAGAATGGCAATGCCAGCCAACATCACTTTTACAACTTTGTTTCAGACTGAAATATTAGACTAATTTTAGAATAGACTATTGGATCGATTCCCATGAAATTCAGTGCAAACATTCATGATCCCCAGTCAATAAAAGCTAAGAATTTTGGTGAACTTGTGACTTTTCTTGTTGTGTAAGCATGAGGTTGGCGTGTGTGGTTTTGAGCAAAATGTCTCAACAACTGTTATTTGGTTCACACATTCATGTTCCCTTTAGGATGAAATTTGATTATCCTGGTGATCCTTTATGTTTTAATCTAGCACCATCATTAGATTAAACTATTGATCAATAAAATACTTTGGTTTATGATCAAATTTGGTGCTAAATGAACTGAACTAAACTAAGCAAAGTATTCTCATACAACGAGAAAGTTGTTCCTCCTTTTTTGTTTGTTTTCCAATGAATGTCCAGCAACACGTGACAGTGTGCCCTCAGTAGATGCATACAGTCTTTTCAAAATAAACTTCCATCTTCACAAGAAACAACTTCCTTAGGTTTAGGCAAGAAAGCTACCTGGTTTAGGAAAAGGTCGATTTGGCTAGGATTAGACAAGAAATCTGCTTAGTTAGGTTGAGGAAATGGATTACGGTTTGGCTTAAAATAACTCTGGAAGTAGCGTCACATAAGTTTGTGTTACGTGATAAATAAATAGATGTTGACTTCTAGTTTCACACGGGACATGAACAGTGGCCTATCCACCCCGACCTCCTCCCTGCGTACTTTTTGTTGCTATTTATACTTTCTGGTTCATAATTAGGTGGATAACATTGAACTGATGTTGATATACTGAAGGTGAATTACAGTGCATTACGTTTCATAGGTATAGCTATGAGCAGGTGAGACCAGCCTGAACTGAGAATGCAATGTGACATGACAATATAACCTCACAGAAAGAGAATGTCAGGAAGTATAAGTGTTAATTTGTCATTTCCTGTTGCATGCTTTTATTTTGGCGCACTTCCTGTTTTGGTTTGCATTCTAACCTCTCCTCTCGTTGCAGTTCACTTCACTCCCTGCCCTGCATGCCTCCTGCCTTCACGTTAGAGCACCTCCTCCTGACCTGATTATCATCACTAGTCACCTGCGTCTGAGCGTCATCCCCTGCCCTGATTGTGTCCACCTGTGCATAGTTATTCACCTCCCTCACTAGTATATAATGTGTCCTCCCTTTTCCTCCTGTGCCAGTTCGTCTTTTGCCGTCCTTAGCGAAGCGTACCCGCCATTTCCTCGTGTCTAAATCTTTATACTCCAGTGAACTGAACCTAGCCTGTTTTTGACCTTGCCTTAGCCTCGTGATTTGGATTTTGTCTGCCTGTTCTGCCTGCCTATCTGTGTACCGACCTGGACCGAAAATAAACTCTGTTTTTGTAACTTGGAACTGTTTCAGTCTGCATTTGAATCCACTCCAGTGTTACCTGTCCTGACAGAACGAACTGGCCACCATGGATTCAGCAGATTCTGAACAAGTTCGATCCGCTATCCTTGCCCAGGGCGGTCGTTTAGATCGGCAAGAAGATCGCCTCTCCGCCGTTTTTCAAGAAGTTAAACTGATAAACGAACAACAAGGACAGTTTCGTGCCAACGTTGGTGAACAGATCGCGCAGCTAAGTACACAGATGCAGACTCTGCTTAATATGATGAACACTCTCCCGACTCCCGGAGCAGATGCCGCTCCGCCACCGGCACCGGCCCGCCCCGAGACGCCGGCCCCGGTTCCGACGCTCGCTCCCGTGGGGCCCTTCCCCACGTCTCCTCACCTCGCCAAACCTGAGAGATTCACGGGGAACTCCGACAACTGCCGCGCATTCCTGGTGCAATGCAGCCTTCATTTCGAACTGCAGGCAGCCCAGTTTCCATCCGAGCGCTCCAAGGTGGCCTTCATTATTACCCACCTGGCCGGCCGGGCGGAGGCGTGGGCCACCACTGAATGGGCTCGGGGCTCTCCGGTATGTGCTTCACTTAAATTATTCACTGACTCTTTGCGGAAAATTTTCGATCACTCTGCCCCAGGTCGTGAAGCCGCCCGGGCTCTGGTGTCACTTCGGCAAGGCAAGAGACGGGTGTCAGACTACGCCATAGAGTTCCGTACTCTTGCCGCTGACAGTGGATGGAACGACGCGTCATTAATGGACACATTCCTGCACGGCCTGTCAGATCCCGTCAAGGACCAGCTCGCCCCGCTGGACCTGCCAGCAGACCCCGACTCCGTCATCGCCCTCGCCATCCGCATCGACAACCGTCTATGGGAGAGAGAGAGAGAGAAGGAGAGGAACAGACGCCGGGGCGCCGTTCCACCGCCCGCCCAGTCGAGGCAGCCTCCCGGCCAGCGCGTCGGTTGGCGTTCTTCTTCCCCTGTCGCCGCCGAGGGCTCTCCATCTCCCCCTAGTGGGACGGATGAGCCCATGCAGATCGGCAGGGCGAAACTATCTCCGGAAGAACGCCAGCGGCGCCTGCGGGAGGGCCTTTGCATATACTGCGGGCAGCCTGGTCATTTTTTGTCCTCCTGTCCGTTAAAAGAGGAGACTCACCAGGGAAGAAGAGGGTCCTGGTGAGTCCCACTACTGCCTTGCCCTCTTCCTCTCGTCCTCTGCTGCAGGTCCGCATCTCCGTCGCTGGGGGCTCCCTGTCCTACCCGGCCCTGGTGGACTCAGGGTCGGATGAAGACCTCATCGACGGAGACCTGGTCAAGACACTTGGCCTCCAACGCTTCCCCCTCAAAGAGACTCTGGAGGCAAGTGCGTTGGATGGCAGACTTTTGTGTAAAATCACTCACTACACCTCACCAGTACATCTATCTATCTCTAATAATCACACAGAGTCCATCAGTTTCCACATTTTTGAGTCGGCCTTGCACCCGTTAATTCTGGGTCTTCCTTGGCTAAAAAGACATAACCCACACATAAACTGGCTAACGGGGGAGATTGTGTCTTGGGGGGAGGGCTGTAACATAACCTGTCGCTTGTCTGTCCTTCCCGGGAATTCCTCTGAGAGACTTCTGGCGCCTCTAGCGGTGGAGCAGAGAATCACTCCATGTTCCGCGCCTCTGGCTCCACCAGATGGCGCCACCACCCCGGAGTTGGCCGGGGTCCCTTCTTGCTACCTCGACCTTAGAGAAGTGTTCAGCAAGTCCAGCGCCACCTGTCTACCTCCCCATCGGCCGTACGACTGCGGCATCGACCTCCTCCCAGGTACCTCCCCGCCTAAAGGGAGGCTATATTCTCTCTCTGCCCCTGAAAGGGAGGCAATGAGAGAGTATATAGAGTCCTCCCTGGCGGCTGGGATAATTCGCTCGTCCTCCTCGCCTGCCGGTGCAGGTTTTTTCTTTGTTGAAAAGAAAGACAAGACACTCAGACCATGTATAGACTACCGTGGGCTCAATGAGATAACCGTTAAGAACCGTTACCCCCTCCCTTCGATATCCTCCGCATTCGAGCTTTTAAAGGGAGCTAAAATCTTTTCAAAGCTCGATTTGCGCAACGCGTACCACCTCGTTAGGATAAGGGAGGGGGACGAGTGGAAGACGGCATTTAACACCCCTAGCGGGCACTATGAATATCTCGTGATGCCATTTGGGCTCACGAACGCCCCTGCCGTCTTCCAGGCCCTGGTTAATGACGTCCTCCGGGACATGTTAAATCATTTTGTGTTCGTCTACTTAGACGACATCCTAATCTTCTCCCCGGATGAGCAATCCCATATCCTTCATGTCCGCCAGGTTCTCCGGAGACTGTTGGAGCATCAGCTCTTTGTCAAAGCTGAAAAATGCGAGTTCCATGCTCCAACAGTCTCCTTCCTCGGCTTTGTAATTTCCCCTGACAGAATTCACATGGACCCAGCTAAGATCAGCGCTGTAGCGGACTGGCCCACCCCAACGAACCGCAAGTCGGTTCAGCGGTTCTTGGGGTTCGCTAATTTCTATAGACGTTTCATTAGAAATTTCAGCTCCATCGCAGCCCCGCTACATGCGCTGACGTCACCGAAAAGCAGTTTCATCTGGTCCCCTGAGTGCGCCAATGCCTTTCACAAACTCAAGGGGGCGTTCAGCTCCGCTCCCATCCTGACTCTGCCGGACCCCAGCAGACAATTCGTTGTGGAGGTGGATGCCTCCGACTCTGGCATCGGCGCTGTCCTCTCTCAAAGAACATTAGCCGACAATAAACTTCACCCATGTGCCTACCTCTCCAGAAAGCTTTCCTCTGCGGAGAGGAACTATGATATTGGCAACAGGGAGCTGCTGGCCGTTAAAGCGGCGTTGGAGGAGTGGCGCCACTGGCTGGAGGGAGCAGAGCATCCGTTTCTCGTCTGGACCGACCACAAGAACCTTGAGTACATCCGATCTGCCAAGAGACTCAACTCCCGACAAGCTAGGTGGGCCCTGTTCTTTAATCGATTTGTCTTTACTCTTTCCTACCGGCCAGGGTCGAAGAACGGGAAACCGGATGCTCTCTCCCGCCAGTTCGACTCGGTGGACGCCCCTCTGGGTCCCACTCACATCATTCCCCCCTCCTGCGTAGTCGGAGCAGTCACATGGGGAATCGAAGAGGAGGTGAAGAGGGCCCTGACACAGGTTCCGACACCTGAAGGGTGTCCTCATAACAGACTATTTGTTCCTGTCTCTCTCCGCTCCAGGATCATCCACTGGGCCCACACCTCTCGCATCGCCTGCCACCCGGGATCTCGCCGCACCCTGTTTGTGGTGAGGCAGAGGTTCTGGTGGCCGGCGATGGAGAGAGATGTCAAGGAGTACGTCTCTGCCTGTCCTGTGTGCGCCCGGAGTAAGCCCTCCCACCGACCTCCTGCCGGCTTATTACAGCCTCTTCCTGTGCCTCACCGCCCCTGGTCCGACATATCCCTAGACTTTGTAACTGGGTTGCCTACCTCTGATGGTAACACCACTGTCCTCACAGTGGTGGACCGCTTTTCTAAAATGGCTCATTTCATTGCCCTACCAAAGCTGCCCTCAGCCAAAGAAACAGCTGAGGTGATATTAACACATGTATTTCGTATTCACGGCTTCCCTAGGGATGTGGTGTCGGACCGGGGGCCACAATTTATCTCTAGCTTTTGGAAAGAGTTTTGTTCGCTGCTGGGGGCATCTGTCAGTCTGTCCTCGGGTTACCACCCGGAAACTAATGGACAGACTGAGAGATTAAACCAGGAACTGGAGACCGGGTTGAGATGCCTAGTGGCGCAAAACCCGGTCTCCTGGAGTAAACATCTGCTGTGGGTGGAATATGCCCACAATACCCTGCCGTGTTCTTCGTCTGGTCTCTCCCCCTTCCAGTGTGCGTACGGCTACCAACCCCCTCTGTTCCCAGACCTGGAGGGGGAGTCTTCCGTTCCCTCGGCTCACGCCTTGGTCAAACGCTGCCAGCACATCTGGAGGGGGGCGAGGCGGACCCTACTGAAGAACACGGCTCGGTACAAGGAGATGGCAGATCGACGGCGGACTCCAGCCCCCATCTACCAACCTGGGCAGATGGTCTGGTTGTCCGCCCGAGATCTGCCTCTCCACGTCAGTTCCAAGAAGCTCGCTCCCAGGTATGTGGGTCCCTTTCCCATACTTAAGGTAATCAACCCTGTCTCTGTCCAGTTAAAGCTGCCCAAGTCTATGAGGATCCACCCGACGTTTCATGTCGGACGGCTGAAGCCTGCGGTCGACAGCCCTCTGGTCCCTACCTCCAAGGTCCCCCCGCCCCCCCGGATCATCGACGGAAGCCCTGCCTACACGGTCAAGCGTCTGCTGGACGTCCGGCGCCGGGGGCGGGGTAGACAGTATCTTGTCGACTGGGAGGGGTACGGACCAGAGGAGAGATCGTGGGTTTCAGCCAGAAACATCATGGATCCTCAACTAATAAAAGACTTCAACAGTCAGCGAGCAGAGCTTCCTGGGACGTCAGGAGCCGTCCCTAAAGGGGGGGGTTCTGTCAGGAAGTATAAGTGTTAATTTGTCATTTCCTGTTGCATGCTTTTATTTTGGCGCACTTCCTGTTTTGGTTTGCATTCTAACCTCTCCTCTCGTTGCAGTTCACTTCACTCCCTGCCCTGCATGCCTCCTGCCTTCACGTTAGAGCACCTCCTCCTGACCTGATTATCATCACTAGTCACCTGCGTCTGAGCGTCATCCCCTGCCCTGATTGTGTCCACCTGTGCATAGTTATTCACCTCCCTCACTAGTATATAATGTGTCCTCCCTTTTCCTCCTGTGCCAGTTCGTCTTTTGCCGTCCTTAGCGAAGCGTACCCGCCATTTCCTCGTGTCTAAATCTTTATACTCCAGTGAACTGAACCTAGCCTGTTTTTGACCTTGCCTTAGCCTCGTGATTTGGATTTTGTCTGCCTGTTCTGCCTGCCTATCTGTGTACCGACCTGGACCGAAAATAAACTCTGTTTTTGTAACTTGGAACTGTTTCAGTCTGCATTTGAATCCACTCCAGTGTTACCTGTCCTGACAGAGAAAACACTGAGACAAAAGGAAAATTAAGATAAAACAAAATAAATAAAAAACAAGGGACAAAAGTAAAATTAATAAAATAATTAACTTTTTATTCACCACTTCAGAAACATTGCGAAACTCACTGAATCAGGACTTTCCAGTCTTCTCTCCTTTCCTGTAACCTTCAAGCTCACCCTAAACATAAAAAATGTTGTAACATCCACACATGATCAAGTTTTATGTGGTTTAAAAGGTTTATACTGTATGTTCCTTGGTGTTTCATGATTTTTAAAACCATTTTCAGGAAGGAAAAAACAAGGTGTCACATGAGTTCAAAGAGACTCTGACGGAACAAATGTTTGCTGATATCAGCTGTGCGATCAAAGTGACACCTAAAACCTGCAGACTCTTTGTTAAAGCCCCGTCCCTTAGCTCACCTTGCTGTGACATTAGAGCTTCAGGACTCGATAACCTCCTACAAAAGCTTCAGCTGAATTGTTAGCCTGACAGGAGAATTCACTCTGAGCTGTGATTGGCTGACACTGAAGATCACGAGCAACCTCACACATGAATAACAATGCACTTCTGTTTCCTTTGGAGCGCCGCCACAGTCTCATTGTTAAAACAACTGTATCCCACTCAGTCTTTATTTCCACACCAGCTGCCTGCAATAATCCTCTAAAAGGAATAAAATCAATCCTCTGCAAATCCACTTTTAAAGGTTGTCTGTCTGTCGGTGTCCGGCCACTAATCACCCACCAAAATACTAGTTGTAAGGCCCTCAAAACCTGTTTGGGGGAATCAAAGAGAATATTCAGCTTATTTCTGCATGAATGTGAATGACATCTTACACATAGTATAAACAACCAGTCAGCTCTGTCAATAGGCAGGTTGATCTTTTCTTATTTGCAGGATTTCTAAGTAGAAAATATAATCAAAATAACCACAAAGCACACAGCAGATTTACAATGTGATTTTATATTCAGAAATCTGAATCAGAAATACTTTCTTGATCCCCGGGGGGAAATTAGGAAGGTCATTGTTGCAGTTATATAAGAAATATGAGGAAAAATAGAAATAAAAGCGTATCTAACATGCAAATTATGTACATGATGCTGCAATATAACTAGAGCTGTCAATCAATTAAAATAATTAATCGCAATTAATAGCATGATTGTCCATAGTTAATCGTGACTAATAACACATTTTTTTTATCTGTTCAAAATGTATCTTCAAGGGATATTTGTCAAGTATTTAATCTTCTTATCAACATGGGAGTGGGCAAATATGCTGCTTTATGGAAATGTATTTTATGTATTTACAGTGTTTATTATTGGAAATCAATTAACACTAAACACTAAACAATGACAAATATTGTCCAGAAACCCTCACAGGTACTGCATTTAGCATAAAAACATGCTCAAATCATAACATAGTAAACTGCAGCCCAACAGGCAACAACAGCTGTCAGTGTGTCAGTGTGCTGACTTGACTATGACTTGCCCAAAACTGCATGTAATCATCATAAAGTGGGCATGTCTGTAAAGGGGAGACTCGTGGGTACCCGGAGAACCCATTTTCATTCACATGTCTTGAGATCAGAGGTTAATGGACCCCTTTCAAAATGATCGTCCTAGTTTTTCCTTGCCAAAATTTTGAGTTTGGAGCGTTATTTACCCTCTTTCATAACAAGCAAGTATGACATGGTTGATACCAATGGATTCATTAGGTTTTCTAGGGTTTTCTCTTCTTAACACAGAGTTTGCAGGTTTATTGATTAATAATAATAATTATTATTTGTTGTTATTGAATATTTCAGATTTTATGTGTTCATATTTCATAAAACTAGAGTTTTCTATAAGTGCAGTACATGGGTGAGTGCATTTCAGGTATTATCCACTGCATGCAAGATATTAAAAGACACTGATTTTTGGTCTTTGATTGAGGAGGAGAAAATAAGCACAGATGGGGAAATGTCAGTCTTTGGGCCGGCTGCCCAGTTCCTCCGCAAGTCTGAGAGGAAGAGGATGGAGGCTCAGTCTCGGCCGTTTGACAGCGAGATGGCGTGCTTCATCAGTGATGAGAAAGAGCTTATGTGAAGGCTGAGATCCAGGACAAGGATGGAAGAGTCACTGTCAAGACTTTGGATGACAGAGTGGGTGGACTAAAGGGATACGCTGATACACTGACCTTTTATTAGACCCTGAACACATTGTCTATTTATAAAAACTGCAATAAAAATATTTGCAGAATACTATAAGTCTGGCTTTCAACAGGGGCATTTAGTCTCTTTTGACAGTAATATTAATAAGTTCACATTTTAAAGCTCAAGTGAACTAGTTTTCTTTCTTTCTTTCTTTCTTGACCTACTCTGGGCTCTTCTACGTGATGATGAATCCCTACAAATGGCTGCCAGTCAACAACCCAGCGGTGTTGCAGGATGAAGAGGGAAGAAGAGGATGGAGGTCCCTCATGACATCTTCGCCCTGTCATATACTGCCTACCAATTCATGCTCACCGGTGTGTTAGCAGCCTGAATATCAATGCAGCTGACTGATTTGATTAAATCTTTTCAGCGTGTCTTCTTTTATTTCCTCAAATTGAGAAAATCAGCCAGTACTCATCATGTAAATTTAGATTTTGCTCATCTATTAACAGACTATAACAATGCAACGTATCCTCATAAAATGGTTTCTATATATCTTGTGAAAAGTTATTCCTCAATTTCAGTGCATTCTCTTATGTCTGCTCATTACATGCATACAGTTTTTCTAAAATAAACTTCATAGGAAACAACTTCCTTAGGTTTAGGCAACAGAACTGCTTTGTTAGGTTGAGGCAAAGTTTGTGGTTTGGGTTAAAATAACTCAGTATATGGCGTAACAGGGTTACAGAAGTTATGTGACTAATAGAGAAAGAAAAAAGAGGCAAACAGTAAAATGAAGGTGAGCTCAGGATGACTTTGTATATGTGCATGTAGTAGAGTCAGTTATTGTTTTCCAGAGAGGAGTGAGTGTCTCATTCACTGAACATGCTTGCTTTTCTACTGGGGACTCTGGAGGATCAGACCATCCAGGTTAACCCTCGGCTGGAAGCCTTTGGGAACGCCAAGACTGTGAGGAAGGACAACTCCTCTCACTTTGTGAGTCAGAGCCTGAGGGACTTCATTTTAATTTGATTTACCAAATGACTCAGATGCTACTGTTTTGTTTGGCACTTTGCCACAACTGGTACACTGGCATCTACAGATATTGAAACATGTGAGTTTGTACACATTTAATACAGAATATTGAAAAATTATGTTGTCACGATGATGTTGCGTTTTCTTCCTTGCAGATCTGCTGGAGAAATTGAAAATGACATTTCAACTGTCGGCTGAATGGAGTGATCACATTTTATACCAGTTTAGCTGCAACATGAAGCCTGAACTGATCGGTAATCTGATTAGTAATTGTTTTATTTCGTCATTATTCTTGTTTTTACTCATTGAGATTTTAGCTTGATTTCTTTCCCTTCAGATTTGCTTCTCATCACCACCAACCCCTACAACTATGCCTTCGTCAGTCAGGGCAAAATCAGCGTCAAAAGCACGCCACACGAAGTTCGTCCCATCTTTTCCGTCACTTTACAATCTGAATTTGCTCTTTTTATGCCGCAGTAAGCCTTCAATATTGTGGGTCTCACTGCTGAAGAGAAAGTGTCCATATACAAACTGACTGGCACTGTGATGCATTATGGGAACATGAAGTTCAAGCAGAAGCAGCAGGAAGAGCAGGCGGAGGCAGATGGCACCAAGGGTGAGGATCATCTGTCTAAATTAATACTGTCATGGAAGGAAAGAAAAGCAGAGGAAAGGAAAGGAAAGGAAAGGAAAGATTAGAGGTGTGAAGGACTTATCAAAAGCAAGATCCAGCTGGAGGCCAAAGGAGGACAAAATAAACACGCTGAATAAAGCTAAAACCAAACTAGAGCAGCAGGTAGATGGGG